>CM076077.1:31442500-31770000 GCA_038088235.1 Zacco platypus
AGCATCACGACTCTGTTGTGCTTGGAAAACAATGTAAGTGACTTCAATTCTAGTGTGATGAGCTGTGTTCCTGCTTACTTGCAGTGAGATCACCAACGGCTACATCTACATGCTCATGGAGTGCGGCCACCTGGATCTCAACACCTGGCTACGAAACCGCAAGTCCGTCAACCCGCTGGATAGGAAGTGTTACTGGAGGAATATGCTAGAGGCTGTGCACACCATCCACAAACATGGTGACCGTCACCTCTCGCACTCTCCAAACAGTCACCATTAGCATTTTTCATACTTTTCAACAAAGCATTCAGGGCTTTTGACATAGGGCTGGGTGACACTTTGAATATTACACATATTATCAGCATATCTTTTTAAAATTTAATGACGTCTGACTCTTTATTACTACCACATCTCGTGTTTACTGCTTCTTTAAGATGAATTGGTTTTTGAAGTTGCTTTGGGTAAAAGTGTCTGTTAAATGAAGAAGTTTCTCTTATACAAACAGTTTCATTCACGACCATGACAGCTGATAGGTGCTGCTGTCAGAAGATTCCTGTTTGACAACCTATTGAAATGCAGAATTGTATCTGAAAATGCATTGATTGACTGTGATAATCATGGCAACAGATGTGATCAGTGTTATTTTAATGTCATTGAGATCCTATTATAGATGTAATTAATATTTTTATATTTTTTTCATTTTAATTTCAGTTAAAGGCACTCTAAGGGTGCGTTCACACTTGTGGTTCGGTTGGTTTGGTTGGTTTGGTCCGGACCAAAAAACAATAACAAAACATATAGTCCTGGTCCGCTTAGCGTTCACACTGGCATTTTTAACAGCGAACCTAAAGTTACTGAACCAAAGGCATAGGGATACGGTCACAACCTGATTGGTCGGCTTTTATGACGTATATTTCGTGACGGAGCTCGCTTACCGAACATTCAAAACAATGCTGTGTTCTGGATTAAACGCCATCATTTTATGCGTGTACATATGCTTTATTTTTACCAGCTGAGAACTCACGAAGAGCTCATAAAATGTTCAAAACATTCAAAACAGCAGCAGGATTTCCTCCGTTGTGTGCAGAAACAAATATTGATGAGGCTCTTCACCTCCTCGTTGCTCCACGTTTGTCCTCGACTCATTTTGGATACACCGATCTTCCCTCGTCGTCAAATCAGCTGACTTGTAGCGTCGCATCTTGTGACATCACATCCTGTTTTTGGTTCGTTTACATGTCTTTGGTCCGTGTTGCGTTCATATATCAATCGAACCGCACCAGAGTTCGTTTGGAAGCGGACCGAGACCCATCTTTTTAGCGGTCTCGGTCCGCACCAGGGTTCGGATGGCAGCGTTCACATATGTTCAAACGAACCGCACTAACTGAGCAATCGCACCAGGGTTCGTTTTAATCGAACCAAACATGACAAGTGTGAACGCACCCTAAGCTTTGGCCCTCTAGTGGTTAAAAAACAAAACTGCGAAGAACATAGTTTTGGTTGTGCTTCGTTTCTGCGTGACTGCAGATGAATATGGTTATCCCACTGCTCTTAAAACATTCACTTCTTGGCTTAAGATGTTGCATTAGTTACAGCCTTTAATAGACACGGTACTTCCTTGAAAATAAATTCCAACACAACACTACAACACCCATAATAGCCGCTTTTCCACTGTCGGGCCAGTGCGAGCCAGGGCTTTCAACCAGCCCGTTGCACCATGTTACATTAATCATAATGAATTAATTTGTCAAGATTGCACATTAGTCATAGAAATAAAGTGGTGTTTACAGTTATTTCACAAAGAAAGAGGACACAAGTACTTATTCAGCTGTGCCATACAAGGTGATCAGAATCCACATCGGATCACTAACAGAAGTTATTTCAAAATCTTTTTTATTAGTTATTTTTAAAATCTTTTAAAAGCTTTAATGATGATGTTAGCTGGTTAGGTACATTTAATAATCAGCAACGCTGCTGTCTCCTGATTCTGATAAACTCAGCCTTTTTTCGTAATCATTCTCTCAAGCCCCACTGGCCCGATTTGGACCAAAAAACCCTGGCCGTTGGCTCCGAGGAAGCCCTGACGAGGCCCAATCAATCCCTGGAATTGACAGTGGAAGCGCGACTGGCCCTGGCACGCATTAGCACGCTCGCGTTTTGCCTGACAGTAAAAACGCGGCTAATGAAATGACCTTTCACAATAAATGATGATTTACAATGAACTCTGTTAGAGTTTTAAATATGAATATTTTTCTTTACAAAAATGCTTTGCTTCTATTTATTAGTATGGATCACTTTTTTTTTTAATGGATGGATTCACAACCATTCTAAACATTGGAGGACTAAGGATATTTTTTAAATATACACTGTAAAAAAATTAAAGTTGAAAACTTAAGTTTAAGGCAACCGGCTTCAGGAGATTTTTGAGTTTTCTTGTTGTATAACTTTTTAATGAATTCATTTTTTCATTTGAAGGTATCATCCACAGTGATTTAAAGCCAGCTAATTTTGTGATTGTGGATGCTTCGCTGAAACTGATAGACTTTGGAATCGCCAACCGTATTCAACCTGACGTGACCAGCATCATGAAGGACTCGCAGGTTGGGTTGAATTGTGATCTGTGATCTACAGAGAAATGTTGTTTCTGGTCTATTCTACTGAGATTTACTTGTTTTTATGATGTCCGTCAGGTGGGGACTCTAAACTACATGCCACCAGAGGCAATTAAAGACACGTCCTCCAATGGAAAGCCAGGGTCAAAGGTGAGTTCATATTTTAGTGCCTCAAAGTCATCATCGACTCTGATGTTAGTGTATTCCATGGAGGAACGGTGTATAATGGTACATTACACAGTCTGATCCCATCATTCTTTCCTCTACCGTTTACAGATCAGTGCTAAAGGGGATGTGTGGTCTCTGGGGTGTATCCTGTATAGCATGACTTACGGAAAGACTCCGTTCCAGAATATCACCAATCAAATAAGTAAAATCCATGCCATCATAGACCCGTCCCATGATATCGACTTCCCCGATATTCCCGAAAAGGACCTACTTGATGTGCTTAAGGTGTGCAGAATGTTTGGCTGTGCTGAGCAGTCATTGAGTGTGTTTCCATGCACCTTCATCATCATGTGATTTATGAGATTTAAGAGATTTTGTTATTAAACAATCACATTGATTTGATCAAAGTATTGTGTTAACATGAGATAAAGCTCATAATTGTAGTACCCATAATCATAGTAAAATAACCACAGTCCCTAGCAATCAGAATAATGAAAATTGCATGTAAACAGGAGTGAAGAGGTTTGCTCATGCCATTTAAACGTCATGATTATTGTAAATAATCCATATTATTGATGCACATGTAAATGTAGTCAGTTGATGACCTCAACAATTTCCTAATACAGTGCTTACTGTCTGTCTGTTCATTTCAGAGATGTTTAGTTCGCAATCCTAGAGAAAGGATTTCCATAGCAGAACTTCTTGATCATCCATACCTGCAATTGCAACCTACTCCTGAGCCAGGTACAGTCTTCTACAGATGAACAAATGTTTACTGAAAGCAATTGCAAATGTAAAGGTGTTTCATTTTTTGATGGTTGATATAACGTTGATGGCCGATTGGCCTGTTTTTTTCAGGCATGTTTGCTGCACGATTCATATATCCAAGATCAAAAATATCTCATTTAACCGTAATAAATAGTATTTTAAATTACGTTCGTTCCTTGATGGAATTCCCGTAATTACGAGATTCCGACATCAGATTCTGAAGTGTTCACGTCTTCATAGAACTTGTAATTAAAACTTGAAAGCTCTGGTTCTGTAACGTAATGCGTATACGCTCAAAATGCCAGCGAAATAGTTATGCTCAATTAAAAGATCATAGTTTTGATTGTGGGGACTACTAGAATACATTTACATCTTTTAAAGTTCAAAAACATTTTTTTTTAAATGTTTACATTGTTACAGCACCTGTTTTCACCCTCTGTCTGAACACTTTTAGTTGTGCCTCCTGAAAGCACAGTCTTGGTGTGGTGGAAATTCACCTATAAGATTAAAATCAGGCCACTCATTAGTAAAATTATCAAACCAAATTTATTTCTGAAAATCGAAATTCAGGGTAGTCTCTCTTACAACCAAAGCATACCTCAGAGAGCTCCAGACAAAAGAGTATTTATTTAGTCAAACCATACGTATTAATTTTTTTTAACTAAACAAAGACCCTCAAAATTGATTGGATAATCAAATAAGCAAATTATCATAAAGCCATCCTACTTTCTTTTACCAAATAAGTACAAATTCCAGTCCATCGACATTCCAAAATAGTTATAACGTATGTAAATAATTATTAGTTAAAGACACCTAAACCCCCAACTTCTTCACAGCTAACTGACCTTGAGGGCAGAAAAGTCATTATCCTCAAGTCATTGTTCGGAGAAACTATTTACTAACCTTGCAACGTATAAGGTAAATGGTAACCCATTTACTTAGCCATAAAACTAACAGATAACACATATACCTCTTCCTGCTCACCGATCAGGATCCGACCCTTACATATGTGGGTTAACCTCCATTGGGCAACAATCTTCAGCAAACTTTCTTTAACCTTCAATTCATCTCCTCACATTCTTAGACCATCAACACTCTTTTTAAAAACATCATAAACAATAAGAAACTGAAAGTCTGATACATGCTAATGGTTACATACATGTCAACAATCAAATTTCATATTTCTCATGGTTTAAATATTATGAAACCCATATTAAATTTACAAGATTAATCATGTATAAACAACAACATTGATTAAATACTCTTAAAAGAATATTTCCCTTGCATTGGTGAGCTGGCTCCAGTCTGTTGTGATTGGTCTACTGCTTAGAGCTTGTTGGAAACGTAACGGCCCTTACAATAACCACGAGTATCAGCTCTGGAGGCGCTGGAAACATTATTGTAACTACGCTAACTTTGACATCGGTTTTTCCGTATTAGTTTGAGGCGGAGTCTGATAATGACGGTCTAGAAGAGCAAGCTGATCAACCTGACAAACCTGCGCAAGCACGTAATTATGTAATGTCCAGGGGTGGGAAAAAAAACGCCTGGACATGACAACAACGCAACTTCGCAGACCTTGCCCTTTTATTTTGCATATATGCCTTGGGTGGAGATTATTTAAATGAGAAATATTGTGACGTGTTCATTCCCAGGGCTTTCAGGGAGTTCAGAAACAGTGACACTGATGTAGCTGGAGGGACTTTGTGTTTTGTTACTTTTCAGACATACACTAAAGAAAGGTTAACATGTTAAAAAGCACAATAATTCCTATAACTAGCTACTGGTTATTGCTTAATTCAAGAATATATGGCTGAACAAAACAACGGCTATGTTCAAAATGGAATATATGTTATAATTTAATGAGATAAATTAAACAGATTCATTAACAAAAATGAAATTTAAACACGTATATCAAAAATACAATTCATTTCTTTCAATGTAAAACTTTTGTTATGTGTTTGAAATATTACTTTTTGCACCTTTTTTATATGTAGTAATTATCAATCTTATCTTTTATAGGAATGTAATAATTACGCAGCATGCATAAAGCAAGTTCTGTCCGTTTTAATGTGATCATTGTTGTTATTTTACTGTTTACAGGAGAGCCGTGTGCCGGTGATTTGAAGAGAATCCTCAATGAACTGGCGGCTCTTCAGTCTCCCAACAGTATCGCACGAGCTGCGAGTGTAAGTCATCCATGTAGCTGCTCAAGCATCACGCATTGTGTTGTATTGAATACCTGTTAGACACCATGAAATGTAAATTGGAGCTTGAGTGTTAATCTTCATGCTACCGCAGCGAAGGCTTGCTGTGATAGTTGGTGTTACCGGTGTTCATCCACAACACCTGCACTGCCCCTCACCGTAATTTTGAATTTTTTTTTTTTATAGTAATAAATGTTATTTAGTTCAGTTAGAGACACTACAGTTATTAACTTAACGCGCCTGCTCAATGCAGCGTGAGCCGAATGAGAGACGCAGCACAGATTATCAGCAGGAGACAGACTTCATTCATCACGTGACGAGCCACTATTCAGTCCCTCCAGAAAAACACCGATTTTTTTTTTATGATTGTTGCGTGCAAAAATCCTTGATTACGCGGCACGTTTTCTTAAAAAATGCGAGGGAATATGCGGGATATTTTTGCAATTTTATGCGATGAAATTGCAGGAACTTGCAAAAACTGCAGTTTGATGCAAAAGAGGAAAAAAAGGTGATTCACCAACACCCTGTTCTCACTAGTTCACTACATTCATGTCAAGAGTCATTTCTGATCACTTCCTGTGATGATCAAGATACTAAATCACAGAATATTGAAGTTCTCATTCT
This sequence comes from Zacco platypus, assembly GCA_038088235.1. Taxonomy (NCBI): domain Eukaryota; kingdom Metazoa; phylum Chordata; class Actinopteri; order Cypriniformes; family Xenocyprididae; genus Zacco; species Zacco platypus. Next base: position 31,448,877 of record CM076077.1, read on the forward strand.
GTTTTATTTCAGATCTTCATTAACACATGGCTCAAACTTACAAAACATTGAGTCAAACAAGTTCTGTCGCTTCACAAAATTAATATTCAACAACTTCTGTAAAAATGAATAGATAAAATATAAAAAAATAAAATGTGTGCTTCCTGTTTTACAGAGGTAGCTACACAAAACAGACATCTTCTGTTAAATTAAGTGCTTCCATCTCTTACTGCAACGTAAATTATTTTACATTCTACTATATACAGCGTCGTCTGTGGTTCAACACGCAGTGTCGGAAAATAATTTGAAAAATTATAATAATTTTTGCCTTTGCAATAATTTGCAAAATAATTTGCCCCCAACATGAAACTGCTTCGCACGGTCTTTTGCGCTTATTTTTGTTGGCAAATGAGAATGATTTGCGTGCTTCATCACGGTTTCACCGCGGGGTTTGCAGACGATCGCTTTGTTCACGTCGCGTAATGACGTCACTTCATAAGGTTCCCATGGCAACAGGGGGAAAATAATGGCACTTTACTTGTGTGAAGTAAACGCAACATTTTTCAACTTTCTGCTAAGATATATGTGACTTTTTTGCAACGATTTTGGCTGATTATGCATGAATCAAGCGATCGCACAATCTCGTTTTTCTGGAGGGACTGACTAGCTGACTGACAAGACGATGGCGGAAGATTTGGTTTCAAAGTGAAATGTGAAAGCATCTGTTTGGCAATATTTTGTAATTATTTTCATTATTTACCCGTGAATGACATCAGAGAAAGGTGAACATGCAAATGTGTCGTTATATTGAACGAAATATTTGCTGAAAATCTCAGGGGGCTTCAGAAGATATTTTAGGTCGAAGGGGTTCAGCTGACGAAAGTTTGGGAATCCATGTTCTGTCTTATATGTTAAAGGGTTGGTTCACCCAAAACTGAATTCTGTCATTAATTGCTCACTCTCATATCGGTCCAAACCAGTAAGACTTTCGTTCATTTTCGGAACACAAATTAAGACAAATTAAAATAAGAACTTTCTGTTCCTCCACAGACAGCTACACATCTACCACTTTGACGCTACAAAAAGTTCATAAACGGATCGTAAAACTAATATGAATCGAGCGGTTTAGTCCAAATTTTCTGAAGAGACTTGATCACTTTATATGATTAACAGATTTAATTTAGGCTTTTATTTACATTTATCAACACACACATCAGTTCTGGTAAACGGAAGCTCACGCATGTTTGCTTCACGTGCGAGAACTAATGAGGTTCATTCTACGCAGCGCGTTTGAGCTTCCGCAAGAAAAAGTAAGGTTTGTTCTCGCGCGTCAAGCAGGTTCGATTGAGCTTTCATGTTCGCTGATCAATGTTCGCAAATTCATTTTGTCAATTTCTCATGTAAAGCGATCGAGCCTCTTCAGAAAACTTGGACTAAAGTGCTCTATTCATATAGATCATTTTTATAATCCGTTTTTGAAGCGTTGTCAGTGGAGGGACAAAAAATAAATCTCTAATTTCGTCAAAAATATCTTCATTTATTTAAACAAAAATCTTAAGGGTGTAGAACGGCATGAGGGTGAATAATTAATGACAGAAATGTCATTTTTGGGTGAATCAACACTATTGCTCTTCAGAACGTGAATGTCCCTCTCCCTAAACTAAAAGTAGAGTCTTCGAGATTGTGGCTGACTATTTAAAAAAGGTTCCATCATGACATTGCTTCAACAGGAAATCTATCAACACAAAGCAGTGTGTGTGCATTAAAGGATTTGTTCACCCAAAAACGAAAATTTCCGGATTATTTACTCACCCCAATGTAATCTAAGATATATATGATTTTCTTTCCTCAGACGAAGAAAAATTTAGGTTTTTGAGGAAAATCTCCATCTAATGCAACTGAATGGGTCTCACCATAGTCCATTTTTGATTGTCCGAAATCCATATTTAGGCAGCCTCAAACTAAGGGATTCACACGACCCCAGCTGACGAATAAAGGTCTTCTCTAACAAAAAAAAAAAAATAAATATATATATATATATATATATATATATATATATATATATAAATTAATATATATAAATGTGATGAGCACCATTAACTTATATTAAATGAAGAAAAGTCCTCCAAAACCTTATTTTCTTAAAATAAAATAAAGTCATATACGTCTTTGATGGCCTTGGGGTGAGTAAATAAACAGGGAAGTTTTATTTTTGGTGACTTTTAAGCAAAATTATTATCAATATTTACATTTTAAAACATCTTTCTTTACTTACCCCTGCAGAACCTGGCCAAGATGTGCAACAGTGGGAGGAAGTTAGATGTTTCTGAATGTGTGAAAACATCCACTCAGACCTTGTGGAAATGACGCGGATGCCATGTGGATTGGAGATAATGAAGCCTCCAGAACTCAAAACCACTGTTTCTAAGCGCTCAGGAGCCACTGAGACAAATGTCTTTCTCTCACCTTCAACAAGCTGGCAGTCAAAACAGCTTCTGTCGTCACTAGGTGCCATCTTGTTTCTGCATGCATTAAAAAAAATGCAAGTTTGTTGTTCATTTTGACTTGACTGTTTTTATTTGACCACATAATGTAATGTAAGAAAGTGCAAATGACAAAATAAAACATGCCTTGGTATATTGAAAATGTAGTATTTATTTGTAACCGAGTGGAGAGTAATTCTAATTCTACTGCAATATGACACATTAACATGTTTTCACTGCCATCTTATTCTTCACTTCATTTAATATTTTATAAAGCCCTCTCAGTATGACAGTTTCATCAGAATGCATGATTACTTTTCCCTGTCCATTGATGATTAAAACAAGCTTCGGTTTCATCTTCTCTATGGATTTCCATTAAAATGGAAATTGATAGATTTTGAGTCTTGAATGCCTCCAGGAGAAAGGGTTCTGTTTATACTGTTGTTCTGCAAAAAAACAAAAGTCACTTCCTGAGTGATGCCATTCAGGTGCTGGTCATATAATTAGAATATCATCAAAAAGTTGATTTATTTCACTAATTCCATTCAAAAAGTGAAACTTGTATATTAAATTCATTCATTACACACACACTGATATTTCAAATGTTTATTTCTTTTAATTTTGATGATTATAACTGACAACTAAGGAAAATCCCAAATTCAGTATCTCAGAAAATTAGAATATTACTTAAGAACAATACAGAGAAAAGATTTTTAGAAATCTTGGCCAACTGAAAAGTATGAGCATGTCCAGCACTCAATACTTAGTTGGGGCTCCTTTTGCCTGAATTACTGCAGCAATGCGGCGAGTCGATCAGTCTGTGGCACTGCTCAGGTGTTATGAGAGCCCAGGTTGCTCTGATAGTGGCCTTCAGCTCTTCTGCATTGTTGGGTCTGGCATATCGCATCTTCCTCTTCACAATACCTCATAGATTGTCTATGGGGTTAAGGTCAGGCGAGTTTGCTGGACAATTAAGAACAGGGATACCATGGTCCTTAAACCAGGTACTGGTTGCTCTGGCACTGTGTGCAGATGCCAAGTCCTGTTGGAAAATGAAATCTGCATCTCCATAAAGTTGGTCAGCAGCTTTATGGAAATATTTACCAACTTCCTGGTAAACAGTTGCGTTGACCTTGGACCTCAGAAAACACAGTGGACCAACACCAGCAGATGACATGGCACCCCAAACCATCACTGACTGTGGAAACTTTACACTGGACCTCAAGCAAAGTGGATTGTGTGCCTCTCCTCTCCTGATTTCCAAAAGAAATGCAAAATTTACTTTCATCAGAGAACATAACTTTGGAGCACTCAGCATCAGTCCAGTCCTTTTTGTCTTTAGCCCAGGCGAGACACTTCTGACGCTGTCTGTTGTTCAAGAGTGGCTTGACACAAGGAATGCGACAGCTGAAACCCATGTCATTAATTCGTCTGTGCGTAGTGGTTCTTGAAGCTCTGACTCCAGCTGCAGTCCACTCTTTGTGAATCTCCCCCACGTTTTTTTATGGGTTTTGTTTCACAGTCCTCTCCAGGGTGCAGTTATCCCTATTGCTTGTACACTTTTTTTCTACCACATCTTTTCCTTCCCTTCACCTCTCTATTAATGTGCTTGAACACAGAGCTCAACCAGACTCTTTTGCAATGACCTTTTGTGTCTTGCCCTCCTTGTGCAAGGTGTCAATGGTCATCTTTTGCACAACTGTCAAGTCAGAAGTCTTCTCCATGATTGTGTACTACAGAACTAGACTGAGAGACCATTTAAAGGGCTTTGCAGGTGTTTTGAGTTCATTATCTGATTAGAGTGTGGCACCAGGTGTCTTCAATATTGAACATTTTCACAATATTCTAATTTTCTGAGATACTGAATTTGGGATTTTCCTTAGTTGTCAGTTATAATCATCAAAATTAAAACATAAATAAACAAAATAAACATTTGAAAATATATCAGTCTGTGTGTAATGAATGAATATAATATACAAGTTTCACTTTTTGAATGGAATTAGTGAAATAAATCAACTTTTTGATGAAATTCTAATTGTATGACCAGCTCCTGTATTACCAAAAATGGGATGGAAAGGGACATTTCATATTGTTAAGAAAACTAATATGCTTTCACATGAAACGTTGTACCCAAAATAACATTTATGCATGGAAAAAGTGCTTGATTCAGTCATTACTGTTATGAACAAATAAACATACTTTTCAGTGAACTGTAATATTCCAAACTAATCTGTTAAGATTAGTACACTGTGGCTGTTTTACTTCTGTCATGATTATTAATAAGATTGAAATAAACAAACAAATTGGATTCAAATATATAAATGAATAAAATGTGTTTAAAGATCAATTAAATGTAAGTTAGATTAAACCTTATAATACATTTAACTGTACAATTACTATGGTAGAAAATAATATAAAATTATCCAACCAGAAAAAAACTAATTTTAGACGTTCAATATTATTTTAGGGTTGTTTATGAAAGATTGATGTCATATTTGGCGGTCCGAGGTAGAGTTTACGTAAGGTGTCAATCAAAACTCCTCCCACGCGTTCAGCCAATCAGAGCAGCTGAAGTCCATGTGAGTTCTGACGTCAGAGCGCTCTTCCTGCTTGCTTTCCATTGCAATGGCGGCGACGCGGCTCTTCTGGAGAACTTCAGGCGTGAAGTCTTCATTAACCGGGTTAACCGGCGGCGTGCACAGAAGTTTGGGCTTAACTCTGCTTAAACTCTCTCCCGGCTGCACAGCCAAGCCGAAAGCACAGAGAAGACATGCAGCGCACTTCACCTATCATCCTGACCCTGTGCCTACTCAGTATGGTAAATGCCCTTGTTTACACTGTACAAGTAGATCTGGAATACTGAGAAGATAGAGAGCTGTTCATGAAATTAATCTGCAAAAGCTCCCATTATTAAACAATATGCATAATAAACCCAGTAAATGAATTCAAAACATACTTGACATGACAATGTAAACTCGCATTTATCCACTGAAACTACATGATTGAAAACTACAACTTGTTTATAGTTGCACGACAGTGACCACAATAGTGCTTGACAATAAAAAGATGATTTGATTAATCCCTAAGGTCATTTACATATATTCATAACTTTTGAAGGTCTAGGGTTTTTGAATGACATGTCTTGGTGGTCTGTGTAAAAAAAAAGATGCTGACAATTATTAACGTTAAATAACATTAAATGCATATTTAATGTAATTTATTACACAAAAATAAACATTATTGTATTTAAAGTTATTCAGAAGTATTTAAAATTAATTTGACTGGTTTAATTAAAGGCAACTGTGAAAAACTATGCCTCCGTCAGCTAAAATATGCAACTTTATGAAATGACTTTTAAGACATATTGTGATAGTTCCCTTTATTAAAATGGTTAAAATATTGAACAAATCTAAATTCATACTCGCACGAGTCATATTTATATTACATAATTTCATATGTTCACTGAATCGCTGCATATCAGTATAATGTAAATTGTTGTATTTTATGTATTTTCTGAATGCTGATTTTCTAATTACTGTTTTTTTTTTAAGTTATAGTTTTGTGAAGGAATGTGTTACAGTTTAACAGGGTAAAATTTATCTTTTTCTACACATTAAAGCACACTAAAGCAATATTTGCTCTTTTGAATGTGTAAACCATACAAACTATGCAAAATCAGCATGCATTTTCTTTAAAAACTGATTTTTACTCAACAGAAATTGTCTCTATTGTTGTTAAAAGAGTGGGGTTATGATCTGCCTTTAATATTTTTTAGAACTACAGCTCTCGAGCATAATTTTTTGTTAAAGTGACATAAATAGATGCTCTTGGGCACAATAAGCAAGCTAATATTCAGTGCATTCTTTATCTTTTGTTCTATTTAAATATATATACATTTTAGTCTATATATTTTAGGGCAAACGTGTGTAAAAATGCGCAGAGGACCTTCGGAGTATGAGGTATGACGGAATCCGTGATGAAATCAAATAAAGCAAAATGACATGAAACAAAAGCAGTGAAGCAGTGATCAGGTGCCATGTTCATTACAGCAAATCGATGAGTCATGCGGGATATCCCAGATTTAATATCCCACTTCAGACCTCAGCGAGTTCCAGTTAATCACACGTCATTCACATTTTGACCACATGATGTCGCCACAACACGACAAGAGCATATCGTGTTTTCAATTATGGCAAAACAGAATAGAAGCAACATTTAAAACCAGCTGACGAAAAGCAAAAACTAAGGTATTATTTCATAAACGAACTTAATGTCTCATGTTAAAGTTTGTTTTTACGTTTATGCTCAATGGAAGTTCAGGTCGACTGTCCGACTTTGAGTGACGTTTCAAGAACGAGGTGGGAAAAATCCAATTCTGAGCTGTCTGGAATGCAGCATTAGCGTAAGTTATTACCCCAACACCTGTGTGTGACGTCATTAACGACAACCCTATATTGCTGGTTCAAACGACGGAGGTGCGACCATGTTTGGGAAACAGTCTTGACCAGCTAGTTAGTTTTCACAACGATGCATCGTGTTTAGTTCCCTCCTTCTGAAATGCCAAATGTGCTCTGATTGGTCGGCTGGAGCAGTGTGTTGTGATTGGTCAAGCGCTTCAGGTGTGTTTGGGGAAAAGTCACGCCCCCTTACCATAACCGTGAGTTTTAACAAACCTCTAACTCAGTAAGGCCCTGCCCCTTTATTCTGGATATGCCTTGGGCGGGGATTATTTACAGAAGGAATATTGTGTCGTGTTAGTTCCTAGAAGAAAACTCAAGACTTATGGAGGCGTTTCAGGGAGTTCAGAAACAGTGACGCTGATCTAGAGGATAACTCCTGCTTAGGGCTGCACGATTTAATCGCACGATACGAAAAATAACATTGAAATTGGACGTGATCATCGCTTAAACGTGATTCTTAGTGCGATTATGAAATCGCAAAGGATTTTTTTTTTTGTGCGCAGCTTGTCAGTGAAGTACGGCTCCAAATGCTAATCCATCTGAAAGCACTGCGAGTTTGTCGCTTATAATGTACATTTGAAAAAGCAATGTGTGTCGAACATCTTTCCAGACATGAGAAGCATTTATTAACATCTTGTCCAACAAAAGACATTTAATAACATGTTTTTACTCCAAACTCACTTCATGACGACAGTTGAGCATCCTTCTGAGAGATGATGTGATTCTTACACAGAATGAGGCAGTCGTGTGTTTATTAGTCATGTTTAATCAATCAAAGCGTTTCAATCTTTTGTTCATTCCGCTACATGACGTGCAGGGCTGGGTAGATTACTTTTCAAATGTATTTCACTACAGATTACAAAATACATGCTTTAAAAAGTCATTTGTAACGTATTTCGTTACATTACTCAAGTTTAGTAACTTAATCTAAATACTTTAGAATACTTTGGAATACTAATAAGTGTGGAACAAACACAAAAAAGGTCATTGCAATTTTTATCTCACAGTTCTGACTTTTTCCCTCAGAATTGTGTGATATAAAGTTGCAATTGCGAGTTATAAAGTCAGAATTATGAGATATAAACTCACATACTTAATTCACAATTGCAAGAACAAAAGTAACTATTGCATCTCTCAATTCTGACTTTATAACTTGCAATTGTGAGTTTAAATCTCGCAATTTTGAGAAAAAGAAGTCAGAATTGTGAAATGCAAACTCACAATTGAGAGGGAAAAAACTAATTGTGAGAAAAAGTTGCAGTGACGAGTGAATTATAAAATGACTCACAAAACATGAAAACAGTCGTGGATCATCAGGTCATGACAGGACAGTTCAGTTGACAATTGGGCAATTTTTATATAAATTCAGTCATTTTGTCTTGTTCAGGACAGAACTAAATAAAAATAACAACATTTTTATGATCCTCTTAAAAGTATTAAAATGTTGATGAAACTGAACTCCGCTTTTTCAGACGGTCAGAGTCAGAGAATCACCAATTGCTGTTTAAATGACATTAAAATTCAAAGTAATCACTTTGGTAATCTAAAACACTTTTCAGATGTAACTGTAATCTGATTACCACCCATTTAAAATGTAACTGTAGTGAAATACAGTGACTCAAATTTTGTATTTTAAATACGTAACTAAGTTACTTGTATTTCGTTACTCCCCAACCCTGATGACGCGTGTTATCTTCTTCTGCTGCAGGGCATATTTTGAGTTTCAGATGGAGAAGCATTTACTACTGATCACAGATCCGTACAGCTCTGACAAGCTGCGCATTAAATAATCGCAGCCTTTGCCAAATCGCGTGCGATTTAACCGCGATAAATCGTGCAGCCCTACTCCTGCTGGAGGGACTTTGTAGAGCTTTTTCATGCTCAAACAGCAACATTACACACTAAAGAAAAACGAACACGTAAGAAAGCATTTTAGGTCCACTTTATTTTGCTGCTGGTAAATGTCAGCAGATGGTGTTTGTTTTTTGCATGCATGAATGCAGTGGTAATACAGGTATTGTCATTTTATACACAGATACTGCACTGGAAAAAAGATTCAAGTGAACCTCAAGGAACATATTCCAACCACACTAGTTATCAGTGCTGTTTGAGAATGTTTGTTGGAACTACAGTTTCATGAAATGCCAAATCATTCAGCTACACTGATAACAACAGACCTTTATGGAGGACCAGGAGTGCCACATAAAAATAAAACGAAGAATCAATTCATTCATTTAATAATTCACACATAAAAATGTATATAAATAAATCACTTTTATATAGGCAAATAAATAGACATATTTAAAGTTGTTTATTTAATTCCTGTTTTTAAACGTAGATTAATAGAACAATAAAAAAATACATTTGTAAATCATTTTAAATGGCTTTTTAAAAAAAGGATTTGCCAAATGCTTTTCTTTATCCATTTGTCAATCGAGTGCTAAAATGCCATTGGACAGTACACACGTGGGAGCAACCAATCAGCTTTCGCCTCAATTTGAAGAGCCGACCCTCTCTAGAAGAGTTCGAGCAGCGCGATCACGCAAACTGTCAGGCGAATCTGAACGTGTTTGGAGAGGTTATAATGGTTTTCGTCGGACTGTCCTCAGCGACACAACAACACATCCTGCTGTCTCTTCTGCTGGTACATCCAACGACTGGTGTTGTTCGAGAACGCTTGGAAGTTCAACCATAGCGTGAGGGCTGCGGAGTCGCTGAATGACCTCAAACTGAACCCAAATCTGTCCATTTATTGTACAACCACAATTATCCGCTGCGTTAGCCGCGTCTTCCCTCAACTGAAAAACTTTTACATATAAAATGATAATCGAGAGGAGAATTTCTTTAGCAAAAATCAGCTAAAGCTAACAAATCCTCTACAATACCTCTAAAAACACGTTCAGATTCGCCTGACATTTTGCGTGATCGTGTTGCTCGAACTCTTCTAGAGAGGGTCGGCTCTTCAAATTGAGGCGAAAGCTGATTGGTTGCTCCCACGTGTGTACTGTCCAATGGCATTTTAGAAAAGCATTTGCCAAATTCTTTTTTAAAAAGCCATTTAAAAAGAGATTTAAATACGCATTTAAAATGATTTAATAATGTACTATTTATTGTTTTATTAATCTACGTTTTAAAAAATGAATTAAACAACTTTAAATATGTATATTTATTTATACATTAAAAATGATTTTTTAAATTTATTGTTTTATTGGTCTATTAATCTACGTTTTAAAAAATGAATTAAATAAACAACTTTAAATATGTCTATTTATTTGCCAATATTAAAGTGATTTATTTATATGCATTTTTATGTTTGTATTATTAAATGAATTAATTAATTTTATTTTTATGTGGCACTCCTGGACCTCCATAGACCTTATGACCATATATGGCAAACAGTGCTTTTGGGGAACACACTCCAGAGCATTACTGACAGACTGGGAGGAGAGGGGATGTGACAATGTCAAATATGTGAGAAAAGTGTTTTTTTTTTTTTTTGAAGCATGAAAACCTATTCTTATTGACCCCCAAAAACAAAATTAAGACAATGAGAGAGGGCATAATAGGCCCTCTTTAAAGCAGAAAAATTGTATGGTTGTTTATATCTGTTATGATGAAACACGCGACATCATGACTTGAATTCTCTCTCCACAGGCCCCACACAGAAGATGAATTTATTCCAGTCTGTAACCAGTGCCTTGGACAACATGCTTGCCAGCGATCCCACCGCAGGTATGAGGGGATGTTGTCGGTCAGTCTCCAAGTCCGATTGGAATCTGATCTAAGTTATCCATGCTGTTTATCGCAACTTTTTAGATCCGATTTGTGTATGGCACTCTGAAATATCTTTGGTCGGTTTCTATAGCAATGCCATTGTATTGCTAAGCATATGCAAAAAATAACATGTGTGGAGTGGTTTGAAATGTTGTCTTATCGTACGGTGCTGGACTACCACTCCTACTACATCTAATGAAGCATTGACTGAAATGTCGGAGGCTGTAATGAGCGTCTTTATCCTGCGCTGGGATAAAGGGTGTGTAGACCAATCTGACTAGTAGTGATAGTGGAATGAAAAAGTGATTTGCTACACAAAGAGCATCCAGACAGAAGTGGATTTTCACAAATGAGATTTGAATAGGAATTTAAACCACATACGGATGAAATTTGAAACAGATTCGCATAAATCAGGTTTATTTATTTTTTGCCATTCACACTTGGTAAATATGCTCAGATTCCAATCGGATATGCTTAAAAATCAGATTTGGATTGAACAAGGCTTTATTTTATTATCTAACTGACAGTAACTGAAAGGTTTGGTGTGCTTCAGATGGTGTAACATTAAATGTCTTTCTCCCATAGTGATTTTTGGTGAGGATGTGGCGTTTGGTGGGGTGTTTCGATGCACGGTCGGCCTTCGAGATAAATATGGTGAGTATGCGGTCTTGACTGCTCATAGGTCACTCACCTCATCTGCGTGTCTTGTGTTCTCACACTAGATGGCGGTATTGTCACAATGCTGGATATTCACAAGCAAATACTTGCTGGCTATTGACTGTGTACTGGATACTTAAAAAAAAAAAAGGCTATACACAGTAAAGAGTAAGCAAGTAAGTGTGAGTGGTGTCTGCTATAAACTTATATAACATTCAGGATTTATATTTGTAACTTGATTTTTTTTTTTGTGTGTGTAAAAATGTCCTACCGAGAAAAGTCGAGAAAGAGAGGTCTAAAAAAAACAACTAAAACGTATATATTTTTCTATTTATTAATATTAATATTATTATTATTAAATTAAAATTTTCATTATGTGAAATAAAATAAACATTAACAGAAATAAGATAATATATAAACTTGTTTTAGTTTTAACTAAATAAAAACTAAATCAATATAAGTAATATAAATAATTTTTTTAATATATTTTATATATTGCATATATAATTTGCATATATAAATTACACACATACACACTCACACACACACAGTGGGGAGAAGTTTTTGATACACTGCCGATTTTGCAGGTTTGCCCACTTACAAAGCATGTAGAAATCTGTAGTTTTTATCATAGGTACTCTTCAACTGTGAGTGACGGAATCTAAAACAAAAATCCAGAAAATCACTTTTTGAATGGAATTAGTGAAATAAATCAACTTTGATATTCTAATATATGACCAGCACCTGTGTGTGTGTGTGTGTGTGTGTGTGTGTGTAATTCAAAATATTAACATAAACTAAACTGTATTATAACAGTGATACTAAAATAACACTGGCCTAAAATCCCTTCGCTCACCACACTTGAAATGGACGGTCAAGTCGTGTGCATTGCATTGGGGGAGGCAGTAGTCTATACAGTAGTCTGTTGTATTTTGTGTCTATCTTGATGGTAATTATTTGCTTTTATGTTAATCTGCCACATTAAGAGGTCACATTTGCTCCCATTGCTCACATTTGCAACTAAAATTTTAAAGCTGCATAAATCAGAATAAATTTAACCTGCATTGAGGTCAGATCTTCATTGAAGTCCTACAACTAAAAGAACCCAATTAAACAAATGACACACAACGTATTTTCAATAGTGATGGTCTTTTCTGGAAAAACTAAAGACACAACTCTTTGTCTTCAGTGTTCACCTTATGTAGCAATGCGCAAGTAAGCTGTTTTTTGTGAACTTTTTGTGTTAACTTCTGTTTCATTAGCCACTAAAGGTAAATAACTGGAAGAATAACAAGATAATTGAATGGTAAAATAATTTACACTACAAACCAGCGTGTTCACGTTTACCATGATAAATTAAAATATTACAAATAACTGTTTGCAATATCAAGGACCAATAACGGACTATTTTTTTTTAAAGCTAAAAATACTGGAAGCGGCGCCGGCGACTGTGTCATAATAAAAGTCCCTCTGCTCTCGAGGCGTGTGTCGTTCGTCTCTCATTATCAATCGCTCCAGCTCCTCGTTCAGCTCCACAACACTCGCTCCTGCTCTGCTTCACATTACAGTAACGTTAATAATCGCATCCATGAACATGATTTCAGCTCGAGTCCCATCCAGATTCTTTTCCACCAGCTGTGAGGTGAAGACCACATGTCCCAAGATTCCACGCTCAAACTTGGCGTCATCAATCTACACCTTTGTTTTGAATAGGCGACCTCTAGTGGACGAAAAACTTCATAGTGCATCTTTAATGTATATAAGAAATAAGCATTCCTGTTCAGGATTACAAGCTGTTGTGCGACTCAGGTACTTTAAAAACAATGGCCATTAGTCTAAAATTAACTCATTTTAGAGAATTATTGATGTATTTTCATATGTTTACCTAAGCTTTCTTCACTCTAAAAATGCTGGGTTGTTTCAACCCAGATTTAGGTAAAACGGTTGGATTTTGTCCTTGTTTAACCCAAATTTGTATTAAAACAACCGTCCCCATTTTTTTTTATTTACCATGCTGTAATTTCTTTAGTAAATTGTGCACTTGTAAAGCCAATTTGGCTGTGTTATAGTTTTTTTCTTACTGTTAAAAAAGCATTGATTTAGCTGTCAGTGCAAATTTGGTTTTTAATTGTACTTAAAGGATTAGTTCACTTTAAAATGAAAATTACACCAAGCTTTACTCACCCTAAAGCTAAGAGTTTTTTTTAAGAATGCACTGACAAAGTTTAGGGCTCCCAGAAGTGTAGGATCGGCACTGCTCCTTAATAAAGTGCTTTGATAGCTGTCAATGTACTGTAACAATGGTAGGGATTGAATGTTAACTTATGTGTACATACAGTGGGTACACATTTTTCCTCACATTTTTCACTCTTTGTTATATTGCAGCCATTTGCTAAAATCATTTAAGTTCATTTTTTCCTCATTAATGTACACACAGCACCCCATATTGACAGAAAAACACAGAATTCTTGACATTTTTGCAGATTTATTAAAAAAGCAGAACTTTTAGGGTCTTCTTAGGGTCCTAAGTATTCAGACCCTTTGCTGTGACACTCATATATTTAGCTCAGGTGCTGTCCATTTCTTCTGATCATTCGTGGTTCTACACCTTCATTTGAGTCCAGCTGTGTTTGATTATACTGACTGGACTTGATTAGGAAAGCCACACACCTGTCTATATAAGACCTTACAGCTCACAGTGCATGTCAGAGCAAATGAGAATCATGAGGTCAAAGGAACTGCCTGAAGAGCTCAGAGACAGAATTGTGGCAAGGCACAGATCTGACCAAGGTTACAAAAAGGTTTCTGCTGCACTTAAGGTTCCTAAGAGCACAGTGGCCTCCATAATCCTTAAATGGAAAATGTTTGGGACGACCAGAACCCTTCCTAGAGCTGGCCGTCCGGCCAAACTGTGCTATCGGGGGAGAAGAGCCTTGGTGAGAGAGGTAAAGAAGAACCCAAAGATCACTGTGGCTGAGCTCCAGAGATGCTGTCGTGAGATGGGAGAGAGAAAGTTGTAGAAAGTCAACCATCACTGCAGACCTCCACCAGTCGGGGTTTTATGGCAGAGTGGCCCGACGGAAGCCTCTTCTCAGTGCAATACACATGAAAGTGGAGCTTGCATGGAGTTTGCTAAAAAACACCTGAAGGACTCAAAGATGGTGAGAAATAAGATTCTCTGGTCTGACGAGACCAAGATAGAACTTTTTTGCCTTAATTCTAAGCGGTATGTGTGGAGAAAACCAGGCACTGCTCATCACCTGTCCGATACAGTCCCAACAGTGAAGCATGGTGGTGGCAGCATCATGCTGTGGGGGTGTTTTTCAGCTGCAGGGACAGGACGACTGGTTGCAATCGAGGGAAAGATGAATGCGACCAAGTACAGGGATATCCTGGACGAAAACCTTCTCCAGAGTGCTCAGGACCTCAGACTGGGCCGAAGGTTTACCTTCCAAAAAGACAATGACCCTAAACACACAGCTAAAATAATGAAGGAGTGGCTTCACAACAACTCCGTGACTGTTCTTGAATGGCCCAGAGCCCTGACTTAAACCCAATTGAGCATCTCTGGAGAGACCTAAAAATGGCTGTCCACCGTTTACCATCCAACCTGACAGAACTGGAGAGGATCTGCAAGAAGGAATGGCAGAGGATCCCCAAATCCAGGTGTGAAAAACTTGTTGCATCTTTCCCAAAAAGACTCATGGCTGTATTAGAGCAAAAGGTGCTTCTACTAAATACTGAGCAAAGGGTCTGAATATTTAGGACCATGTGATATTTCAGGTTTTCTTTTTTAATACATGTGGAAAGATGTCAAGAATTCTGTGTTTTTCTGTCAATATGGGGTGCTGTGTGTACATTAATGAGGAAAAAAATGAACTTAAATGATTTTAGCAAATGGCTGCAATATAACAAAGAGTGAAAAATTTAAGGAGGTCTAAATGCTTTCCTTACCCACTGTATGTGGCATGGGGGAGGGGAAAATCTATTCACCATCAAGATTGCTTGTGGAAAAAAGCCATTCAGCATCCTGCCAGATCTGAAGCCGATACTCCTGTACCGTTTCCCGGATGACAAAATAGAGAGCTTGTTTCATAACGCGGTACGATATGCACTTGACATTTTGATTCACGTTTTCCTCTGGATATTCACGCTCAAGCTCCTTTGAACCAAAATTAAAATCACTTTCAGTAGAATGTCATCATGAGGGGGATTAATGTTTGTGCATTTAATGTCTCTCATTCATTTTGTTGAGCTTCATTAAATGTGCAAGAGTAGATTCAGATTGAACAGAACACCCTCCACAGGTTTCATAAGCCATAAATAGTTAAATTATGCAGCTGTAGAGTGGCATATTCAGTTAAAGAAAAGGAAAACAGACATTATGGTAATGATTAAAAAAAAAAAACATCTGTTGTTTGCCACTCGTTTTTGACAGAAGCGCTATATATAGAGGCACTCTGTGATGTTTTGAAATAAACAGATCCACGACTCCAATATGTCTCCTGCCGCGTGGGTGCCTTTTGTGTGTTATTGACGTCAGAGGTGTTGACCTTTGAGAGGGATCATTATTTTCCATTCCGTCTCGTTAGACGGAACAGGGTTTTCATGCCACTCATTTGAGAGAGTCTCTGCCCTCTTTCCCGCGCTGTGCCGATAAACCGCGTGCAGGTCAATGCGTGGAACCGGCATGTGAAAGACAGTCCGCCGGAGTGACGCACACACGGGCGTAATGCAGTGCCACCGCTGTCCATCTGAACGCGCTGCTCCTTCTGTCTGCAATCTGCTTTAAATTGCTTTCTGTGAAGTGGATTACTGACTGCAGCTGGTAAACACTGTATTATCCCTGAAATGCCCATCACCAGCCTGTTGAATGCATGCCTTGCTCGAAATAACTTATTCAACAAAGAAGCTTTTTCATTTCAAGGATGGTGACTGATTTCTTAAAGTAAACAACAATTCTGAAATAACCAACAAACTCTTCTTCTTTTCAATAATTTCTTAAGGAATTGTGCCACAATTAATACGATATGATCTGTGACCAGACAAAAGCATTTTGAGTTGTTCTTCATTCTCTAAAAACAGCCAAAAATCATTTTTGCAATGTAGGTTTATGAGGCGAGACATTCTGAAGGGAAATGTGCCTAGCATATATAATATAATATAATATAATGTAATGTAATGCAATATAATATCATATAATATAATATAATATAATGTAATGTAATGTAATGTAATGCAATATAATATAATATAATATAATATAATATAATATAATATAATATAATATAATGTAATGTAATGTAATGTAATGTAATGTAATATAATATAATTTTACTCTGACTCACTATGGTAAGCCTGTTAAGCCGGGTAGTTGTGGCCTAATGGTGAGGGAGTCGGCCTTGTAACCTGAAGGTTGCTGGTTCGATTCCCACGCCGGCAGGAATTGAAGGTGGGGATTCTCCACCTTCGATATCATGACTAAAGTGCCCTTGAGCAAGGCATGAAACCCCAAATTGCTCCCCTTGTAAGTCGCTTTGGATAAAAGCGTCTGCCAAATGAATAAATGTAAATGTAAAAGTGTTTGTTTTAGAGCTGTCGGGATAGTTTTTGCTGGCAATTGCGTATATGCGTCACTCTCCTGTGTGTGTCTCGTCATATCATTAAAACCAGAAAACCCATACATAGTATGGGTCAAAATTAACAATTTTATTAATTATTTATTATTTTTTTTATGTCAAAAATCATTCAAGTAAAGATATTTTGTAAGTTTCCTACTGTAAATATATCAAATTATTTTTGTGAGTGGATGTGCATTGCTAAGGGCTTCATTTGTACAACTTTAAAGGCAATTTTCTCTATTCCGACATTTACAACAATGGAAATGGAACAATGGAAAGCTTATTCAACTCTCAGATGTATAAATCTCGATTTCAAAAGATTTACCCTTATGACTTGTTTTGTGGTCAGTGTGTCTCTACAAAACTATTAGTAAATATAACCACACACAATTCAGGAATGAACACATTGGCATTGATTTAATTTACATTTGGGTGTATGAAAAAAGAGTGCAAACAGAAGGCAACTATATTATTTATTCAATCCGTACAAAACAAACGTACTCGATCTTCCAGCCTCGGTGAAGTCATTATGTACATTAACAGCAATTTTCATCAAATTTTACTGCCATATACACGTGATTTTGTTTTGTTTTTTTCTGTATTTTTGTTTCTCTCATTTTGTGTATGTTTGTCCTGTTTTGTAATGTAATTCAATTGTTTTATATATATATATATATTACAGTGTATTACACCAGATTTTCAAATAGTAACATTCCATATCCTTTCCTATCCTAACAAACCATACATCAATGGAAAGGTTATTTATTCAGTTTATATATAAATATTAAATTTAGTATAAAGATATATTTATATACACACACACACACACACACACACACATATATATATATATATATATATATATATATATATATATATATATATATATATATATAAATTATTTATATATATATATATATAAATTATAAAATATATAATTTATATATATATAATTTTTATATATATATATATATATATATATATATATATAAATTATATATTTTATAATTTATATATATATATATATATATATATATATATAAATTATAAAATATATAATTTATATATATATATAATTTATATGCAGCAGATGTTATGTTTTGAGGTTAATACTTTAATTAGTGCAGTCCTACTCTGTGCTGCTAATGTAAAAAACATAAAAAATCTCCATTAAAAGCACCATCTGCTGAATCGTGGCAGTCATGAAAACCCTAGGTATGTCTTCTGAGTTTAATTTTTCAGCTGCAGTGTTTGGCAGTCATTTTCTTGTTGCGTCATGGCCCATTTTCACATTTGGTGTAAGCAAATTGCTTGTAGCTGGCATCTCGTTGCTGCTTTTGAAGTCGTCAATACAGAATATACTCTTTTCGACATGTATAAGTCCAGAGTTAATGACATTTACCCTTTTTCTTCACAGGTAAGGACCGTGTGTTTAACACCCCGCTGTGCGAGCAAGGCATTGTGGGGTTTGGCATTGGTGCGGCTGCAGCAGGAGCAACCGCTATTGCAGAGATTCAGTTTGCTGACTACATTTACCCAGCGTTCGATCAGGTGAGTGTGTTTACAAGGGCCGTTTCTTTATAAATGCAGTCATGGATATATACATTTTTTTTTTAAATACGGTAACACTTTATTTTAGTGTCATTGTTACACATGTTACATGTAGTTACTGTAGTAATAACTAGTAATTATGCATAATTACATGCAATTAACCCTAAACCAAACCCTCATCCTAACCCTATAGTAAGTACATGTAGTTTATTGTCATTACTCAATACTTAAATGTATAATTACACTGTAATACTGACCTTAAAATAAAGTGTAACCAAACATACTTTTCTCCTTAAGTACATTGTAACAATGTTAGTTAAAGGGTTGGTTCACAAAGTAAACCCATAAGACTTCCTATCATCTTCGAAACACAAACAAAGATATTATTAATGAATCCTGAGAAATTTCTGTCTCTACATTGAAAGTCTATTCATCCCAAAATCTGATGCTTCAACATGTTCATACAGAGAGTAAAAAAACCAATCCATATGAATTTTAACCCAGGTTTTCTGAAGAGACACGATGGCTTTATGTGATGAACAGATTTAATTTAGGCTTTTATACACGTGTAAACGTTGATCAGCGAACATACATGGAGCATGTCAAATATGGTAAACAGAAGCTCAAACGTAAATGCTAATAATATCATGGTTGTACAGTTTTACAAATAACAGTAAAGGTTATCTTGTGAAGATGGTTGGCATGTGTCACATTCCCAAATGTACATAAGTGACTCAAACTTGGAGCAGACGCAGTTTCTGTGAAAAAAACGAACAGAGGATCATGAGCTGCTCACTTGTAAAATGAAAAGTACCTCCATTTACTCTGAAACACACAGCACTGCATTTCAGTTTTTGTTTGGACTGGAGAGGAAGTTTTGCTCCATGACTTTTAAATGCAGTTAATTGACCGATAATGTTTTCATATGGAGATACAGCGATCTCTGTACGTGGTGTCGTGAGGTTTGTCAGTATGTAGTTTTGGGGTGTCTGTGAGACTCTGATCTGCTAGAGGAAACGTCCAGCTTCTCTCTGTCTGTCTGGTGCTGATGTTCTCCGTGTCCTCGCCTCCCTGATGGATGAGTTTTCCCTTCATCGTCAAGGCAACTGAATACCAGATGCAATAATGGGGGAATATTTTACAGGAACGGTTTACGTCATGTTGAGTTGCTCTCTACATCCAAAATCTGACCGTCCAGCGAGCTGAGGCTTCGAGTCTGGACGATATCTGATTTTTATTTTATATCTGATTTCCGGAAACTCTTTTCAAGTCTATGCTTTATTCTTTTCTTTATATTATAATCATGCCACCATTAGAGTCTGTAAAACCCCAGTTTACATGGTTCCTTCCAGGCAGTTGTTGTCGAGCATTGTAAGAGAATTTCCTGGCTCCACGCTTTGTTTATTTTAAAAAGCTTTGGCGACAATGGCAGGAAAAATCGGCTTTTAAACTAAAGCATTTTATGAGCGGAGCTTTGGATGTGACCGCGTTAGCGTCGCAGAGCCAATCTTTTCTTGTACACAGATGTTGCAAATGTAAATTCCCTTTCTGTGTCTAACTTTTCATGCTGTTGAAGATCGTGAACGAAGCGGCCAAGTACCGTTACCGTTCTGGGAACATGTTTGACTGTGGGAAGCTGACCATCAGATCTCCGTGGGGCTGCGTGGGTCACGGCTCGCTCTATCACTCCCAGAGTCCAGAGGCCTTCTTCGCACACTGTCCTGGAATTAAGGTGAATTGCACAAAGTCACATTTGAAACAAAAATAAGAAATGATGTTCATAACAGTCTGTTTTTAGTACCATTTAATATATTTAGCATTTTGATGACCGTTAAAAAAATGAATTTTCTGGCATTAATTCCTCACCCTCATGTCATTCCAAACCGGTAAGACCTTCGTTCATCTTCGGAACACAAATTAAGATATTTTTGATGAAATCCAAGAGTTTTTTTTTTAATCTCCCATAGAAAGCAACGAAATTACCACATTCAAGGTCCAGAAAGGTACTAAAGATATCGTTAAAATAGTCGACGTGACTGTAGTGGTTCAACCTTAATGTTATGAAACGACAAAGAAAAAGACAATTTTCTCTCTGCGGGAACACAATGGCCAATCAGAGGTGTTTACAAATCCTTTCAACAGCGCTCAAAGCGTCACATTTTTCAAATTTCAGAACAGATTTGTACCGAAATCGGTACTTTTGACAGTTCTAGATTAACAAAACAAAAGAAAAAAAGTAGTATATGCTGAGTTTCGGTTCATTTTTGTAACGTGCTCCAAAAACAAGTCACGGAAAGGAAACCAAAAAAGCAGAAAGCTCATCATGTTTTTCTTATTTTTACAAAAGTACAATATTTGGATTTTTTTTATTTTGTGAGTGTACACAAAAGCAAACCCCTTGAATGATGTCTTGCTCTTATCTGTATAAATAACTGTATAATTGAGTTGTTTCCGCTATTAAAGGAAACAATTCAAGTGATCATGCAGACGCCTTACGCACATGTATCATATCAGTTTTAGCGTTATTAACTTGACATCGAAGCCGGTTCATTATCAAAATAAGTCAACTAAATATAAAAAGTTATATTGCTCAATTTAAATAGTCCGTAGTCTGTGCGGTTCAGCGTGAGCATCACCCCACTGTGGTTTTACACCATGAGGTACAAAGCCTTATTTACAAAATATATAATATTTTAGCATCCAAACACATCGCGAATGGAAACATTTGGATTCGTGCCGAATGACAGAAGTTAAATTAAGAAGTTAAGTTGAAGTTTGACTTGATGTTTCTAAAGCTACTTCTATTTTTATTGAAAGGAGTTGTTGTGGAGTGAGGGGAACTAAAATATCCTATAGCCTTGGTTATAATGCTTTTAAACATTTAGCTTGATTTACCTGCTATTTTACATTTATTTCTGAAAAATATTAAAATGCAACTTCTATGCGACTTTCCTCCCGAAAATGCAATTTTATGTGTAGCAGTTTTTTTTGTTTGTTTGTTTTTTTAAAACCATGATGCAGATCTTTTAAAATATCTTTAAAAATTACTTTTTAAACCGTTTAACTGACAGTATTAATCGTCCAAAAATCTTACTGTCGGTTAATGGCTAACCAGTTAATTATGAGCTTCTCTAGCGGTGTGCTTTTGTCGCTGCTAGTTCCTTGATGCTGGTTTGGTGTGTCATGGCTTTTTAAAAGCACTGTGAGGATCACAGATAGACTTTGCCAAACTGTAAGTGTATGTGAAAGCATGATGCTCAGAATCTATTACACTGTAAACGGTTTCTGTTGTTTACACAGTATTATACTGTTTTTCTCAACAGTATTTTGCTGTGTAAGCTGTGTACAGTATGTTACTGTAGATTTTGTTTTCACAGCATTTTATTGTATTCTCAACAGTTCCATACTGTGTACACGGTTGACAGTACGTTACTGTAGATTTTCAATGCATTCTGGGAAATTATCAGTAACTGTTAATCTAAATACAGTAGTGCAAATTGGCCGCGAAAAAACCACAAACTTTTGTGGGTAAAACTGCTATCCTACAATAACAACAGTTTAAATCAACCGTTAAAATAACACTTCTACAGGTTTTCTGGATATTCTAAAGGTTATACAGTAGTAATATAAAATAACATTTCATAACTGTATAATACAATACAGTATTATTAAAAAAATTAATAGTATAAAACCGTACTTTGACGTGGTAAAAAATACAGTAAAATGCTGTATTCAGTTTTACAGTAAGCTTAAACTACTGTAGTTAGTGTTACGGTAATTTTACTGTTGAATGAAATACAGCAACTATTGGATAATTGTTGCCAGTAAGTTACTGTTAATTTGACGATTAATTTTTTACAGTGTAGTTTTTGATCCTTTTAAAAAATGTTGAAATAAAATAAATATTAAATGAAAAACTTAAAATTGGAAATACTGCCTTGGAAACTAACTGAAATACATTTAAGCTGAAGTAAGAAAAAATAAAATAAAGCTATATAGAAATATAAAAAAACAATTTAATGAAAT
Source organism: Zacco platypus (assembly GCA_038088235.1). NCBI lineage: Eukaryota > Metazoa > Chordata > Actinopteri > Cypriniformes > Xenocyprididae > Zacco > Zacco platypus. The sequence goes on from CM076077.1 coordinate 31,471,428, forward strand.
TATTAAAATTAATTAATAAAAAACTTTAATTGAAAACTGAAATATAAAAATAAAAGCCAATTCATAATATTAAAAATAGTCTATCATTATAATACTAAAATAACCCTGATCTGAAAGCTGAAGGACGAGACCGTGTCATGTGACCCAAACAAATCCAATGTTTAAAACTTTTTTTTTTGTTTGTTTTCAAGTGCATAAATTCAGAGATTGGCATATGCTATGAAAGCTTTTGTTCACAAAAGGAGTTACTTTAAAATTGAGTGGAGGATACATGTGTCTTAGTTAGCACATGTGCTAAAAATAACAATAAACTCACCAGTCTGAGATGGATTATACAGCAACGCTCTTTAATCATCTCACTCACAATGCAACACAGGTTTCTCAGGCGGCATCAAAACGCTCAGGAAATTGGAGTTTGAATCGCATTCAAAGCAGATCGATGCTTGACTCGCTATTAAGTGACCTGCACCAGCACCGTCTGGATCAATCTGATGACTTGACATTTAATGAGCCGACAGTGTCGGAGCTGCTATAACCTCGCCGCTGCTCTTCACTGTTTGAGTCTCTGTGCATCACAAATCTTTATGCACCGAGTCTTTTATGGAGCTTCCTGGCTTTTGATAGCGAGTGACTTTTTTTCATCTAGACTTTTTTGATGGAGAGGCATCATACATAGCGTCACATAGTATTGTGTGTCAATATTATTGGCAATTATAAATGTTCAAATTACTTGTCCCCCCCCCGTCTCTCTCTCTCTGTTAGATTGTTGTGCCGAGAGGTCCGGTCCAGGCCAAGGGTCTTCTGCTGTCCTGCATTGAAGATCAGAACCCCTGCATCTTCTTTGAGCCCAAAATCCTGTACAGAGCAGCAGGTGAGAGGTCATAGGACAGTCACAATGGGATTATGGGTAGCTGATATGATACTTGATGTCCGCAAGACACCTGTCCTTCAATCTAAAATGAATTAAAACTGCATTTTGCTAATTATTAATCATGTAGGATCTAGGAGCTCATATTAATTGAGAAACTGCATGGAATATTTTATATATTTAAAAATTTAGCATACCGTATGTAAAAAAAAAAAGTTACAGGACATATTTTATACATTTTATGTAAATATTAACCTAAAATCTTGCAATGAGGACACATTGTTACTTATAGTTATATTTAAAAAATTGTTCGATTCTGGTTATACTGAACGTATGGTGCACTGAAATGAAAAATCTCAAAACTGAAAAGTTGTGGACACAGTGGGCCGAAACCCACAACCAAACACTTTTAATTAAAAAAATTAAAGTTTTGTTTGAAATTACCAAGCAAATTGATTAATTTTTATTAGTGGTTTACTTGGATTTACTAGAATAAAATAAAGAGATTGTGGGGAAAAAAATAACTTTTTATATTTTAAAACATAAAAAATACATGCTGCATACATGGCTTCAATGCAAGGAAAAAGAAGCTCAAATAATCAAGAAAGCAATTGTTTCTGAGAAAGTGAATTTTGATGCACAACTGGAAAACATATTTGATGCTTTTGAATTTTGTGTTTGTGTGTGTGTGTCATGTGAACACCAAATGCTTTTTTTATGGCATTTTCTGACTTCTGAAAATTTGTAAGTGGCTGAAGTTTCAGTCCATTTACATTTTTAAGTTCTGTATTATGAATTTTGGATTTTTATTTTTTTTTTTTTACTTAAAACACAATGAAAATTAGTGATAGACCCTTTACATCTGTCTATTGGTTTTGCCCATATTTAACTATTGAAAAGAGATTGTGACTAAACTGAACTCCATTAGATCCTCAAACTGTCAGTCAAACCTCATAACTCCACCTGCCCCTTGTGTATGAAGTGCTGCACACTTTTTGGAGCGTCTTTGCTTGTTTGGAATGGAAGGGTAAATAAAAAACTGGTTCTTTAAATAAGTATAGTTTTCTTTACTTGAGAAACACAAGTAAAGAGAAACACAACCCTGAACGGCACTCTCCACGACTACGCAGAAGTTTCAATGGATTTCCATCACCGAAAAGCGGAGAAGAAAAAAAAACTCCCGCAGTGTTTGGATGCACCACATCCTTCAAATATGTCAAAACCACAGAGAATTTCACAAACTTATCCAAGAGCTCCGTCAGGACAATGAGAGATTCAAAGCCTGTTTCATAAATGACAAGGACCAGTTTGATAATCTTTTAAGAAAAATTGGCCCAATCATCACCAAACAGAGCTTCGCCGTGAAACCGTCTCTCCTGCACAACGGCTCTGAGGTAATTAGGCTACCGTTAGAGTAAGGGAGAGGGTAAAGCTGATTGGGTGGTTCTTGTCACATGACCTGCGGTGCTGAAAAGTTGATGTTTTCATCTCGCTGCAGAACAGGTGCGCCTCGAAAAAACGAATGCACCGCACGGCATGCTCGTTGCGACCGCGCCGCTTCCATTTTGAGCGCGCTTGCTCATAGCATCACATAGTGATCTGACCACTGTTTTGGAAGAAGAATGACTCAAAATCCCTCTGGCCACTGTGAAGGGCTTGTATCTGTCATTCTCAAGACAAATGGATGCTGTGTTGGCTGCAAAAGGAGGCCCTACACCATACTAATAAATCACTGCGGTCTAAAACCAGGTGTTTCAGTTTCATTGTTCATGTGTATATATGCAGTAAATTGGCCATTGTAGACCTTGTAGATCGTCATCGCCCGTTGAATGCTTCATCTACTAATGAAAACTTAAAACAAATAATGAGACGTGAAATATAATACAGAACTGTCAAACAGGAAAGTGAAGAGTGAGCTGCAATGGATATTAACCAGAAAGATCTGGAGTTTTTATTCTGAAGAAATAACCAATTAAAGTAAAAAAAAAAAAAACTTTTACTACTTTCATTGCCTGTTCAGTCAGTCAGTGGCATTTATCTTGTAAATGGTCATTTCAGCTCCCATCTTACCTGTTCATATATCAGTGTGGTCTGTTGAGTGTTTTGAGATTTCAAACAGATTGAGCATCTTGAATGGTCTCAATATTGCTTGATGCTTTTCAGCTGTTGACTGAAGACATGTGGTTTCTCATTTCTCTCTCGTTGCCTTACATTGACATGTTTCTCTGTGGTATGGCTCCATTTCAGTCAAATGCTTTAGCGCAGAATGATTCTCACATGCGAGAGGATTTATTGAAGTTGATTTATTTTCTAAATGCATGTTATAGATCTTGTTGTAAACGATGCATATGTGTTTTCATTTGGTGAACTCTGGTGACATATGCAGGACTTCTCCAGTCATTTAGTGCCCTTAAGCTCATCTGCTTTTGCACTTTTTGAGTGCCACGCCCACATCTAAACATCCAATCAACAATCGATGCATAGAAGTCCGGTCCTACATTTTTGTTTTTAATAATCTGTTGCACTCTTATGTACGTCACCATATGGGAGAACAGACCCATCACTACTTCTGTTACATTGTGACATAATTTCATTCATAATTTTGTAATCATGTCATACACAAGACATTACTTTGGATTCAAAATTTTTCCTGTAAAGAGCAAAACACCATCTGTTTTTTTTCAAGGTTGTTTTTGTTGCTTTCAAATATATATTTACTTCACTGGGGTTCAATGGGTGGAAGGTCTAAATGTCAGTTTCTGTGCAGCTTCAAAGCGTTGTACACGATCCCAGACGAGGAATAAGTGTTTTATCTAGCAAAAAGATTTCATTTTCTATAAATATATATACTTTTTAACCACAAATGCTTATCGTCCACTAGCTCTCTTCTTCTTGTTCTTGTTCTTCTTGTTCTTGTTGTTCTTGTTCTTCTTGTTCTTCTTGTTCTTGTTCTTGTTGTTCTTCTTGTTGTTCTTGTTCTTCTTGTTGTTCTTGTTCTTGTTGTTGTTCTTGTTCTTGTTCTTGTTGTTCTTGTTGTTGTTGTTGTTCTTGTTCTTTTTCTTGTTCTTGTTGTTCTTTTTCTTGTTCTTGTTGTTCTTCTTGTTCTTGTTCTTTTTCTTCGTTCTTTTTCTTGTTCTTTTTCTTGTTCTTTTTCTTGTTGTTCTTGTTGTTCTTGTTCTTGTTGAAGAATTCCGGTAGTGTAGACACTGCTAAATATATTTCTGCCCTCCACAGGTCAAAGTTTGAACTAAATTGTCATATACAATATGCTAGTGCAAGTACATAAGAATTAGTTCAAACGTTGACCTGTGCAGGACAGTAATACACTTAGCAGTGTCTACACTGCCGGAATTATACAAGAAGAAGAGAGCAGTGCAAGACGAGAATTTGTGGATAAAATGTGTTTATAATTTTATTTTTTAGAAAATGACTGATTGTTTCGCTAGATAAGACCTTTATTCCTCGTCCGGGATCATGTAGAGGCTTTGAAGCTGAATTTAAACTACAATTTAGACCTTCCACACATTAAACCCCAGTGAAGTCCATTACACAGAAAAAAACCTGGAATGCTTTCCTCAAAAACCATAATTTCTTTTCAACTGAAGAAAGGAAGACATGATCATCTTGGATTACATGGGGATGGGTAAATTATAAGGAAATTTGAATTCAGAAGTGAACTAATCCTCTAAAATTAAATTTAACATTTTTACAATTTGCAATTTTCTTTTCTGTACATGATTTACAATCTTGATTGCTCTTTTGCGACAATCTTTTTGCTCATCATGTGATTAATTACTCTGAGGTATTAGGAACAACAAGAAAACACAAATGATCTTAATTCTTCACTAGTAGCAATCCTGATCTGTTATTTCAATGAAATAATTGCTTTTTATATATCGCATATGAAAATATTTCGTTTAAATACAGGGTTACTTTGGAATATTTGAATAAATTAGTCTTTTCTTCTACATAATGCAGTTACAACATCTTCCATCTGGGGTTAAACTAACCACAGCCAAAACTAACCTGCCACACTTTAAGCCATTGGTTAGAAGAATTTTTGGTGCAGTTTAAAGCACAAGTAAGTGTGGCTCTAAACGACACAATCCTCATATCTAAAGAAACCGTTAAATAATGAAATAAAGGGTGGAAAAGGAAATTGATGCAGTTTTAAGGAAGCCAATGCAAGTGTGGTTTGCCATGAGGATTAGTGCATATTTATCTTCCTGTAGATCGCTTTAGATCTGCTCTCTGTCTGTCTTCATGTTCACTTGAAAATCTGACTTATGTGTCTCTCAAGAATTTTGTTGAATGACTTTAATTTCCTGACTGAACATTGGAGCTTGTTTTAGGATCTTTGGCTCTTCATCATTATTTGGTTTTAATTTTAGACCGGCTTTTCATGCAGTTATTCTTATACGATGGGAATAAATCATTCAGCCATTCAGTTTGTATAAATCTTGATTCGAAAAACATTATACGTTAATGGTAATGTGGAATTTTCCAATTTCCACCTTGTCTTTTTTTTTTTTTTTCAGTCATTATTGCCAACATTGAATGTATTTGTCAAGAATTGTAACTCATGCAGGCTTAGTTGGCCTTAAATATGGTTTTGATTTATTACATGTCATTTAGAAGTCCACATCACCTTCTGTGTAAAATCAGACGGAATTTTCTGGAGTACATGTTAGTGGTTTGTAAATCGTCCATCGAGTTCACTCTTGCAGTTCTAGGGTGTTGTGGGTGGTTGCCAGGGTGTTGCTATGTAGTTGCCAAGGTGTCAACATGTGGCTGTGGGGTAGCTAGGGTGTTCTACTTAGTCAAACTCTGTCTAGTTACGTTTAGAGCGTTTTAGCATTATGTCAATAACAAACCCATAACGGTCAGCAATGTTGTCTACACTGCTGCAAGCATGCAATGCTGCTACACTTCAGATATCTTTGGAAATATGATATCCATATGAGGTATCGTTCATGTTTTTAGTATAAACCTATATCTTTCTCCAACTCTGAATTAGGTTTTTATTAAAGAGTGGTTTTACTTTTAAATCCAGCAGTATTTTTAAATGATAGAGTGTGTGTCAGATTGGAAACACATATCAGGCATCCAACAACCTACCGCTCTGAAGAATCTGGATCATTAGAGATGCATTTTTACTAGACTTCATCAATCACTTAAACCCTGGGGTAAAACCTCCCAACCACAAATCAGTGAGCTCAGCCTGAACCGCTCCAGCAGTCCGACCATCACTGCGATCAATAGCAATCTATCTTTTTTTAAAATATATATATATACATTTAAATCAAGTGCGACGCATAGCAATACTTTTTTTGTTGTTGTTGTTGTAAGAATCTTGCTGATGTTGAGATCAAGAATCTGTGAATAAATGTTGGGGATACGGTCAATAGAGAGTAAATTCATTTGTTCTTTGAAACCATAGTAACTTTACATCGTAATTATACATACTAGGGGTGTAACGAATTGTAGTTGATCTGTGATCCGTACGGACCAGGCCTTCTGCACACATGCGATTCACGGATTAGTTGCAAAGTTTAACCATAATATAGTGAAAGCTTATCATTTGCATGTCAAGCCAATTTAAACCATTCAAGCAGAGGCGAAAGAGAACTCAATTCAGTACTCGCACACAGTTTTCACAGAGAGCCGCATTTCAGACGGCGTGCAAACACAGAATTGAGTTCTTTCATATCTCCTTGCTCTTGAACAGACGCATACACACACACACAATTATCTCAAAATACCCATCTTGGCAAGTATTTTCCTCAACACAGTCTATATGTCTTATGTCAGGGTTGTCCAAACTCGGTCCTGGAGGGCCACTGTCCTGCAAGAGTTCAACTTGCCTCAACACACCTGCCTAGAAGTTTCTAACCTATAGTAAGACCTTGATTAGCTGGTTCAGGTGTGGTTAATTGGGGTTGGAGCTAAAATCTAAGCCAATGCAAGTGTAATATTGATATTAATAATATTTCAATAATAATAATAATAATAATAATTACATTCAGAATTGGAATAAGATTTTTATTGCCAGCTTTGTTTACTGATACGAGGAATTGGTTCTGGTGACAGAAGCATCCACAGCACAAACCGAATGACCATAACAAGACAAAGATAATAAAGATAGACAAATCTAGAGTAAGTAAATAAGAAATGATGATACAGAGCACTGAACACCAGAATGGACCGGCGCAGGAAAATTGGATTTGTGTATTGTCCTAAAGTGACACCAGCCTATAAATACCTGCTGCTGTCTGTGTCATTTAATGTTATTCAAACAACAAAACAAAGCTTTAACCAAGATTAATCTATATTTAATTTATACAGTGAATGCTATACAGTTTTACACTTATTACATTTTTCTGTACCTGAATACTATTAGACCTTAGTTCTTATTTTATTACTGGCTCTCCACTTGTCTTCAATAATGTAGTTTTTAGTTTTTGCTGTGGTATTGAAGAAGTACTACTTAAGCACTGTTTTTTAAGCAATAAATGGGAAGCAAAGTAAAAAAATAATCCGAACCATGAGTTTTGTGATCCGGTGCACCCCCAATACATGCCTCCGTGTCAGCTTTGTGGTTCCATTGAAGTTATATTGATACAATAAATGTTCGTTTGATTTGCCATGATTATTCCAGCTTGTGTTCATGATCATTACACGGTAACACTTTACAATAAGCTTCATTAGTTAACATGAACTAATAATTTCAACAATCTTCTTAACATTAGTTAATGCACTGTGAACTAAGATTAACAAACGATGAACAACTGTATTTTCATTAACGAAGATTAATAAATACGGTAAGAAATGTATTGCTGGTTACTTCATGTTAGTTAATACATTAACTAATGTTTAACTAATGAACCTTGTAAAGTGTTACCCATTTAACTAATCAAAATTAGAAATGACAACAAGAACAAACACATTAATAATTGTACTTTATTGTATGTATTTAGACTCAATATTATTTTTAGTATCTTAAACTCTCCTGTCCAAGCAGCTTTTTGTGCCGTTACAAAAGATCACAACGGGTGACTATAGCACCCTCACTTGATCGTTATAATTGGATAAATTCATTAATCACATCATTTCTCTTCTGTTTATTCAACTCTAAAATAATATTCGACCAAGGCTCCCCCCTCTTTAAAATCGGTAAAATCGGAAACTACGTTGTAGATACTCAACATTTCAAGGTAATGTCTCTAAACTGGACTAATCTGGCCAGTCGTGCTAAAAGTGTGTTTTAATAAAGGGAGTTGTGTGCTTTCTGTTTGAAAAAAGGGTAACACTTTATTTCACAGTGTCATTGTTACATATGTTACATGTAGTTACGATAGTAATAACTATAAATTATGCATAATTACATGCAATTAACCCTAAACCAAACCTTCATCCTAACCCTAACCCTACAGTAAGTACTTGTAGTTAATTATTATTACTCAATACTTAAATATATAAATACACTGTAACACAGACACCTTAAAATAAAGTGTAACCGAAAAAAGAATAGCTAACAATTATTGTGTAATAATGATAACAACAACAATGGCACTCTTGTGTTCTTATCGCCGACCCCGTTATTGATTCCAAGTAAATGGAGCAAATAAGGTTGATATCCTGGAATCGAACACCCTTATATTTAGGGATTATAAGCATCTTCTGCTCAGTAACTCTACACTTTCTGGATATTAAGCACTGTAGTGATGTTTAAGGAGACCTTTCGGTCACCTCAATCGCCACATATTGACAGAGTTTTATTTCTTGCCCTTGACGGGGATGTTTTACTGCTAAACTGGTTTGTTATCCTGAGATTCCTATTATCAGATGTGCTGCAGGCAAACTACAACACAAAAAATCCTGGAGCAGCTTGCTGTGTGTATAGCTGCTAAGAATTACTTCAGGGTTCAGAGCCTGTTTAAAGAACAAGATGGTTTTTATTAACCTATGGGCCAAAAGCCTTTGAGACTCAGTAAAGCTCTCTAACCACAACACTACTGTGACATCATCAACTGAACTGCTGTAGAATCAATGTTAAGAATAATTGTAAGTTTTCAAAAATAATTGCATTTGCCAAAAAAGAGAATTTAATTTTTTTTTTTTAAAGTATTCCACTTTTAAAAATAAAAGAACTGAAAGACTTCTTCCAAAAAAGTACATGTGACTGTAAGAGCGCTCAGTCTTGGCTCTTAACTTTTTTACAAAGAAAGTTTTTACTTAAAGTACAAGCAAAAAAAAAATTAACACTTACTGGTACAGAAAAGATCATGTGGACTTTTTCACAAGCCTCTGTTTCTAATTCTGAGCAAATGTACAGTCCTAACCAACCAAAATCAACTCCAACAGCTTTCAACAAAATTACTGCAGACCTCATTGTCAAAGCAGCACGATTTCCCAGAAGTCAGCAAAGACAATGACTTCAATGAGCATATAAACTGCGATGAGGAAAATGGCTCTAATTAAACATAATTCAACAATAAAGATAATTCAGCATTTAGGAACAAAAACAAAACCTTGAGATATGACAGCAGCGACATGTTCTTTCTGTACTCATGCTGTTAGATGGGACAAAAACCTTTCTTTAGCTATTTCTTCCAGCAGTATAAAACTCACTCTGATGCCAACTTACACATCTATCCAACACCAAAGAATAGGCAGGTCTTATTCTTGACTTTTTCTTCTAAAAGTAGCCCCATTCTGCTGATAAGGCTCTTTGGCCAGCTGGAAGACTATTGCAGTGGACGAGTAATTATGATCTGAATGGACGGTTTCGACTCACTCGATGTCACCAAACATCATGCAACCATTTTGTTTCATGTCCTCAGACTTTTATTCCTCTGTTTTCCTGCAGCGGTTCAGCAATATAACCGTTTCCTCCACACTTTATGGATTTAATCTTAACCCTATAATGTCACGTTTGATGTGCAAATTTCTATAAATTTGTTGAAAACTTTGCTGAAAGACACACACAATCTACTCCATGCCTTCTGTCGTCTGATTGATAGTTTATACTTTTTTTAAAGCAGATAGTGTTTTAGTATAATTGTAAAAACGTCCACCTTCATGTGTCCTTTTTCTGTGAAATAGTAAAAAGTAAACGTAAGAATAACTTTTATATTGTTAGTAATGTTTCAAAACGAACACTTGCTGGACTGAAGCAACTTATTTAACAATTTACATTACAAGCTATCAGAATTTTATGTTTTTGGCTGTAAAAACATCAGCATCTGCACCAAATGTCGTATTTTTGAAGTTTTTCCTCCTCTAGTATGACTGTATCATACTAAATGAGCCATAAAAGCCTGACGGATCACATATGACACTGAACACAAAAACATTTTGGGGGATTTTTATTATTTATTTCTTATTTTTATTCAGTTCTTCATACAGCCTCTCATACTAACTTCATTGTTTGCTCATGTTAGTTCTTCAACTAATGTTAACAAATGCAGCTCTTGATTTTAATTTATTAGTAAATGTTGATATTAACATCAACTAAGATGGATAAATGTTGTAGAAGTATTGTTCATTCTTAGTTTAATTAATGTAGTTTACTAATGTTAATAAATGTAAAGTGTTACCATTTTCTTTTTATTATGTCATAAGTCAGGTTGTACAGGCTGAATGTGTGACTGTTCTTTATAGGGTGATGTGTAATCTGTCATTTTGTTTTGCAGTGGAGCAAGTGCCCACAGAAGCCTATCACATCCCTCTGTCCCAGGCCGAGGTCCTGCAGGAGGGCAGTGATCTCACACTGGTGGCCTGGGGAACACAGGTACATTTTTGTTAGAACTTGTACTCATCCTGTGATCACCATCAGATCATGATTTCAAAAGCTCTCTGGGTGTCCTGAAGCTCAGCTCAGACACTTCACAGGCTTGTCCTGCACAGTGACTGATGTCCCTGATGACAAAGTGCAGAGAGAAATCATGGGTCATGGGAAAACAAGAACTTTCAGGGCTTGTTTTTAATGGATGATGGTGTCCTTTTTCTTTTCATTCATCCCACCGACATTCCATGCATGAGCAGTTCAAACTAGGGCTGGGGGTTAAATGAAAAATGTATATGTGTTACCATTCAAAAGTTTGGGGTCAGAAAGAAATTCTTTTATTCAGCAAGGATGCATTAAATTATCGAAAGTGACAGTGAAGACATTTATAATTTTAATAAAAAAATTTAAATGTTGCTCTTTTGAACTTTGTATTCATCTAAGAATCCTGAATGCATCACAGTTTCCACAAAAATATATTTTTAACATTGATAATGCTAAGAAATGTTTCTTGAGCAGCAAATCAGCATATTAGAATGATTGTCATGTGACACTGAAGACTGGAGTAATGATGCTGGAAATACAGCTTTGATCGCAGGAATAAATTTTAAAATATATTCAAATTAGGGCTGTCAAGCAATTACAATTTTTAATCTTATTAATTACATGATGTGGCGATTAAGTTATCGCAGTTCAATTGCACATCAATTTTGTCTGAGAAATTACCCCCAAAAGATCATTTGAAGTCATTATTGTAAATCATGAACGTTACAAAAACTAGCTTCAGAAAGAAATATTTAATTCGATTCAACATAGAAATTTTTACACATGAACTTTTGGACCATGAGGTTGAGTAAATGACTGAATTAATTTTTTGGTGAACTATACCTTTGTAATTTTTAATAAATATATGAAATTATTTAAAAATAAATAAACAAATAAATTAGGCTCTTAATAAGAAACTAAAACTGCCAGTAGGTGGCAGTAAATGTAAATGATGATGAAGTCGTTCATTTGATTCTTTCAAACGGTTGGATTTGTTCAGGAGTGAAGTAAATAAAAGGTTCTCTTTGAGCATCTTGAACTTGAAGCGGTGCTACACAGACGGATGACATCAAAGTGGTGAAGGACTGCGAGAGCGATTAGAGAGCAGATATTGATATCATACACGAAGTTCAACAAGTTTTTCATGAATGGTCCACTGAATCATTGGTTTCACTCGGTTCGTTCAAAACATGGATTCAGAAATGAAACACTACTGTGCTTTGACGAACAGTGTTGAAAATTGAACAAAATAGACAATATTTTGTTTAAAATGTCACAATATTAACTTCATATTTACTGAACTGTTGTATAAAATCAGAATTGCATTTGCACTCGTTACATGACATGGGACAAAAACAGAACTCGTTATCGTATGATATTGCTTAACTCGTGATTTAAATATGAGACGACAAACTTCAAATCTTTAATTTTACTCCATTCTATAGGCTTCATCGTGCAGTAAGATGTTGTCCTGCGTCATATTCATCATCAGTCAACTGTATGTAATGTCAGATGAACTATATAGTTGAGGAACGGGGCAAATGTGTCAATTTAACACAATTTTTTACCGTAACTAATTCATCTAATAACACGTTAAATCGACAGCCCTAATTCAAATAGAAAAAAAAATGTAATGATGTTTTACTGTATTTTGATCAAATTAATGCAGCCTTGGTGAGTAGAAGAGACTCATAAAACACAAAATAATCCCATACTTTTGAACGGTATTATATTCACAATTAAACTGAATCAGTTCAAACTCTGAGGAATGACATCTGTGCTGTTACTCTTTGAGATTTTGTTTTTTGTATATTTATGTATAAATTATGAAAAACACATTTTTAATTTTCAGTTTTGCTCCTTACATTGTTTTAAACATTTTCAATGTGCTTTATAATGAAATATAATATAATGTTAGCAGTCTGAACACAAACAGAACCTCGACACTGGCTGGAGAGGCTCTGAAACGGCAGCCAACAATAGAACCAACTGTCATAACTTGGTCTTTAGTGTTAACTGTGAGTTAACCTTTGACCTTTGGGTTGCAGGTACATGTGATGAGGGAAGTGGTTGCCATGGCGCAGGAAAAGCTGGGTGTCTCCTGTGAGCTCATTGACCTTCAGACCATTTTGCCTTGGGACTCAGAGACCATTTGCAAGGTATGATGTGAACGGAGTTATTTCTTGTTAATGGGATGGTTTGCCCCAAATTAAAAATTGTCATGTACTTACTGGACAAACCGTATGACCGTCTTTCATGAAGCTGCTCTTTTCTAAGCAATGAAAGGTTGTTCGAGCTCTTAAACTGTAAAAAGGACCAAAAAAGTATCATAGAAGTATCATTCCTATTTATACTCTGTTGGAGAAGACCTTCAGCTAATAAAACTTAGTTAAAAATAAGTAAAACAAAGAAGTTTAAGTTTATTATGAAAATAGCATAAAAATATTTTTACATTTTATATAAAATATACATTTTCCAAAGCATGTTTTACTCTAAAACTGTGAGAAAATCAAAGACTAAGTAAGCTGTTCCGAATTTGAGGTTGATATCTCAAAAAATGAGCTTTCAGTAACATTTTGTTTGGTTGCACTACCAAATGTTTCAACTAGATGAAATTCACTTCCCATTAGTTTAGAATGTGGTCAATTTTGACCACAAAAATTCATGATTTTGTTTTCAGGACCTTTCAAATCATGTCCATGATTTTTTTTACGTTGTGTTCACACCTCCTTCACAAAACCTTTACAAAGTTCCATATCATTCCGACACATTATGTCATATTTCGTATGCATATACCAATTTTTCTGTCAGAAATGACCGAACAGCACCAGAGCGTTAAGTTCAATGCTGAACCCAACAAACTAGTGTTTAAAAATGTACGGGCCCATCACAAAACTTTAATGTCAGGAGAGAATATCTATCAAATTAGAGTCGTAATATTGCTTTATGGTGGCACTTTTCGTCGTATGGAAATCTCCCAAATAAAACTGCTGATGCAAAAAGTAGCAGTGGAATAGAGTAGCATGTCTTACTGAATCTTTGCAGTAGATTATTGTTTTGGCAGTGCGATCAGGAAGGAGATGCAAATTCTCATGGGTTGTTTGTTGGAAAGCAGCTTCTTAAATAAACATTAAACCCATTAAACTGCCTCCATGAAACTCAATATTGTGTTTACGGTAAAGCACTACACCCTTCTGTTTAGAAATCACATTGGAGAATTTCACCCTTGAAATCATTTGTTTGACTTTTCTCCAACAATTTGGACCGCATCTCCTTCATTCGCTCCTTCATTGCGATAGATTCACAAGATCAAAAATCGAGTGTCTGCATTGTCTCATCTGCATTTTTGACTGATATTTTTATATTTCTTTCATTAATGTGTGAAGCACAGAATGGAGAAGTATTAGTTGACTTTGGAATTAAAATTTTCAGTCGAAAAGAAATTACGATTTTTGAGGAAAACATTCCAGGATTTTTCTCTCTATAGTGGACTTCAATGGGATTCAATCCAAATGTGAGTTTCAGTGCAGCTTTACAGGGCTCTACACGATCCTAGACGAGGAATAAGAGTCTTGTCTTGCGAAGCCATTGCTCATTTTCTAAAAACAATAAATATGCATATACTTTATAACCACAAATGCTCATTTTGCATCTGCGATCTGCCACGCATTACGTAATCACGTTGGAAAGGTCACGCGTGACAAGGGGAAGAAACCCAATAGCTGCTGTTTTATTTCAAACCATTTAAAAGTCTGCTTTCCGCTGTCTTTACAATAAATACCATATGGTTTGCTAATCTAATGCAGTGACATTCATATCAAATGTTTTTGAGGTCGCAGTATATCACACACATGCTATTATTTGGTAGCAGTGAAGAGTAACTTTGTAATTAAACAATTTGCAATGAAATGGAACGACTGAAGCAATTGGGGAATATGGTTTGTTCATAACCCAAGAAAATGCAGTTGTGTTCTATTAACTTCAATAAATTCAATATCAAAGTGCAGAGCAGAAACATTTTGAATCCAGATGTGCATCGAGCTTTACTGAAAGAAGCGAACAAACGTGCAGATCTCTGAATGATCAGTGTGTTTGTTGTTGTTGTGGGACCAACAGATGAACACATTCATCATAAACCTTCAAATATTGGTCTGCGTTTTATGTCTTTATTTACTGAAACGGTCAATGTAAAATGCACTTATAAACAAAGTAAAAAGGCACAAAAAAAAACAATGCTTGTTTTGCACCATGTTTGTTCATTTGACTTGGATATGTGTGTGTAATGTCTCTGTGAATAGGAATTTAAAACGGAAAAACAAATTTGAACTACTGGCAGTGTTTGTATGTCTTCAGAAGACTTGAAATATGACACGCATACACTGCAAAACTCAATAAGTTCAGAATACTCAAATGTTTTGAGGTAATAATGTTCTTCAAATTTTAAGTTAGTAGAACTTAACATTTTTGTGACAAGTTCACGCAACTTTTTTCTATTAAGTACAATGAACTTTCATTTTTATTTGAGTGAAACTAACAGAATATGCTTTAAAATTCACCATTAGTGAACAGAAGCAGAAGCTTTGGAGCAAATTGTGACATTTCATTTAAGACAGTATTAAAGATATTACTACATTATACTACTTAATATTATTACATAGTTTAAAATAAATGTCTTTCTATTTTTTTTTAAATACAAGAAATAAACATAACCAATTTTTTTTTGTTTAGTAGATTACTATATATATAGTAATGGCCAAAAATATCGGCATCCTTGGTGTTTTGTCAGAAAATGCAACCCTTCTCTCAGAAAATTGTTGCAGTTGCATTTTGATTTTTTTTATATATATATATTTTTTTTTAATTGGCATTGGAACAACACAAAAAAAAAAACAGAAGAAAAGTCAAATCTGACACAATTCCACACAGAACCCAAAAAATGCCCTGGACTAAATTATTGGCACCCTTAACGTAATATTTGGTAGCACCTCCTTTGGAAAAAAATAACTGAAATCAATCACTTCCTGTAACCATGAATGAGGTTCTTGCACTGCTCTACTGGAATTTTGGACCTCTCTTCGTTTGCAAACTGCTCCAGGTCATTCATATTTGAAGGATGCCTTCTCCCAACTGCTGCTTTCAGGTCTGGACTCATCTCAGAACTCTCCAGCACTTTTCTGACTGCTTTTTGACGTGTGCTTCAGGTCATTGTCCTCCTGGAAGACCCATGACCTCTGGTGGACACACAGCTTTCTTACATTGGCCAGTACGTTGCGCCCCAAAAATCTTTGGTTATCATATTTCATGATACCGTTCACAGTCGAGGCATCCGGTGCAGACGCAGCAAAGCAACCCCAAAACATCTGGACTGTAGGGAACGTGTTCTTTTCTTTTTCTGTAAACAGTGCCATGATGTCCTTTACCAAAAAGCTCTAGTTTTCTCTCATCTGTCCACAGTGCGTTCTCCCAGAAGGATTGTGGTTTTGTCACACGAGTTTTGGCCGACTCCAGTCTTGCTTTTTATGACTTTGTGTCAGCAGTGGTGTCCTCCTGGGTCTCCTACCATAGCTTCCCTTTCCATTCAGATGGCGACGGATAGTGTGAGCTGACACTGTTGTACCCTGTGTCTGCAGATCAGCTTGACTTTGTTTGGAACTTAATCGGGGTTCCACCATTCGAACAATCCTTCATTGAAATTTTCATTAATTTTGCTCTTACGTCCAGGGAGGTTGGCTACAGTGCCATGGGCTGTAAACCTCTTGATGATATTGTGCACAGTGGACACAGGGACATTAAGATCTCTGAGCCTTGAGATTGTCCATGTTTTTCCACATTTTTTTCTCTCAAATCCACAGATGACTCTTTCCACCTCTTTCTTTTCTCCATGCTCAGTGTGACACACAAGGGTTGAGTCAACTTTTCTCCATTTTAACTGGTTACCAGTGTGATTACTGTATTCCCCACACCTGTTACTTGCCACAGATGTGTCTAAATACAAATTACAGGAGCGTCACATGCTTTAAAAGCAATTATTTCTTACAATTTTGAAAAGGTGCCAATAATTTTGTCCAGTCCATTTGAGTTCTAATGTGAAGTTTGACACTTCTTCTGTTTTTTTTTTTCCGTGTTGCTGGAGCGCAAACGAAAACAAAAGGCATGTGAATACCAAAATATTTATAATTGGAACAATTTTTTGAGAAGCGTTGCATTTTCTGACAGATGATGAAAAATAACGTTTCCAACATGTCTAATCATACAGGAAAACCTGCGTTTGAGTGAACATTACTATTGGTGGATATTATAAGTGTGTTTGGTATGACTTTTTTTTTTTAGGATGTTTTTTTGAAAGTTCCTTTCTTTCCAGTGTTTGATCAAAAATACAGTAAAAACTAAATTTGTGAAATATTACAATTTAAAATAAGTTTTTCACGATGTGAATATATAGTTAAATGTAATTTTATTCCTGTAATCAAAGCTGAATTTACAGCGTACTCCAGTCTTCAGTGTCACATGATCCTTCAGAAATCATTCTAATATCGAATATGATGATTTGATGCTCAGGAAACATTTCTAATTATTATCGGTGTTGATGTTGTGCTGCTCTTTTTTTTGTTTTTGTGGAAGTGGAAACCGTAATACTTTGATTATATAAATACTTTTTTCTGGATGCTTTGATGAAACTGAAATCTTTGTAACATTTATAAGTGTTTTACTCTCACTTTTGATCAATTTAATGCTTCTTTGCTAAATAAAAATATACATTTTCTTTCAAGTAAAGTCTTACTGACCCGAGTCTTTTAAACGGTAGTATATGATACAGATACCGATCAACACCACTAGATGTCCTAATAAGAGTTTCAGTTTTAACCTTCGGGCTCTTCACAAGCTTTATAAATCACTGGAAGATGTCCAGAGCTCTTTGGATGGAGATGTGATTTATTGTTTGGCCATGATTAATGATGATTGATGAATACTTTTGGAGAAATCTCATGCTTTTGCCTTATTTGACTCCCAAAATCAAAAAGAATCTTTTTTTTTTTTTTGCATAAAGTTGAAATCAAGCCAATTTTAGCACCATTAAGACTGTTTGTATAGTGATGCTATTTTCATGACGCTGAAGCACCAAAATCCCCCCAAATTAAGAAAAAAGCAGTGAAATACAGTTGATCCTGGATGCAATGATTTAGCTTGTTCATTTATTTTTTGTAATTCAGCCTAAATTAAATTCAGTTCAACAAATACTTGACACACTGAGCATTAAAAGCATAAATTGAATTGACGCGATGTTTAATATACAGCTGTGTTGAGCGACCAATCAGATTTCATCCAGCATAATGCACTAGAAATGGAGAGCAAGCAAGCGATTGTGTCCCTTTTTTAACAGCCGCAGCTAGTTTGAAAACATTTATGATGAAGAAAAACATTTTGAAATATGGATGAACGTGTGGGTTCAGTGTGTTTTCTTAAAGTATCTGCTGTGATGACTGAGCATTGAGATCAAGTGATAAGTGTGGGTTTTCTGTCTTGAGAATGGATATCCGAGCTTTAATTTGATCTTGAAGTGCTTCGCCAGAGAGGAGCTCTATAAATCCTGTCACATTATAAACAGTGTTTTAAAAATGGAAATTGTAGCTTATTTCTTCCACTCTTGAAGCTTTGGTCCTTGAGCTCGGGTTTTGATTCTTGTTTTTGTTCGGGTCTGAAGTTGTTGTGAATGTAGAAAGCTGAAGTTGAAGAAGAGCGGTGTGGAGAACTGCGCTATATGATGTTTGTTTCGCTGACGGCTCACACTTGATGTATGTCGTCTCAGGAATGTCCAGAGAAGATCTGTAATTTCAGCTCGCCGAAGGTCTAGACGGCTGAGAGAGAGAGCGAGAGCAATTTCTAGACAACTAAATATTGTATTAGGCTCTGCAATTTTAATCCCCCCCCGCCCCCCAAATTATGTTCCAGCCCTTTTTTTCTGTTTTCATTTTTATGGGTTCAGTTTTAATGGTTAAATTGTAATAATCAAAAAGCATCTTGAAATCTCGAAGCGTACACAATTTAACAATGTATTAAAAGTTTAACAAAATCTGCATTTTTAGGGCCCTTTGAAATCCATTTTTCCCCAATTCCGTTTTATTTTTTCCCAAATTCCATGTTTCCATGTTTAAATTGTGCATTCTGTTTTTTTTTTGTTATTGTCTTATGATTCCTCAATATATTATTTTGCTCTTAATTGCTTTCATTTCATAAATTTTAGACCATTTTTTTTTTTCTTCATTTTGAACTTGATTTTGTTCTAAAAAAATATTTAAATGGGCCTTGTTGAAGAAAAAAATCAACCATTGAAGTTGTAAATTTTATTCCCTGCAACATTAATAAGTACACTTCCTTAATACTTCCTTAATACTTAACTTAAAACTTCCTTAATAGTTTCCTTTAAACTTCCTTAATGCTTTCCTTCACTTCCTTCCTGCCTTCCTTCCTAACCCGGCATGTTGAGCCACGAGCAGGGAAACGCCCTGAATGGATGGTCAGTCCATCACAAGGCTCACAGATTTTAAGAAGTCATTTGTGATTGAATTTCTCTTGCTTTGATATTGCATGAAGTGAAAATAATCCGTTTTACTTCAGCGTAATCAATGGCACAATCCACTCCCTAGGCTCAATTTACCCCTCATCGGGGGCAAGTTGGGCCAAGAGACCACTTTTTTTGGAAAGCAGTTTTAGATTCAAAGTGATTATTTCCAAGGATGCACCACATCCTGAAATTTATGTATATATTTTTGTTGGACACATTACGGTCATGCGCTCATTTTAAAGACACAGCAAGTAAAAACGGGCTCAACTCACCCTGCTCTCCGCTTAATTTATTTATTTTTTGTGTTTTTTTTTATGAATGTATGATTTAATACAAAATTTATTTTCAGAAACACTGGTAATCAAACGAAGGCATAAAACATGAACAATTTAACTATAATCAAATGAGAAATGTAATCGTTCCTTTTATTTTTGGCAAACAAAGTGTCACTCATTACACGCAAAACATGCAGACTTCATATTAAAAAGCATTTTTTTGTGCTTTAATATTCAGACACTAGTCCATATCATGATTTAAGTACACAGCTCTGCTTTTCATTTATTCATCCACGATTTGCCTAATTCGGTGACTTTTTTATGTAAATATTGTGGCCTGGTCATCTCTTACCAGAAGCAGATATATCCTCATCGCAGTATTTCATTACAGACAGCCAATGAAACGCCACAGGCTGAGTCTGCCTCATACATATTCATCAGTCCCTGCACGCATGAAACGCTGCTCCTGTCTGTGGTCAATAAAACATGTATCTGGAACATGTTGTTTTCGGTTTCCTGTTACTTTCTCCGGGTGATCCGCAGCACTGCTAATCAACAACTCTGAGATCTATATATGTACGTTGCTTGTTTACTCAGGGAATCGTCTGAAATTGCAGTTAAACTGAAAGCAGTGTTTTTGTGTTATTTATTTTTTTATTCCCCTCTGGTGTCTGGAACTGTTCAGTAAATGTAATAGACGTTCATTTAAAGGATAAACAAAATGGCCAGTTTGCCCCTGCCAGACCAGCAGCTTAGATGATATAATGTGGAAAGAGTTTTTCCCTCTTCCATTCGTTCACATTCATGTGACTGGGACAGGTCTTTGAAAATATCAAAGCGTGTCATAGAATGAGAGTTTCCTTCCTGGCCATAAAGGAATCGATTCAGCCTCACCTTCATGATGTTACAAACCTCCAAAGATTAACATTTGAAGAATCTCCTCATGGCTCTTTTCCTTTAAATGTCTATAGATCACAGCTCCAGACAAAAAAGCACCATCGCTGTAAGTCCTCATGGCTTATGCACTATATTCCAAGTCTTCTGTAGTCATACAAATCCCTGTTTGGTCCGCGTCATCCAGCGTCAGGCCGTCGCTGAGCGTCTGTCGGGCGCAGAGAGAATTTTACCTGAGCGTTCCAATACGTGAATATTTTCATAACGAGAGCCGCCTGAAACGAAGAATGTGATTTGCATGATGGATATTCAAAAAATGACTTTGTTTACGATTTATATATCCGCAGTCCTAGTTCTGTTTCCCTTTTTGAATGACGAATATGGACTATTGATGCCTGTTTACAGACAGTTATTTCCTTACACTCAGGCGCAGAATGCACATGCTCATTGGCGGTTGCCATAGTCCTTTTGTGTGTTCAAGCACAGCTTTTTGTCCCAGACGCAGCCGACCCGAGGCGACAACACAGTCGGCTTTCTCACCACTAGTTCTTTTACATCGGCTTGACGGGTCGCGACCTTTAGTCGCTGATGATCTTGCCTTCAACTGAAGCTCTAAAATACATTTGCGTTCAGATTCATGATTCATGGCGGATTTGACATCATTTGACTCCAGATGACATCATTTAACTCGAAGAGGAGGACTTGTCATATTTCCACAGAAGACTTGAATATAATGCAGAGGATGAATGGACAATTTTAAGATACTTTTTTTTAAAAAATTTGTTTGTTTTATTTATTTTTTAATTTTTTTTATTTATTTATTTATTTATATTTATTTAATTTTATTTATTTATTTATTTATTTATTTTTTATTTATATTTATTTAATTTTATTTATTATTTTTATTTTTATTTATTTATTCAAAATGACTTCTCAGTATATCATAATTCACGAAGGATATTATAAGATGTAAACTACCTGTACAATTATTATTTTTTTATACATTTTTAGAAAAATTAATTTTTTCAGCAAGGATACATTCAAAGATGCTTATAAGCATTCTAAAAGATTTGTCTTAAGTACTTCTATTCTTAAAAAAAAGTATTTTAACTATTTTCAACATAAATGTTTCTTGAGCAGCAAATCATCATATTAGAATGATTTCTGAAGGATCATGTGACACTGAAGACTGGAGGAATGATGCTGGAAATTCAGCTTTGATCACAGGAATAAATTACATTTTAAAATATAATCACAATAGAAAACGTTTCTTTAAAAACATTTATGAGAAATATTAAAAATTTTCTGTATTTTTGATCAAGTAAATGCAGCACATTTTATAAGATGCATATTTCAAAACCTTCTTACATCCCCAAACTTTGCAACGAAGTAGTGCATAATAATTTTCATGGATATTTAGCAAACTCTTGACCTTGGAAATCCATGAACAGTACAGATTCTCTTTTATTAAAAATGTTCATCCCATAAATCATGAGGTGACAGCAGAGTTGACATGCAAGTTGAGACAATGCCCAGGTCTCAGGCTTCAATCTAGGTTCAGATCCATGTCCGTTGGTGTCTGGACTCCCAGGACGTGACCCAGTCTGTGGTCCGCTGCGATTGGAGATGGCACTTCCCTCCATGTGCGAAGGCGAGTGGTCAGCAAACCTTGGAAAGGCCAAGTCCTCATTACAATGGGAGTCTTGTTTCCATATGGGCTCAGCTCTGTATTTAAAGGATATATTTTGATTTGCTCCACTCTCTGGCCGTCTCAGCAGCACAGCTGACGTTCCAAAGCAAACGCACTGCCTCTCCTAGTTAACATGATCAAGATGTGCCCTGAGCCCTGTGGTTCACTGCTCTTGCATTTGCACCTAGTTAAATGCATGTTTAGATGTGCTGTGTGTTTGTGCAGTGTTGCTGAATGTCTGGAGAGGTTACTTTTAACGTGAAGGTTGGAGTTCCTCAGGCTTCAGCGGTGGTCCTAAACGTCGACTTTCCTAATTTTTTCCTAAGTTTTGAAGGACGCTTATCTTAGCAAGGATGCTGTGGCAACGTACACAAATGTTATGCATGTGAACTGAGAGCCGATGAAGAACATTCAACTACCTGAAGCAGTTGTTCGTGTGAACGCACCTTCATTTTCATCCTTCAAAGACCACGTTTCCCCAAAAACAAGCCATGCGTCACAAAGACCTGTCAAACCTAAATCAAGATGTATATCATTGTACTTTTCTTTTCTGTTTTCTGTACTTTAAAACTGGAATGAGACTAAATGGACCAAAAATGGATCTGAATGCAAAGTGAATTTGACTCTCTTTAAGACTTTTTTGTTTCTCCGTTACAAAAAATAATGGCTTTTACGCCGTGTCTTTTTAGGCAATCATTATACTCCTAAATGTTGAACATTCATGTTTAAAAGATGCACGCGTTTAACATGCACCTGTCCCACTCTTCTGCGAAAATGATCCAAATTCATTGATGGATCTTGCAATACACAGATTTGTCCATCAAATGCTCTCCACAATGAGAATATCATATTAGCCATCAGTTAGTAAGTTTATAGCGGTGACATACAGCAACTAAAGCCTATTAGCAACAATAACAAAAAACAATCTCTTTAATATTTAATACCCAAACCATCTTGGTCTCGGCCTCAACCCCTCAAAGTCTTAAGCTGTGTCCGAAACCGCCCACTCGTTCACTCGTTCACTAACCCCTATATAGTGCATGGCAGTTGAGCGCACTATATCAGCAAAGAGTGAACGAAAATGAGTGAGCGAATTCGGACGCTGACGTTAATAGCATGCGCAGACAATTTCGTCATTAACATTTCCTATACCCATCTGTAATATGTCCTGTTTAGCTTGTATATTACTGTTTATTTGTCATGTTTATTGCCTAACATCCTCATCCGTCCCTAAAGCAAATACAAATTCGTCAATACATCATATTCTAAGACGTAGGTTAAATACACTGTACAACAGTTCACTAACATATGAGAAAAATTGACCAAATTATCATATAAGTATATATATTATTATATATGCCTGTATCATTTAGCTTCAAAATATCTTTACAAAAATGTTCTAATTGATAAAAAAATTACACTTACATTTGTAGAAGTTGCCGTTTCCCGTATTGCCGTCCTCCATATTTATTTTTCTTTCACGCTCGATCGATCGTCTTATCGCGTTGGATTTTGGGTAACGGCGCTTTAACTAGTGTGCATCGAATGTACACTCAAAATCAGAGAGGATTGTGGGTAAAAGTAGTGAACGAATGTAGGGAATGCAGTCGTTCACTCAGAATTCGTCCGACACCCGATATAGTGCACTATATAGTGGATAGGGAGCGGCTTCGGACACAGCTTTAGACTTGTCTTGGTCTTGACTTGCCTTGGTCTGGTCTTGCTCTCAATCCCTCAAAGTCTTGGTTTTGACTTGTTCTCGGATTAGATGGTCTTGACTACAACACTACCAAAAACCCAGCGACCCACGTTCAGATCACGTTTTGAAAAGACCCATTCTCGGCTCCTTAAATTGTGATTAGTAGACTTCTGACAGAATCTACTCCAGCACTTTGAAACGCATGTTTGTGCAAATCATGTAAATCGCAACCCTATAGTCACCTTTATATATATATATATATATATATATATATATATATATATATATATATATATATATATATATATATATATATAATATTTATTTTTTTATATATATATATATATATATATATATAAATAAATATATTTTTATATATATATATATATATATTTATATATTTTTATATATATATATTTTTTTTTTTCTTATATATTTTATATATATATATATATATATTTTATATATATATATATATATATTTTTTTTTATATAATTTTTTTTTATATATATTTTTATATATATATATATTTTTTATATATTTTTATATATATATATATATATATATATATTTATATATACCTTTATTTATATATATTTACAATGCAAATTGTGTCAAAGCAGCTTTACAGCAATAATTGGCAAATAATTTTTGGCTCTTAAAGAAAATGGCGTCATTGTCCAGCTTAAATAAATTCAGTATTGATTCATTCCTATACGTTTTAGCAGATATTAACTTCAAATTCATCTTTTACATGCGTATGTTGCTTTGCTTGACCTTGGTGACGGTTGAGCTACAGGAACGCTTATGCAGCCGTACCACGACCTCGCTGTGAAAACGTTGTCATAGCGTTTGTGTAATGCACAGCAGTTAATAAAACACAATTCCTGCTTCCACCATTCACATAAACGCTTGCATTCAGGAGCGAGGAAGAGACTGAGCTGTTTTTCTGCTGCTTTAGAGGAGGATCTTTGGAGTGTTTGTGTTGGGTTCTGCTGTGAAAGACTCTTTCAAGAGAACAACTGTTCCCTTTGCTTCGGAGAATGAGTCTCCCGATGGAGGCTACTTGACGAGATAATGCTTTTCGTTGGGGTCATACATCATTTGTGCTCCCGCTGGCCCGTGGAGCTGGAGAGATACCCGATGGCTACGCAAATAGATGAATAGAGGAGTGACCCGGCTTGTCTTAATGGGATTGTTTGCTCTGTAAAGCGAGACGGCGCATGCGTGCCACAGAATTCCGGCCCGTATTCCATGTGGACATGTAGCGCTGTTGGCTGAACCTGTTGAACCCCAAAAGAAAGTGCACGTCATTACATGTCTCATTTCACAGCAAACACGGGCTTGACTGTGTCGGTGCAATGACTCCGGCACTCTAAAGATAATGAATCCGCTCGGATATACGGCGTGTTTTTGACTTTGGATGAGGAATCGCGTGCTTGTGCGCTCGACGTGGTGTGATGATTACTGGAAGAGCGTTGGAACCGCGAGCCTGCTGGAGAGACACACTCCACGAGTCTGTCAGCCTCATTTGCTAAGTGCCACGCTTTCTAATGCAGATCTAATTCAAAGACCTCATGATTCAGACCGTTGTGTTTGTTTGAAAGCCAGATGGGAGTGCTGTATGAATTATTTATTCATTTTTTTCAAGGCTGCGCTATATCAAAAACAAGTGCTTGTTGTAAAGTCGAAAGGGTTAGTTCACCAAAAGCCAATGACTATTTTCATTTAATCATTTTCGTCCATGTAACTGAATTTTAACGCCGCAACCGAAAGTTACATTGCAAAAGTTAGCCAAAAAAAAGTTTATTTAAAGATATGGCTCACCCAAAAATGATAATTATACCATGATTTAGCCATCCGAGGTGTACACGACTTTCTTCTTTCAAACACAATCGGAGATGGATATAAAAATATCCTTAGTCCTCCAAGGTTTATAATGGTCATGAGTGGGGTGTGTTTTGAAGCCTAAAACAAATGCATCCATCCATCATAAACATAATCCATACAGCTCCAGACGGTTAATAAAGGCCGTCTGAAGCAAAGCGATGGGTTTTTTGTGGGAAAAATATCCATATTTAAATTTTTTAAAATAACTAGCTTCTGCCAGGCGGCCGTACGCATGCGCCACTAGTCGACTTGCGCCAAATCCTACGTGGAATGTAGGACTATCGTAAGCTTAGACGCCTCTCGTGGTTTGAACTAGGCCTGGGCTCCTCTTCTCTTATATCTGAATACATTTCTCTTTAAATCTCTTGTTTTAGACTCCTAATTCGTGACCGGTGTTTCGATTCTGTGTTCGTCATGCGTTAGGTCAGAGGTCTGCTGGAAGCTAGTTATTATAGTTTTTTAAATATGTATATTTTTTCTTACAAAAACTCATTGCAGAAGGCCCCTTGGAACCGTATTATTTTTTATGATTGACCGATGAATGCGTTTTTTTCGGGCTTCAAAACACGCTCCCCGTTCACTACCATTATCCAGCTCGGAAGAGAATATTTTTAAATATATCTCAGATTGTGTTTGTCTGAAAGAAGATGGTCACATACACCTAGGATGCCTTGAGGGTGAGTTTATTTGGGATGAACTATTTCTTTAATTATCAATATTCAAATAAAAACGAAGTTGTATATAAGCATTTAAATAGCAATATAATTATGTTTCTATTCCAAGTCAAGTCAGCTTTATTTATTTAGCACTTTATACAATACAGATTGCTTCAAAGCAGCTTTACAGTCATAACAGGAAATGATTCAATGATAGGAAAGTGATTCGGCTGTACAGCAGCTCCAATTTGTTGTTGAAATATAAACATTTAAGTGGTGTCTGTTATAACTCGTTTTCATGACAGTTTTATTCAAACATGCATTAAATATCATCTGGATATGATTTTGGGATTCCCTGAAATTATGAAATTTAGGTCTATTCCGCACACAAATCAGTGCCAAACCACTCCTTTAACTTTCAACAGAAGAATGAAGGTCAAGATGAATGACTTGAGCGAGTAAATGAAGACAGAACTTTTCATTATTGGGTGAACAAACTGTCATACAGTCAACTGTAAAGTCCTTCATAGAAAAGGCCTAACTTGGTATTATTCAGTGTTTTTTTGTCTTTCCCCTATTAGAACATCTGATCTAGCCATTCAGGATGGAAAACTGAAGACCCGTTCTGCCAAGACTGCCTTGTTATGCAATCAGAAAGTGGCCCAATATATTTCAGCAGCTTCCAAAGTAAATTATTTGTGGCACTTTGTTTGAAATCACTGTCTGTTGGAGTTCCGATGGACAAGTGAACAGGTTAATGGGTCTTTGAATCCCATTTAGACACTGGAACAGATTTCTGCCGCATTAGTCCATCTCAGTCCCACTTCATTGTGCTGGCGTGTCGGGCTTTGCACAGTTATCTAATACACTGCAGACCTCGATCGTTCAAGATGAGTTCATTGAGTTAGGATAACGTATAACATTCAGGGCTTAAAACATTCTAAAAAGAGCATTTATTGAAACCGAGCTGCAGGAACGACTTTCAGAAGGATACATAATATTTACACGTCTGCAACACGACTCTCTGAAGATCCTGCTGCAGGTTAGAAAGCAGTTTTTCAACAACAGGAATTGAGAGAGGGTGGAAAAAGACCATGATTTACTGCAACTGACAACATAAGAGACTCCTTTATCAATTCATCTTGAATGAAATGATGGAAGTTGGTGAATGCAAACTCTCGTTCATGTGTGAAAAGAGGACAGAGTGTTTCACAGAATCTGCAGAACTTCATTTGTTGATACTATGTTGTCATTTAAAAATAGGAACACGTGAGTACAGATTGGCATTCTCTTATACTCATCGAGGCTGCATTTATTCCTCTTTCAATAGTACAATTTAAAACAACTGTTTTCTATTGTAATATATTTTAAAATGTAATATGATCCTGTGATTAAAGTTTTCAGCATCATTACTCCGGTCTTCAGTGTCACATGATCCTTCAGAAATGATTATAATATGCTGATTTGCTGCTCAAGAAACATTTTTAATTTACATATCATTATCTTTTAATGTATAAATGAGCAATATCACAGAAGTAGCCTTGCGATATGGCTGTATATCAGCACCGTTAAGTAATCACAGTGTGCTGATAGACAGCCATAACACACGGCTATGAGTGTGATATTGCGTTTATACAACAGTTGGACGGCACGAGTGTGTAAATAAATAAGAAACAACAACGGATTGTCTTTTGTGAGGAAATACTTACTTTCGCCACGGATTCAAATCTCAAGTTGACAGTTTAACAGTTGAGCCCAAGCCTCGATTACTAATTCTGAAATGTCACTTTAGATCTAGTAATGAAGGAGCGTCGAGTCGCTTCATTGAAACTCACTGTAATATGTAGAGTATTATGAGAGCGAGATCGCCTGAGCGAGTGTATTACCTGAATCTAGCTGATATTCTTCTGGTTAATCTTATTCATAATCACAAAATCAGTTTGAATGTCCACTGAGGAAAGCGATCTTTGTCTTTGTCCTTTTAACATCAGGCTGTTATCACTCTCATGACAGCGCTAGTAAATGCGTTTGTCAGTTGCGTCTCGTAAGATGTTGTTTAAAGTAAAACAACTTCCTTGTTTCCTTGTTTCAGTCCATTTCAATATAAAAGTCTTTGCGATTGACTTACTCGCTCATAAAGACACCATCTAATGTCACAAAGACACCTTTGCCACCATCTAATGGCGTGTTAATGTAACACACAAAAGCAGCGCTCTGGTTAGTACAGGGTTTAATTTCAATGTAAATATAAAGTTATGAAACTTAATATAACCATTAAGTCAAATCGATTAGCTTAGGAACAAATAATAGATTAATAAGACCAAAGATTGTCCGTTTGATATACCCAAAATTATAATTATACCTCATGTTTAGACACGATCTACATAAGAGCCAGCGGCAAATTCCTGAAGGACTGGCCGAGATTAAGCTGTTATCGGAGGCTACATGAGCGCTGAACACTCGATAACAGCCTGGAGCTCACATCTCCGAAAGTGTCTAAACAAATTTTCGCTGTTTAATCACATATCTGAGGTCTAAACAACTATATTCTCTATATTTTGTGTGAAGCAAACCAATGATCTTTCAGTCTCTAGTATCGTACTCAACCAGTTTGGCTACAGAAAACTAAAACGGTGAAATATATTGAGCGGGAAGTGGTGCAACGCTGTGCTTCACAAGGCTAAAGACTCTTTGATGACAACCACAGCACGAGAATATTGCTGGCAGGTTGCATTTGAAAGTCTCTGGAAACAACTATGGTGCAGATGGCACGGGAAGAAAGGCTGGTGGCTTGGTTCATGTCCTGCATATTTATGACCGACTCTTACACGTATAATTACATTATTAGCAGGCATCACTTTGGTTTGGAGCCGTTGGATGTTCTGAGACTTGATGGTTCACACATATTGGTCAGGAGATGGTGGCGTAACTGTCATGTGTGGCCATTGTTTCAGTGCTTTATTTGAGGAAAAGCATTGGAAAATTACTCATGACTGATCCGAATCCAGCGTTTTATACTTCCCGTTCAGGCTGGACCGTGGCCTAACCCGACACCCATCAGGCCCTGGATCGGCTCTGTTCTCATGTGGCCCACAGACCTCTCGGTCTGTTTTTCAACAGTTTTGTCTGGCGCTGGAAGGAGAGGGTTAGCATAGCATAACGCTGCACAGTGAATGCTCTGATTAACGTGTTGTATGAGTACATGTGACAGCGATCCCGCAGGGGTCCACATTAATCAGCTACAAACACTCTACTGCTACTGTCAGTAGTTTTCTGCTAATTTTGTGCAGAGATGTTTTGTATTGCGTTCCCATGCTCCTTGAAATTCGGACGCATAGATTCAAGAGTAGAACGTCCTTAAATAGGTTTTGAAAGTGTTTGAATGGTAATTCCTGACTTGTCATGAGCTTCCGGCAGGCAGATTACAGAGAATTTACTATGGTGCTCCTCTAGTTGTCTTTGCCGTCACCACCCTCCTTTTATTTATGAGTGCTCCTCCTCTCTCCTTTTCTTCTCCTTTTTAATCACACTCCATTTACAGCCTTCATCAGGTCTGCTTTTCTGTTCATTCCTGCAGAGTTTGCATTCCTCGGGCCGGCACTCGCGAGATTTCTAGAATTCCTGTCTGTCTTTGTGTCATTGCTTGGATGAGAGCTGGAGAAATCCACACAGGTTCATACAAAGCAAAAGAGGGATACGTGTTTTTTTTTTATGGACTCAAATTTTCCCCTGTCTTTTTCTTTATAGTGTCTCTGACCAATGGCTTACTCATTTACTATGTAGTGGATGCACTGACGTCTCTTCATAGCGATCCGGAGATTCTATAACAACCTTGTGTGCTCATTTTAGGTTCTCTTTGTGTAGCTGGTGGGCTATAATGATTCAAAATGAACATGAAATTAAAATGGATCTTCCACTGTCTCTGAAATGAACGCAATCCACTAGCCAAATGGCTATTTAGACCTTTGTGGCATTTGAAATATTAAGCTTCAACCATTCAATCAATTCCTGATGGATTAAAATCAAGTTCCATCATGTTTTTTTTATTGTTAAATGATCACTCATGCATGACATAATGCAATTAAAATGGATTTAAAGGGATAGTTCAGCCAAAAATTGAAATTCTATATTTTTTTTTCACCCTTCAAACCTGTATGACTGATGAAAAATGATCTCTTTACCTGTACGTGAAAAGTCAATGGGGTCTAATATTGTTTGGACCTCAAAGCTTTTCAAAATATCTTGCACAGAATTGTGGATATTGATTGCACAGCAGGATTCTCAGAGCTGCTCATGGTCCAGTGGCAGCATTATGTAATTGAATGGAGGTTTTGGTCTCCTGAGTGGACTGAAGTTAGTTATGGTTAGTGGAGTGAGGCCTGCGTTGGCTCTGCTCTGGTGTAATCATGTGGCTCGATAATTTGAAGTCCAGGTCACGCAGGCTCCAGAGCTAAAAGTGTCCCACAGGGCCACTATCCAAGTCTTTAAGAGATGTTTTTGGTGCTCCAATAAAAGTACGTTTTACAGTTTGAAACTGGGAATGACTGATGTCTCCAGTTTCACACCAGCAGATTAACTTATGTGTTAATAATGTGCAAAATAACAGCAAACTCCCACTCATAGAGACATTGTGCTGACGGCGTTTGACGGAAACTGTGAGAGGGTTCAAGCATAAATGAAATCATCATTTACTCACCCTGATGTCATTTTAATGTGCTTTTTTTTCTTCCTTTCTTCTGTGAAACTAAAAGGATTCCCTTTTTCATAGATTTAAAGTAGAAGGTGGTTTATACTGTCAAACTCTCCAAAGTTAACAAGCACAAAAGTAGTCTAATACACTCTATATTCCAAGTCCTCTGAAATGCAGGTGTTGGTTGTTGTTCTTGTACATTGCGTATTTTTTTAGCTAGTTTTGTTCTACTGGAAAATTGTGTTGGTTTGCACGGAATTATTGGCTGTAATGGTTTGATGTAGAAGAATTGTACAGTTTGTTCTTTTCCATGCAGTTACAAAGAATAGAGACTGAAACATTTACACGCCACGAAAGGACCATAAAAGTATGATTAAAGTAGTTTTTATGACTTGTGTGCTGTATTCCAAGTCATAATAGTGTGTGAGGCACAGACCAAAGTTGTTGTTCAGTGAAAATATTGACACCCGCAGTAGCTCTCCTATTCTGTGAATGAATCTTTCTGTTAAAGATTTTTTCTGTGATTTTGTATCCTTAATAAAGCTTAAGTGTCGGCACCCATTCATTGTAAATGCATGAAAAGAATATTTAGGTATATGTATATATTTAAGTGCATATATATATATATATATATATATATATATATATATATATATATATATATATATATATATATATATATATATATATATATATATATATATATATAAACCAATTTGAAATGATTCGAGCTTTGTGACATGGTGCATTATCCTGCTGGAAGTAGCCATCAGAGGATGGGTACATAGTGGTCATGAAGGGATGGACATGGTCAGAAACAATGCTCAGGTAGGCCGTGGCATTTAAACGATGCCCAATTGGCACTAAGGGGCCTAAAGTGTGCCAAGAAAACAACCCCCACACCATTACACCACCACCACCAGCCTGCACAGTGGTAACAAGGCATGATGGATCCATGTTCTCATTCTGTTTACGCCAAATTCTGACTCTACCATCTGAATGTCTCAACGGAAATCGAGACTCATCAGACCAGGCAACATTTTTCCAGTCTTCAACTGTCCAATTTTGATGAGCTCGTGCAAATTGTAGCCTCTTTTTCCTATTTGTAGTGGAGATGAGTGGTACCCGGTGGGGTCTTCTGCTGTTGTAGCCCATCCGCCTCAAGGTTGTGCGTGTTGTGATTCACAAACGCTTTGCTGCAGACCTCGGTTGTAACGAGTGGTTATTTCAGTCAAAGTTGCTTTTCTATCAGCTTGAATCAGTCGGCCCATTCTCCTCTGACCTCTAGCATCAACAAGGCATTTTCGGCCACAGGACTGCCGCATACTGGATGTTTTTTCCCTTTTCACACCATTCTTTGTAAACCCTAGAAATGGTTGTGCGTGAAAATCCCAGTAACTGAGCAGATTGTGAAATACTCAGACCGAACCGTCGCACCGACAACCATGCCACCCTCAAAATTGCTTAAATCACCTTTCTTTCCCATTCTGACATTCAGTTTGGAGTTCAGGAGATTGTCTAGACCAGGACCACACCCCTAAATGCATTGAAGCAACTGCCATGTGATTGGTTGATTAGATAATTGCATTAATGAGAAATTGAAAAGGTGTAAGTACAAGTGTATAGGTACAAGTGTGTGTGTGTATGTATATATATATATATATATATATATATATATATATATATATATATATATATATATATATATATATATATATATATATACACTATATATAAGTATATAAAAGTTTTCTGCACATAATATTTTGATGGCAAAGTACTCTGAAAGCATCACCGTTAATATCTGAAAAAGTCAAAGTTTAACATTCATTTAATACTGAAGTTGCTTATTACCATATTTGCTGCGATATAAGTTGCATTTTTATCATCTGAAATATGCTGCGACTGTATTCCTAAAGTGTCTTATAGAGTGTAGTTTACATCAAGCACACAAAACGTGCAGAGCGCACACATTTGGATTACTTACAGTTGGGCAATTTATTTTGTAGAAAATGTGGTACATTTTATTTTCTTGCCATCACTGTGTGTGTTAAGCTTACATTTAGGATTTGCATTTATTGAAGTGCCAGTTTGTTTGCCCTTGTATTTTTGGACTCCCTACTCTTCAGCTCTGCAAAGGTGTTTATAGTGTAGTCTGATCTTTCTGTTGCTCTGGGATGGTGGAGGTAGGTCATGTCAGGCCTGCCTGAGTTGGCTGAATGGGGTTTAATTGGGCTTTATGGCTTGTTTTGAGCTATTTCGGTCTGAGGTCTCCCCTGGCGTTCAGGCTTCATGTTGGCCGAAGGCCTGTCACTCTCATATGCGTGTGCATGAATTAGACTCAGGCCTCCTGTTTCCCAAGCGTGCTAATAGCGCTCTAACTCGCTAAAACACTGATTAAGATTTCAGGCTGCGCTTGAAGCCCATTTGTCATGGAGATCACATGGTGTTTGTGAGTTATGTCCATGTGGTGGCCTCTGATTAAAGGTTCACAAGCCATTTTTAAAAAAATAATGCTTCACAGCAGTGGCACATCTATATTGTGGGCAGGATGTGTAAATGTTCTCTTCCTGTAATGTCTTGATAGATTAGATGTTTGGTTAGCCAGAACTGTGAAAGTTATTTTTATCCTGCTTTCACCATGTAAAGAACAAGTGCAGCTGAAGACTAAGGGGCAGGACTGATCAATTAGTTGCCTAGTTTGTAAAACCATTGTAACCCAAAAACTGGGTACGAAGAAATATAAAATGTAATAATTCCCATTTATTTCTGTTGGTTATTTCTAATGTGTTAAGTGGTCGATATGACTCGCATATTTTTGTTCAAA
Source organism: Zacco platypus (assembly GCA_038088235.1). Lineage (NCBI taxonomy): Eukaryota > Metazoa > Chordata > Actinopteri > Cypriniformes > Xenocyprididae > Zacco > Zacco platypus. The sequence continues at coordinate 31,505,313 of CM076077.1, forward strand.
ATTAGCTGCACAGTCAAAATAAATAAAAAAAAAATTATGATTTTTTTTTTGGTCTTGACATTAATATCAGTGGTGTACAACGCGGTCACTCCAACTAGCCAATTTGGCGGGTTGAATTTTTTACATAATATATCCATTCTTCATTTGTAGTTTAAAAACATCTGAAATAATAAACTAAGCGCAATGTAGTGTCAAAAATATCCGTTTTCTATACATATACATACTGAAGTATCTGAAACGCTTCTTTTCCACAGAATAGATACGCGATACCAGCTGCGCTTCCTGGTTCTCTCATCTCTCCGACAGCGAGTCGACACACAAACCCGTCTCCCTCACTCACTCGTTTCATTTGCTCTGGATGAATATTGTTGGTGTTACAGGGTTTGAATTTCGTGGGATTGCACATATTGCTCAATTTTAGTCATTCCCACAGATTTTGTGCTCGCACTCAAAGTGTGCCAGATAAAGCCGCCGCTCCGGACTAAATTGAGTTCTTTTTGCTGCTTATTATGCTTAAACAGTCAAATACACACAATAATGTAAAAATGCTTGTAAAAATAATGTTTTAAGTGACCGGAAACAGTAACAGTAACGGTATGGATCCGTGCGTCAAGTCTTAAAGTGACAGCAGCCTAATATACCTACTGCTAAATTATGAGATATTAAAAATATCTACATGGCAGTTTTTCCTCATGGTGTCAATGTCAAAATTGTCAAGCCCTGGTCATGACTACTTTTAGTGACTATTTACACACTGAGGTATAGCTACTAGCAAGTATAAATGGTATCTAACACGTAGATTTTACGGCTATTTTGTCTGGTTCTCAAAACCTTGTGTGTGTGAAATGGATTTCTCACTTATTTTCAGTAGAATTTTAAGATTCAAAAAACTAAATAAACAGGCAAAAAATCAGATTTTTAAAACCAAATAAAGAAATAGCACATTTTCCTTTGATTCAGATGAGGATTCTTCAATTCAACAAGTTCTTATTTATTTAATATTTTAATGTTTGACAAGCTACAATTTTTTTGCTGTTTTTTTTTATTTTTGCAAAGTGCATGGTAACTAATGGGGGGGGGTCGAAAACTTTACATGCACATTTATTTCCCTAAATGAAAAAAAAAAAATTCACATAGTTGACCCCAAGACAACAGGAGGGTTGTCCAGCGGAACCCCTGGCGCTGTGCCGTGCAGGGTGTGTATGGGAACAGCAGTAAACATGATATTTCCCTTCAGTGAGCGGCCCGACCTAATCACAGCCCTGCTGCACAATATGCAGTAAATGATCCGCCACCGTCACCACAGCGGGACAAAGCACACAGGCCAGAGAGAATGTTAACCCCTTACGTTCAACATCCGATTCTCATTCTGTCCACCAGATCTGTCCTTTATTCCCATTCCCAGCTTTTTGTGCGATATTGCACGTTTATTGAAGAGCTAGTTCAGACTAAAATCTAGTAAGTGGATAATTGTAAAATCGCTGATATACAGACACATCAAGTTGAATTCTTTAATTCTATAATGGAAGTTGCTTGGCATCCTGAACTATACTAGGCTTAAAATAATTTCTCGGATCGATCACAATTTTCTCTTCAGGGATTCTGAATCAATTCAAGAGTTTAGTTTTTTTTTTCCCCCCTGGATATGCGTGATGACGTGTGTTTACAGGACACGGTTGTTTATTCTGCTAGCTACAAACACGCATAAAACCTTTGAACAAATATGTAAACTTGCATACGTTTTCATGGTTGAAGCAAAATGCAAGGATATATTTTGCCTGAAACCATTTGCTGGACAATGTATGGTTTTGGTATTTTGGTGTTTTCCCTTCTACATGCTCTAATTTTGCCCTTTGAAATGCAGTATAAATTCTATAAACGAAGCTCATTTACTGACGCTTTCTGCATGCAGTTCAATTTTCATTTCCCAATGCTTTTATGATGCAGATTAATATATCTCTTGAGGACAGAACAAAACATATGTTAAAATAAATCTGTGCTTTAGTGTGAAGCTTTCTGCTGCTATGATGACAATAATCAGTCATAATCAAACATTAATAATGCAGAGAAAGAGAGAAAAATAGAAAACTTCTTGTTCCCCTATTACTTTATATTTGCTTGTATTTTTTAAAGCTGTATTTAGTTAGTTAATGAATGTTAACATGCACTTTTGATTTATTATTAATCTGAATTTTTAAAAAACTGCTTAATTATGAGCATCTCTTTTAAAACTTAAGTGGCCCAACCAGACACTGGTGGGCGGAGCGTTTGCCAACAAGCCACGCTATTTGCACCTAGTATAAATAGACACTCAGATATATTTATACTAGATCATAAGTGTTAAAGATGCAAATCGAAGCCTGAAACATGACTTTACTAACTCTATCCCTAACCAAACACTGCTATTTCCTTCAGTTATGGAAATGTAATTTTGATTTATTATTAATGAATGTTCCACTTTGTATACCAACACCGCTTAACTATGGTGTAATCTCTCCAATAATACTTTGTAATTCTTTTCATGGCTTTGCTGTAATGTAAACGTGATTGGCTCGATTTAGTAAAAACATTAGCTAATTAATGTCACCAATTTCTTTAATAATGATTAATCACACCTGTAACTCTTTACGATAAGGTTCCATTTAAAAATACTTCCGAATCATTTATTAACCACAGGTAATGCTCATCATTTACTAATCCATTGTTAAAATTAAAAGTTGTATGTTAATATCATTTAATGGGTCTCAGCTAACATGAACTAACAATGAACAATTGCATATTAAATAACGTTAATAAATATGGTAACAAATGTATTGCTCATTGTTAATGTTAGTTAGTGCATTAACTAATTGTAAACTTAGCCATTATTTTATATTATACATAACTCTACTTCATGTGACGATCAAAGTAAAATGTGCTTTGAATGCCGTTTCATGTTGACTTTTAATATATTCTAGACAAAATGAGTTCAGTAACACAAATAAAAGCCGTGTATGATTCTCTAGTGGTGAATCTTCAGTGTGAGCTGTTATGTCTTTCTCTAGTGCTTTTAGACTAGTTTAATGTCTCCAGTTTGTCCCTCTGCATTCTTTCCATAGCTGTGTAATATCCATGAATGTGTCTGAAAGCATTGATGTACATACCTTTCAAATCCACCACTAATAAAAACCATTTCATCATCATCATGATCCCTTGCGCGAATAAAAAAAGAGAGCGCTGTTACGGCAAGGCTTTGACACAGACCTCGGACGTTGTGTATAATTTTTACTCCCTGAGTAACATGTAATTATTTTGGGCTGTTGTATTGCTATTGTGCGACTGCCTATATTGAGACTGTATTGCTGTCGCTGTGGTCATTATACATTATGGTTCGGAGGCCATTTTGGAGGTGAAGATGATGAAAGGGATTGTTAAAGCAGCGGTTCTCATCTGGTTTTGCTTCAGGACCCAGAAAAACCTTGGACATACAAATACAGTACCAAAATAATGTCCATTTAGTCTTTTTGGAAGTAACTTCAACTAACAACAGGTGTATTGGAAATTTACAACAGGAATTTTACAACGGCCTCGAAAAGCAGCTCAACCAATCAGAATCAAGGGCCAGAAGTATTCGTTTTATATTTAACTTTATACAGTAGTGGCCAAAAGTGTTGAATCGAGGGGGATACAGTATTTGTTTTTAATGACCCTATGAATTTCATTGTACCATCAAAATATTTTTATATTGTTTAATATTTTAAAAATGAGGGTGGAACAAAACATTAAACTTAGTTATCGTGTTTATCTGACAAAATTATTACAGCTAAACTATTACAGCTAAAGGTTTTATTAAAATATTCACAGGAAAAAGCATATACTGACTACAATATTTTGATGGTTCTCCCTTGTTTTTGCATGTACATAATTTCTTTTGTATGACAGCCCGGCCAAAAAATATATTGCACAATTTGGCACGATTCATTCCATTATGGCAAATAAAACAATTGACTCCGAGCACAACTGTGTGTGATTACAAAATCTTGAACAACGGCAGTTTGATTGACAGGCGATCTGACCAATCATAACCCCGAATCCACCATTTTGTCCGACAAAGCAGTCAGAGGAGTTAGTAGATTAACGTTCGTGAACTCGAAAAATTGTGTGTCCTCACGTCTTTCCGCGCTTGAAACAACATTCCTTCTGATGTTCATTCATGTTTATTTGATGCTATAAATGAACTAGTATGAAGAGATGATCAGATGTTTTTTTTTTTTGTTTTTGTTTTTTTTTTTATTTAAAAAGAAAACTTCAGGTTTGCTGTGCTTGTTTGTAACGTGGCACAATTTGGCCTTTTTTTCTGATTTTATATCAATAGGGCTATTTAACATTTTACATTACAACTACAAATTTACAATACTAATTTGATTCAAAATTAAATGTTAAACAATAACATATGTCGGGTAGTCGTGGCCTAATGGTGAGGGAGTCGGGCTTGTAACCTGAAGGTTGCTGGTTCGATTCCCACGCCGGCAGGAATTGAAGGTGGGGATTGTGAATGAACAGCACTCTCTCCACCTTCGATACCATGACTAAAGTGCCCTTGAGCAAGACACCTAACCCCTAATTGCTCCCCTTGTAAGTCGCTTTGGATAAAAGCGTCTGCCAAATGAATAAAAATGCAAATTTTTTGTTTTGATGGAAAACTGCAGGGAGCCTAAAGCTTCTCTTTTGTCGATAAGCGCGTCTTATTACGTGCATGTGGAAGGTCGGTGCGGGTTTTGTTCCCAAATGCACATAATAAGTGACCCAAGCAGATGCGTTTAACTGAGCTGCTCTGAGACGCCGGTGGATCATGAGCTGCTCACGGGTAAATGAACACAGTGCTGCACTTCACTCTAAAACACAGTGCTTATATTGTTTTAATTCAATCACAGTCTTTAGGATTTGATAGTCACGCTAAGCCATATCGTTTTTTAGGATCACCATGAACTGTAAAGCCCCAACAAGACACACAAATCACCACGTCTCTGGTTTAGATATTCACTGCTGTTAAAGTCTCATCAGATCGTGAACGACTTGCGTGTTTTCCCTGTGTGTGTGTGAGAGAGAGAGAGACGGATAAAAAGAGAGTACGAGTGTCCAAGAAAAGCCTTCTCTCTCTATTCATCTTGGGTCAGTCAGTCTTTGAAATGAGTGCGTTGAACTGCTGGTGTTGAGAGGTCAGCCATAAATAAGCAGTTGGATGACAGCGCTGACCACTAGCTCTGTCCATTTTAGAAAGACGCCGTTCCGAATCCGAGAGGCAATGAGAAACATTCATCTGTCCGGGATACATAGGCACGGCACATTGGACAATAAAATCGTCATCCGCGCCGCAGGCCGTAGTTAATGTCAACACATTAGCTTCTCATTAAGTTGTCTGCTCAGTTCATGAAGACAGAGACATGTGTTTTAAAATGCCACTGGAACCTCATAAAGACAAAATAGGATGACTTCATTTTGGACCTGTGTTTGTACTCTCAGTTTTTCTTTTTTGAGCTGTTTTCCTGGTCAGTTGAAGGCTGTTTTGACCGACTGTCTGTGTGAATAAGGAATTGAGTTAGACATGTGGCAGTGGGATACCAAAATGCAGCGTTGGTGAGCAAAAGAGACTTTTCAATGATAGATATTTTTTAAATGAGCCCATTGACTATTAATGGGTGTTGGGTGCTCTGTGGCATCTACAGTGTCCCTGAGAAGTATTTGCATGCTTACGTTACATTTAAATGAGTATTTTTATCCCCTCAAGTCCACTTATAATTTCAGCCGATTTTTTGCCAACTGAATCGACGCCGCCTGTTGTGATTGGCTGACCTCGTTCCATACGAGCACCTGTGCAATGACGCGGTCTCATCATTATAGCCTCCGACCTCAATCATCCATTAATGGTGTGATTTGTCATTAGCCTTTTCAGTGCGTCACAGTGGTATTTCTGGAAAACAACCAAGGCCGTTCAATCGGTCACCGGAGAGTCCCGCTCCAGGGAAGTGACGTCCTGTCCCGTGACGGAGTAATAACAGTCGAGGGTTGTTTGCGTCTGAGCTATCTGTGGTATGTGCTGTGCCTCTTCAGGATTTTCCCTGACGCTCTGTTCACTCCTGATGCTGCCGGGTGGAATGACGGAGTTCGCTAGTGCCACATCACTTTTACCTAAATCATAAGCTTTATCTGTAGAGTTTTTCCGTGTTAACTAATGCCGTATCTAAAGCAAAATTCCTTCTTGTACTGCCTAGTGAACCTTCATTATGGATTTTGACCTTTTTCCCTCCTTTTTTGTCAAAATAAGTTTCTGGTTGAACATCTGCTAGGGTCCAATACAACATAATAAGAGAGTTTAATCAATAGTGAGTGTCTGATTCCCAAAGCTGCTCAGAATGGAGTAGAAGCATCAAATGACATCCTCCTCCATTATATACGTGTTATAACATGTAACATACTGTAAGTCTTGTTGGTTTCATGATGTTCACATCCACAGTCTGTAGCCTAACCAGCATGGTGTATTAAAATGTAAGACTAAAATGATTGCATATTTTCATAAACGGAAGGTAAATGAGAAACTAAAAACAAACAAAGCTAACTAAAATAATTACCCTTTTACTATATTTTTGATCTAATGAATGCAGCCTTGGTGAGCATAAACATTTTTTTCAATTTGGTGATTCATAAACTTGTTTCAAAAACATTTAAAAGTCTTATTGACTCCAAACTTTTGAATGTTACGGTAAAGCGACAATAGCAAATCGATTTCTTCTTCGTTTCAGAAGCAGCGTGAGCGCTTGAAGTACAGCAGAAATGGATCAAAGCGTCGGTGCTTGAAATGTTTGAGTTACACTAATTCATAAATTTAACTTCAAATTTTCATGTTCACTGTGAACCTTTTAATTAGTGTAAACATAACAAGCGAATTGCTAACTCGCTAATTTGCTACCATGTTTACAATAGCCAGGGTTGGGGAGTAACGAAATTTTACGTATGCAACTTAGTTACGTATTTAAAATACAAAATGTGAGTAACTGTATTTCATTACAGTTACATTTTAAACGGGTGGTAATCAGATTACAGTTACATCTGGAAAGTGTTTTAGATTACCAAAGTGATTACTTTGAATTTTACTGTCATTTAAACAGCAATTGGTGATTCTCTGACTCTGACAGTCTGAAAAAGTGGAGTTAAGTTTCATGTTTTCCACTGTTTTCATGTTTTGTGATAGTTGTTTGTGAGTCATTTTATAATTCACTCATCACTGCAACTTTTTCTCACAATTAGTTTTTTCCCTCACAATTGTGAGTTTGCATTTCACAATTCTGACTTCTTTTTCTCAGAATTGCAAGATTTAAACTCACAATTGCAAGTTATAAAGTCAGAATTGGGAGATATAAACTTGGAATACTATTTTTTTTTCTTGCAATTGTGAATTCAGTATGTGAGTTTATATCTCAATTCTGACTTTTCTCAATATTGTGAGCTTATGTCTCATAATTCTGACTTTATAACTCGCAATTGCAACTTTGTCACACAATTCTGAGGGAAAAAGTCAGAATTGTGAGATAAAAACTTGCAATGACCTTTTTTGTGTTTGTTCCACACTTATTAGTATTCCAAAGTATTCTAAAGTATTTAGATTAAGTTACTAAACTTGAGTAATGTAACGAAATACGTTACAAATTACTTTTTAAAGCATGTATTTTGTAATCTGTAGTGAAATACATTTTAAAAGCCCTGACAATAGCATGGTGTTGCACTTGCTGAATGAGTTCAGCAATATAAAGCATTTAACATACTTCCTCTCAAACCAAGCCACATGCACCACATGACACCATGATGTTAACTTTCCAAAAAATTAATTTTAATTAATTAAAATTAACTTAATTTTAGCATTTACCCTCCCTTTCGAGTGCCATGGGCAAAGCATGCTGGGAAATCCCAGCCCAGTTTCAGTTGAACTTAAGTTTGTCTAAATTGAGTTCATCCAACTCAAAACAATGAAACCGTTCAGTTTACTTAAAATATACTTAAATAAAAAGAAAGTGCTTAATACTCAGTTAATTTGACTGAACTAATTTAAGTTATTTAATTTGTCAATTAATTTGAGCATTAGGGTATTTTAAGGCTTCAACATTACCATGTTCTATAATCAGTTTCTCGAGCACTGTAATTACAGATACAGTTTGAAGACTCTTGCTGAGCAAGATAGTTAAACTGTCTTCATGTTTATATCTAGCTACCTGAATAACATCTGGTTTAACAGCGTGGACATTAGAAGGAAACTCGATCACTCCCTTGAGTACTGAGGTTTACTACCGCCACAGTAATGCAATCTTAGTTTGTTCAATGGAAGAGCACGCCTGCAGTGCGTTGGCAAAGTGTTCTGCTTGTATCAAGTATGTTCCTGGTCTAATGCTGTCTGAATCTGGTCGCTGCATTTCCTGCCCAGGTCTGTCATAAAAAAACATTTAAATCTCCATCAGAAGAATAAAACTTGTCCGTAGTAATAACAACGTGTCTTTTGAGCGTCCGGTTGGTCGTGCAGCGGTGTCACAGAGCGCTCTGACTGTTGTGGGACAGCCGTAAAAAAAAAAAACCTTCAGTCACACCCTTGCATACTTGCTGTCTTATCGAAATCTCACACCCTTGCTAGCACACAACCTCAAGATTCTGCCGCTGTGCCCATCTCAGTCCGCTGGTATCTGAGGCATCAGAAACATTTACAGTGACTAGAAGTCTCTGGCGTTTGAGCAACTTGGTTATGAGGTGTGGAATTATTGTTAAATCATTCATTATTCTTCATTTAACCGTCATGTCCAAAGCTCTTTGCAAAAAAAGGTGTATTGTGATATACTTTTTTTTTTTTTTTTTTTACAGAAAATCATGATGTTTGTAATGCGACGATACAAACAATCAGATGAGATTTGCTATAAAGTATATGAGAATGGACAATACTTCACTCTCAATCTCATAATGAAATAAATATTTTTTCTCTAATACTGTACACACTGTTCACAATTAATCATACCCTTTTATTCAATACTTTTTGCAACCTCCTTTGCCAAGATAACAGCTCTGAAGGTGATGATACACTTTCAATGGGCATCCTGGTAAGACACGGCAACAGACAGTTGGCAGCAACCAATCAGAGAGGAGCAAATCTATTGCCAACCCAATAAACACTTGTTAGGCACTTCAACTTTTCAAATATTTTCTTAGTTTTTATGAAGTATAAATGCCTTTCCGATCTGATTTGTGATAGGAAAAGGGAGAAGAGGCGGATTCGAATCAAAAAGTCAAAAGCTACTTTCACATTCCCTACGCCACCACAGACGTTAAACAGAACGCGTCATTTTAGTATTTAACTGAAAACATTCGATTGCTAATTTACAGCCTGTGCACATTAAATTAACCACAAGCAAACACTCAAAATGGAAGCCTGCTTTCAAACACTCAGTGTGTATCTGTGTAAGCGCTCAGTGAAGAGCATCATTGATGTCTATTTACATGTTTTTGAAGCTTTGATCATTGTAGCCAATCACAGACACATATTTTAAATGCGTGAACACAATGGCCAATCAGAGGTGTTTAAGAATCCGCTCAACAATGCTCAAAATGCTAGGGGGAAATGCTGGTGTCGTCACATTTTTTACAATTTCAGTACTGACTTGGTACCGAAATCGGTACATGTAGTTTTGAAAATTCAGACACTGGGTTGGTGTCTGAGGCAAATTCTTGGATCAGAGCAAAAAAATCACAACAGATTTTTAATTCAAAAAGTTTCAAGAAAAAAAAAATTATTATTGACAAAAATGTGTCCAAAAATACTGTTGAGTTAAAATTCCATAGGAAATGAATACGAGTCAATTGAACTCCCTTTATGATACAAAAAAAATCCCCATCCTGTGACCAAGAAATATAAAAATGACATTTGTTGAGGGTCCGAAACAAGTTTTTTGAAGAATTCATGGAAAAACAAATCTTTGATTAAAAATGAAAACTTTTTTTTGTTTTTCTTCATCCATTTTTCTTTTTTTTTATCCTTTCTAGGGTTAAAATGGTAAGATCTAAGAAATTAGTGGCTTCTGGTCACACATAATCTACTTAAGTCTATTGGGAAAGTGTTTAATTTGGAACTTGTCACTGTTACTATGAGTGCTTTAAAAGAAGAACTAGTAAGTGGATTTGCCAGAGTTCACGAGGTTCATGGCATGCGGATGTTGTAGGTGTAGTTTCTTCTGTCTTTGTGGAGCTCCACAGAAACCTGCTGAACTTCCAGCTCAATATCCAGACCTCCTCACATTCTTCTCGGAAGATGCGCAGTTATGCAACACCAAACATTTATGTCCTTTTTATCTCAAGTAAGATCACAACTTTTATATTATTACTCTGGTTCCAGAACAAACTAAAATCTTTCTGCAGGAAATGCCTGACCACCGGTGCAAGGACGAGTGCTCTTGCGATCTGCTGTTTTGCACCTGTTTTTCTCCTTTTGAAGAGCTGGATTTGCGGCAGGATTTGTCAGTTCTGTACCTCGTAGAGTCTGATGAGTCCTGCAGATGTGAGGTCAGGGCTTTGCAGCTGCGCCCTGCTGTTTATTTTTATCAGGCTAACAGAAAGACTGTTTGACTGAAGTCATAATGGCCGTTGACATTGAACTATGAACATCAAACAAAATTCATAATCAGCAGCAAATGGTGTTTTCAGTTTGCACTAATTAATAAATGCAGTGGCCACGTGTTCAAATGCATTGAGCTTCAGTGCTCGTGCGAGCGATGCGATTTGGGCTTGCACCATTTCCAGATTCCTCAGACAGGAAGGTTTTTGTGTTCTGATTTCACGTTTTAAAACACTTCACCTTTAAATCATTGGAATTGGAAATAATCCAAGCCGGAATCAAACACTAGTTGCCCAGTCAAAATAAAAAATAAATAAATAAACTCTAAAGGGCCGGGTATCCTTTACAGGTGTCATTTACCGGACATTTGCTTAGAAGGATAGAAGAAAAGTAGCGGATCCACCATTGCATACAAAGGTGTAACCGATGTTTTGGAAATTTGGTACCTTGCTAGAGGATGAATTCAGGCGGTGTGCTGTGAAACGTGAAAGCAACATTAAGATTTAGTGGGTCATAAATTTCTGATTTGCCCAATAAAACTGTCTGTTTATTGAGATTTTAGGGTGCGTTCACACTTGTCATGTTTGGTTCGATTAAAACGAACCCTGGTGCGATTGCTCAGTTAGTGCGGTTCGTTTGAACATATGTGAACGCTGCCATCCGAACCCTGGTGCGGACCGAGGCCGCTAAAAAGATGGGTCTCGGTCCGCTTCCAAACGAACTCTGGTGCGGTTCGATTGATATATGAACGCAACACGGACCAAAGACATGTAAACGAACCAAAAACAGGACGTGATGTCACAAGATGCGACGCTACAAGTCAGCTGATTTGACGACGCAGAAAGATCGGTGTATCCAAAATGAGTCGAGGGCAAACGTGGAGCAACGAGGAGGTGAAGAGCCTCATCAATATTTGTTTCTGCACACAACGGAGGAAATCCTGCTGCTGTTTTGAACATTTTATGAGCTCTTCGTGAGTTCTCAGCTGAAATATCGTCATAAAAGCCGACCAATCAGGTTGAGACCATATCTCTATGCCTTTGGTTTGGTAACTTTAGGTTCGCTGTTAAAAATGCCAGTGTGAACGCTAAGCGGACCAGGACTATATGTTTTGTTTTTGGTTTTTGGTCCGGACCAAACCAACCGAACTACAAGTGTGAACGCACCCTTAGATTTTGGTTTCATGGTTGGGAATCATGAGCTAAAATATAGACCTGACCCTTTTGCCTGAACACAAACACCTGTGCACATCTTTTTGATTAAAAATAGACTTGATTTGCTAGTGTGCTGTTATAAAGTCATCCGATTTTCAGCTCTTTGAGTGCTTTCTGACTTCAGTTGTGTTTCAGCGCTTGTTCTCTTTCCTTCCAGTCGGTGGTGAAGACTGGACGGCTGCTCATCAGTCATGAGGCTCCAGTGACCGGGGGCTTTGCTGCTGAGATCAGCTCTACGGTTCAGGTAAGAAGCAGACGGGAAATCAAGGCTCTTGGGGATGTCATGAATTAGAGATTGAGTAATACTGATTATGTTCAAGCAGGGCTTAAAATCGCCAAGCGCGATAAAAATCAGCGTTGACAAGTGTATGAAATGGTGTCGAATCAATCTCCAGTTGGCCCATAACAGGGTTGGGGAGTAACGAAATACAAGTAACTTAGTTACGTATTTAAAATACTAAATTTGAGTGACTGTATTTCATTACAGTTACATTTTAAATGGGTGGTAATCAGATTACAGTTACATCTGAAAAGTGTTTTAGATTACCAAAGTGATTACTTTGAATGTAAACTGTGACGGGCAATAAATGTAAACAGAAATTAATGATTCTCTGACCATCTGAAAAAGCATCCAAAGATACATTTCTGCTCATAAGTTTCATACCCCTTGCAGAGTATGCAGCATTTGAATCATTTTAACAAAATAAGAGGGATCATGAAAATTATATTTTTATTTATTGCTGTCCTGAATAAGCTATTTCACATAACAGATGACTGAATTTCTCCATTCAAAAGTTTGCATATCCTTGAATCTCAACTGACATGTCATCACCTGCATGATCCACGGCTGTTTTCATGTTTTGCGATACAGTGAAAAAGGTAAAAATAAAAAAAAATAAAAAAATATCAGACAATTGTGAATTTTTATCTCAATTCCCTGCAATTGCAATATATAAAATCACAATTGCAAGTTATAAAGTCAGAATTGCTTTAGAAAAACTTGATATTCAGATTTTTTTTTTCTTGAAATTGCGAGTTCATATCTCACAATTCTGGCATTTTTCTCACAATATAGGCTTTTTTTTCTCAAAATTGAGTTTATATCTCAGAATTCAGACTTCTTTCAATTCTGACATTTTGTCTCAAAATTGAGTTTATAACTCACAATTGCAACTTTATATCACTGAATTCTCAGAAAGTCACAATTATGAGATAATAACTTTTTTTGTGTTTGTTCCACACTTATTAGTATTCCAAAGTATTCTAAAGTATTTAGATTAAGATACTAAACTTGAGTAATGTAACGAAATACGTTATAAATTACTTTTTAAAGCATGTATTTTGTAATCTGTAGTGAAATACATCTTAAAAGTAACCTACCCAGCCCTGGCCCATAACATATGATTTCTAACAATGCAATGTTGTGAGAACATGAGCGTGAATGACGCTTGGGACAGTTCTGCATCGTCACAAAAGTTTAAGCCTCACCAATTTAAATATTCAAGCGCAAGAAATGGAACTCGCATATAAGGAAGTTTAAACATCCGAAGTGCGTGTCCAGAAAGTGCACAAATACTAAATTGAGTTCTCTTTTATGTCGTCTTGTATTTGAACCGACAAATTCACACAAAATTGTCAAAAAATGCCTGTCTTAGCGAGTATCCTACTAAACGTAGGTTGTTTTAAGTGAACGCAAACAATATCAGTATATCGGATCCGTGCATTATGTCCTCAAGTGATAACAGCCTAATATTCCTGCTGCTGTTTTCAATGTTAATCAAGCAACAAAGGACAGACCTACCTGAAAAAAATCTGAAAAGCACTGTTCAAGGTAAAAACGGATGCAGAATTCTTTACTGCTTTTTGACTTAATAAAAAAAAAAATCTTTTTAGACCTGTGGCATAAATTAGTCTATCTAGATTAAATTTAAGAACCAGTCTGACCAACTAGCTGGTAGCCAAGGGATAATCATTCTTGTTTTTCAAATTAAACCAGTTTACATAGAATAGTATAAGCATCTTATGTAACTGGCCACATGTTAAACTATTTGACTCAGTTTCTCTTTAAGTAATATTGGTTACCATTTGCAAACTATATTTGAGTCGTATGAATCCTACCCCAGACTTCTGTTTTCAAGGCGACTAGTGTAATGTAAGGCCCTGAAATGCCCACAGCGACGTTCTTTTTGACTCTTCGCTTGGAGATAAAAAGTTTGAAATACCTTTGCAGTGATTTACGATCGCAAAAATCCTGAGAGCGGCGTTTAGATGCAAATGTAAATATTTAAAAATGTCAATATAAGAAAATTGACATTGGTGAGAAAACAACAGTTGAGAAAGCATCTGATCATAGCGATGTGGATTTGTTTGCTCCAGTCACGTTTAATCATATAGCACATTATACAATAGATTGCTTTAAAGCAAACAGCTTTACAGTATTAAACATGAAAAACAGTGTCGGTGCTGCTTTCAATTAAAATTACAACTTCAGTTTCTGTTGAAGTTATAAAATGAACCGTAGAAGAGTTTCAGAGACGCACCTGCTCTGTATCTTTCACACAATCGCCAAAGATAAATGGTAGTTGAAAGGTGTTTACTTAGTTAACTTCCAAAACTAATTCCAAGTGAACTTCGTTTTGGCCTGATTTTGTTTCAAATTATATGACACAGAAAGCAACTTTCACAGCAATCTCAAACATTAAAACGGAACATGTGAAAACGGTCTAATACTTGCTTCATATCTCATCTTGTTTTCTAGTGGAATGAACAGCAAACTTTCTATTTCACTGTATCTGACATTTCTAGTTGCCCATCAATCAAATGCCTTTGATGGGAAAGAGTGTTAACAAATCCTGGCTGCGAGTTGCAGCAAAGTAATATTTCTTATCACTGATTTTTTTTTTTTTAATCAGCTTAATGCATATTTGTTGAATTAATGTATTCATTAAACAGTTGTACTGACCCCAAGTTTTAACAGTAGTGTTCACATTCATGAGTCTGTCAGATCTTGGTGAGCTTGTGCTGATGGTGGAAATTTTATCAAGCGATTCATCCATGCATAGATGCAAGGCCCATCTTTAAACATAAAGATCAGTCACGTTTCCATTGACGTCAAAGTTTGTTAAAGCACCTGTGTGTGTGTGTGTGTGTTGAGCTCGAGCAGTGATGAGTCAGACGGATGTGCTCAGATAATACTAGTGAACTGAAAATTTGCTAAAAAAGGCTATTAGCTGCACTGCGTAAAACCTGAACTGTGGTCAAGCTATTGATGTCTGTGATAATGGCGGCCCATGTGTCTGTCCCTCACCCAAACACCCAGACCCCAACACAACACGCCAGTGATGGTCATTTCTGACATGCCTTTTGGTTTTCAGTGGTGTTTGCTCAGGGAAGCATCATTAAAACTGCTGCTCATACTTGAGATTTGTTCAAATTTAGAAACGTGCTTTACACAGTGATGTAACAAACTCAGATGTGGATGCTTGACCAACACACACAACAAGTGTGTAGTCCCACTGAACACGCATGCTGTTGTATATCCGTTGCGTTATGATTTTCCAGTCATTCGGTTCTGTTCGCCGATCTTGAACATCTACGTCCTTATGGAGTTGTGGACAGAACACTGTACTGAAATAATAGACAGTGTTTTCTGCTCTGCTGTTAAGAATTAATCTTACTCACTTAAAGACACATTATGCCCTTTTTCAAAGTCTTAATTTTTTGGCGGCGGGGCTCTACAAGAATGTTTTCATTCTTGAATGTTCACATTATTGCAGTACCTCTTTTCCCAGGCTGTCAGTAATGCTCTTTTTTGTTCCTGTGTCTATGAAGCCTTCCAAAAAGCACATTGTGCTCTGATTGGTCGGCTGAACCAGTGTATCATGATTGGTGAAGCACTTCGAGCATGTTTTGGAAATGTCACGCCCCTTACCATAAGGAGGGCTTCTTAAAGAACAGGTCTGTGAGAGCCGGAATTCTTACTGGTTGGTAGCTGATCAAATACTTTGTTTTAGGCTGCGTTCACACTTGTAGTTCGGTTGGTTTGGTTCGTTTGGTCCAGACCAATAAACAAAACAAAACATATAGTCCTGGTCCGCTTAGTGTTCACACTGACATTTTTAACAGCGAACCTTAAGTTTCTGAACCAAAGGCATAGAGATACGGTCACGACCTGATTGGTCGGCTTTTATGACGTATATTTCGCAACGGAGCTCGCTTACCGAACATTCAAAACAATGCTGTGTTCTGGATTAAACGCCATCATTTTATGCATATGCTTTATTTTTACCTACTAAGAACTCACGAAGAGCTCATAAAATGTTCAAAACATTCAAAACAGCTCCAGGATTTCCTCCGTTGTCTGCAGAAACAGAAACTTCTCCTCCTCGTTGCTCCACGTTTGCCCTCGACTCATTTTGGATACACCGATCTTCCCACGTCGTCAAATCAGCTGACTTGTAGCGTCGCATCTTGTGACATCACGTCCTGTTTTTGGTTGGTTTACATGTCTTTGGTCCGTGTTGCGTTCATATATCAATCGAACCGCACCAGAGTTCGTTTGGAAGCGGACCGAGACCCATCTTTTTAGCGGTCTCGGTCCGCACCAGGGTTCGGATGGCAGCGTTCACATATGTTCAAACGAACCGCACTAACTGAGCAATCGCACCAGGGTTCGTTTTAATCGAACCAAACATGACAAGTGTGAACGCACCCTTAGATTCCGTCACTCACAGTTGAAGAGTACCTATGATAAAAATTACAGACTTTTACATGCTTTGTAAGTGGGCAAACTGCAAAATCGGCAGTGTATCAAATACTTGTTCTCCCCACTGTGTATATATATATTCCAAGGTATACAATTATTGGATCACGTGTGTTGTTGAGAGTTGGCAAACACCATTCACGATTTCTGCAGAAATGGTAAGAATTTAGTTGTGTTATTCTATCACAGTAGACACACAATGGGCTTCATGCAGCAGAGATGCTGAAGTCATTGAGCAGAGGATCTTCCAGAAGCTGAGACTGTAACAGCAGATGATCGTACTGTTATTCCTGGATCGAGGGCTGGAACGCTGATATATTTCAGACTGATCTCTGTGCTCCTGGACAACTCCATGGAATAGTTGAAATAAAATTGAGTATCATCTATCTCGCTCTCTTTGTCTGTGTATGAATAAAGCAGCCAGTCTTCTCTGGAATATTTGCGTTTTGTGGTATCAGGTGTTCCCTACATTGTGAGGACAAAATGTCCACACAAGGATGGTAATACCAGAGATTTTTGATCTTGTGGGGACATTTTTTGGTCCCCATGAGGAAAGCGGTTATTAATCATACTAAATTGTTTTTTTTTAATGTAAAAATGCATAAAGCTTTCTGTGATGAGTAGGTTTAGGGGACAGAATATACAGTTTTTACTGTATTAAAATCATCATGTCTCTTTATCTGATGCCTGCATGTTTTAGACAGTATCTGTGTTTAAAGCAGAGTTGAATTAGTTACATTTCAGTTCATGAGTATGAATTCGATTTCATTTGAAAATGACTGTGTACAGTATGTTGAATGGGAATAACAGGGAGAAATTACTGCATTGTAATTCACACAAGATGATTTTATTAAAATCGGCATGAAATGAATATTCACCCTGCTTTCCAAATGCATGCTGTAGATATTTGTCTGAACGATTCATCTGTGCATATGTTAATTCCTCATTATATTTCATGTAAACTAACTTCAATACTGTCCAAACAATTAACAGCCATTAGAACAGATGTTAATTTTGTAAAACAGCACCTTGTGCTCAGCATAAATGAAACAAGCATGTCATCTGCTAAATTAGAGCTAATATTAGCACAATTTCAGTGGTCCAGAAAATGAAATGCATTAAATGTGTATATACATATTAAATAATTAAACACATTTCTTTGAACGTCATTCCATTTCTAATTCAATTTTATTAAATTCAAATTACAATTCTGCATTCGGTTTGCTGCTTCAGTTCATATTCAGGTGTTGTGAAGCATCTCAAATCAGTTCTGAATGTCACACAACCCTGTTTTGTGGAGACTCAATGGTAAAAAAGCAAACAAACAATAAAAAAAAACCCCATGAAATATCCAGTCCTGACATTTGTTACTGTGCTGAGATGATTTGATGTTTCTGCGTGTCTGAGCGGCTCTGAGTGACGGTGAAGTCTTCTGACATGCACAAACGCTGACCGTTATCAAGGGAAAAATAGCATGAAGTTCAGTTCAGATCAGTGTTTCTGACTGATACGTCATGAACGCACTAAAGGAAACCAAATGAGCCAGGAACTGTAACGGTGAATTCGAGTCTCTCCAGGAGATTTACACTGGTCATTCAGGACTAAATTATTTACATATTTAGTTTTTATCACTAATGGCTGGTCATAGTCATCATTGACGTTTATTTTGGATTTCATGTTCCCATCAACTTGTGGGAAACAACACATTCACTGCCATTGAAACTGACGTTATTTCAGAGTATGTGAGTGTTTCAGAGTGTCTGTCCTCATATGGCTTTGGGCTCCTCAAATACGCAGTGCGCAATTGTCTTTTTTGGCTCTCGAAGTTGGTGATATTGGCATTTCCATGTCACGGTAATCTTTGTGTACTCTGTAATCTGCAGCTGTTGCTGGTTCCACTCTGACAGCAAAAAATGTGTTTTGAGAGTGTCTCTATAGATACATTTAAAGATGCACATTTATGCATGTATTATAGGCACGTCTATGCAGAAATTTGGGGTCAGTAAGATTTTTTTTTAAATAAATTAATACTTTTATCCACCAAAGATGCATTAAATGTAGTGAAAGTGACTAAATATGTTTATAATATTAGAAAAGACCCCTAAAAAGGTATCTTTTTTATCTAAATTAACTGTTTTCAACATTGATAATAATCAGAAATATGAGCATCAAATCATCATATTAGAATGATTTCTGAAGGACCATTTGACACTGAAGACTGGAGTAATGATGCTGGAAATTGACCAACCTGACCAATACCATCCCTACAGTGAAGCATGGTGGTGGCAGCATCATGGTGTGGGGATATTTTTCAGCGGCAGGAACTGGGAGATGAGTCAGGATCGAGGGAAAGAGGAATGCAGCAATGTACAGACACATCCTTGATGAAAACCTGCTCCAGAGCGCTCTGGACCTCAGACTGGGGAGAAGGTTCATCTTCCAACAGGACAATGACCCCAAGCACAGAGCCAAGATAACAAAGGAGTGGCTACGGGACAACTCTGTGAATGTCCTTGAGCGGCCCAGCCAGAGGCCAGACTTGAACCCGTGGCTGTGCACCGACGCGCCCCATCCAACCTGATGGAGCTTGAGAGGTCCTGCAAAGAAGAATGGGAGAAACTGCCCAAAAATAGGTGTGCCAAGCTTGTAGCATCATATACAAAAGACTTGAGGCTGTAATTGATGCCAAAGGTGCTTCAACAAAATATTGAGGAAAGGCTGTGAATATGTACGTGTTTTTTTGTTTTGTTTTGTTTTTTTATAATTTTCAAAAATTTCAAACAAACATGCTGTCATAATGGGGTATTGTTTGTGGAATTTTGAAGAAAATAAGAACTTAATCCCTTTTGGGATAAGGCTATATCCTAACAAAATGTGGAAAAAGTGAAGCTCTATAAATACTTTCCGGGTGCACTGCACGGAACTGTCCAGTTATCTTTATACTGATAGTTACAAGTATTTGATGTAACACTGTACTTCTCATATATGGATGGAACTGAAATAACGGTCTTGTGGCTTTAGACTACACTGCACTTCTCTGTTCTCCTGTTTTCCAGTAAGAGTATTTAGAGGTTTCTTTTTTGCTCTTCTCGTGGGTCAGGTTGGCAGGTACTCATCCGCTTTGGGACTAAAGAATAAATGACCCAAAATTACCCCTGGCTTTGAAACTGAGGACAATTTACTAAAAATATCTGTTGTAGTGATTCAGACCCCAGAACTGTTTTATAACACACTTTAGTATTTTTAGCTGATGTTCGATGTCTGTTTATGTTTGTGTTGTAGTTCTGCTGAATGTGCACATGTTTAGACCACTTAATGCGTTTGTTCTGTTTCTCCTGACTTCAGAAGACCTGGAGTATAGCACACGAATTGTACTAATCTACTTTGATTATCCAAGCAGGGATCGTGGAAGAGAAGATGGAGAACATGGATGAACAAATGTAAATGCCAAAAACATCAAAAGTTTGAGAGAATGGGAAACATTGTTTTCCTGCACTGCACGAACATGTTGGAGTGAACTGAGGCGAACGAATGCGTTGCATCTAAATTTAACTCTTCTCTATCAGCAGATGTCCTGATGTGTCCTTTCCTGGAGTCTATTTCCAGTCGTTATAAACCACTCAATTCAGATTCATCACATGTAGATAAAACTATTTTTGAGCAGCAGAAGCACTAGGTTCATCTTGCCACATCAAATCCCAAAACTGTGATTATGTGTGGGCCGAGCAGCGGGATGCCAGGCTCATTCTGGCCACTGAGCGGCAGCTGCGGGATGGACTCGAGCATCTGGGACCTTCTTCGGATCTGCAGAGCCTTTCCTGATGTCTCTCGGCAGAGCTGGAACTGCCTGCTGATGCAAATCTAAAACACATTTGTGTGTTTATACAGGCCGTCATGTAAAGCAAGCACAAAGACCTTTAATGAAGCTTGACGCTCTTCAGAAAACACCAGCAGACACGAGAGTTCGCCCAGAGTGCGACATGTTTCACACTTAGCTCACGTATTTTTTGTGCTCTGATTTCGGTACGGAAAAGGCAAAAAGCATCCATTAAGAGTTGGTGGTGTCTTCGTGGACAGTAGATTTCAGTGTTGGCTTTGAATGAGAGGAAACGTTAGATCCTTTATTGCTTTTCCTGATGCGCAGGTTTTGATGGTTCTGTGAAAATAAGTGTTGTTTTGTCATTGGGAATTGAATTTGTTCAGCTTCCATTTGGGGTTTTCTGGATTGATGCCGTATTTTAAAGTACTCCAAAAGCTTAAATAGAAACTCAACCCCTCATTGGGGTCATGACTAAGGACATGCAGAGATTTTTTCCATTTGTTGCTGTATATCATGATTTGGACTTTCAGTCTTTTCTTCCTCCATATTTATGACGGTTCAAAAGTGCTTTGACTATGTCTGGGTATAAATTACAGTTTAATGGCTGGAAGCTGACGCAGCTATATTGAACCAATAATCCGAACAAAAAGCAGCTGAAGGATGATGTGCGTAATTCATTTATTTATCTGACTCCACTAAAGTTGTTGTTATTCTTTAACTTCTAATTCTATAAAGGTAAATGTCACAATCACTTTAGCGTTCAACATTATCAGTGGTAAAAAAGGGGTACGTGTAGAACTCTTTACTGCCCTAATGCTTCAGAAATCCCTTTAAAGGTGTACATGTGAATTAAACGTGGCACAATGTCCTTCATCATCACAAAATTCTATCATTTACTCACCCTCGTGACATTCTAAACCTGCAAGACTAAACCGTAAAATTCAAATGGCGTTTAGAGATTTCTGTCCCTCCTTTGAGAGTCTACTCCACCAAAACTTGCAAGCTTCAAAATGACTGAACATCTTGGTTCTTGTACGTCAAGCACGTTTGAGCTTCCATTTTCCTTATTTGATGTGCTTGTATGTATGCATGCGAGTTAAGTCCATCATATAAAGTGAGCGTGTCTATTCAGAGAACGGATTAAACCACTCAATTCATATGGATTACTTTTGCGATCTCTTTATGCAAGTTTTGAAACATAAAGGTTTTGGTGGAATGGGACAGAAATCAGAAAGGACGTGATGTCAGAATTTTCTCATCGATGTCAAAGTGAAATCAGATCTCTACGATTTGAAAATGATCAATTTCATAAGTATTGACTGCTACATTAGAACTGGTGTCTCTTAACTCTAGTATTGCGTCAGTTGAAATTACAACATGAATGTAGAAGAGCAACAATTTTTTTTTACCATCACATGACTACTTTTGCTCAGTTTACCAAGTGTCAAAAGTTAACTTAAATAAAAAAACATCATTAATGTTTATATAAAATTAGTATTCACCTTACGTAGCAGTGTGGAAGTAAGTTATTTTCTGTGTTGTGTGGGCACTTAATATTCAACAATATTATTGATTTGACTATTGGATGAACTGAACTGAGCTGGTTTTCTACAGAGCTGCTTTATAGATGAAATGAACTAATTTAATAATTGATTATCTTTCCGACGGAGCTAAATCAACACTGAACTGACTTCAGCTGAACAGTGACACTTTTCTTTTAGAGATGCTTTACAGAACTGTTTGAATCATTTTTCTGTTGGTCACTGTAAATCTGTATCGAATGCTATGAGTGCTATAAAAATAAAGGTGTCTTGACTTTAGATTTAATACCCGTTATAGGCAAGTAAAAAACAAAAAAAGATAAGGGAAGAATAACAATGTTGTAAATGGTCAAATAATTTGCGCTACAAATCTGTGTTTATGATTACGATCATAAATCAAAGTAATATAAGTAATAGTTTGCAATAATTGAGTTTTTGTACAGCTAAAATAACCGAAAGCGAATGACATCGGATGCCTCCACTGAGTCGAGATCAGAATAAGGTGAATGGGGGAAAAAATGATTTGTGTGGTACAAATTATTAATGGAGCTGAATGTGTTTTCTGCAGGAGGAGTGTTTCCTCAACTTGGAGGCTCCCATCAGTAGAGTTTGTGGGTATGATACGCCCTTCCCTCACATCTTTGAACCCTTCTACATCCCAGACAAGTGGAAGTGCTTTGAGGCCGTCAAGCGAATGATCAACTACTGAAATGGGTATGTTTTTCTGTCATATGTATTATTATTTGACCTTGTAAAGCCTGACTCATTTTTCTAGACAAAACATTGAGTGTCATATTTAATACAAAAGTATTAAATTACTATTAGTATTATTATGGATCATATAGTGAGAAAATGGAGGCTGAGCAAAAATATGCAATTTGGTGAAAAAAGTTTATACGGCTAAAAAGATGAACGGCTTGTGAATCAACAATGTCTTTATAACAGTATATCAAACTACTTGCATTAAATCGTATAAATATCAGTTGTCACTCTATATCTCTCAAAAATATGTCTTAGTAAGATGATATTTAAATGCTTAATTTTATGATCAAAGCTCTGTAGTTTCAAACATATAATGCAATACAGTGATTGAGAGGTGAACAAAACTTGATTTTTAATGTTTTTATAAACAAAAAATGTATGGATTGTCAAGTAATCCTAAATTGCTTCAGTCCAGTACATCTTGAAATATTACTAACAATATAAAAGTTAGATTCCAAGTAAAGATTCCACAGTAAAAAGACACATGACTCACTGAAGGTGGACGTTTTTACGGTTGTACTAAAAGGCCTTTTACTTGCTAAAAAAAAAGTATAAACTATCAATCAGACGCCAGAAAGGATTTAGTAGATTGTAGATTGACTCCTAAAGTTGCAATGATTGACACAGTGGTAACCATAGCAACGTTCTGGCATGTCGCTTGTTTGAAATTAATATTACAGCGACCAAATACCGCAAAACATGGAAGGCCGCTTCACAGGGCGCTCTCTTGAAGTATTGCCACTTATTATAAGCATCTTTTGTTTGGGTTTTGATCATAAATCGATCAAGTTTATGGAGTTATTAAAGGTGCAGGTCACAATATAAACCATTTCCATTTACTTTTTATGGGCTTATTCTGGTTGGCTGTTTTTCTTGCAAGATCTGGCAACACGAATGAGTCAAGTCTCTCGTACCTTTCCCTGTGATTTTCTTGTACTGCGCAAACAGAAAAGAGACACATCTCTCATTAATAGGGCTGTCCCCGACTAAACATTTTTCTTGTCGACTAGTAGTCCTTCATTTAAGCCATTAGTCGACTAATCGTACGTTTATATTAATTTAATGACTTAAATATATCTCGGAGGCGGAATATATACCTTGCGCATGAAGCTTGCTGCAAAGCATTGGAAAAAGTAATGAATGAATGTCAGGAAAAATAGCAAGTTATAGCACCTTTCATATGGATTACATAATCAGAGTATTTGTGTTCAATTGGTTCATTTAAAAGTAGACATGTCAAGCTCTCTATAGATATGTGTCTCATGTCTGTTGAGGCCAGTAGACTAAGCTGTTTTTGTGATGCTACAAATAACAGTAGACACTTTACAGTTCGGAATGATGTATTACTCTTATCTGTATGACCAAAATGACAGAGTATTTCAAGTTTAAAAAAAATGCAGGTTATCGCACACTAGGAAAGCAAGTAAAGCACACTATACGTTAGCTTCGAACACTTGGATATATAATAGTGCACATTTATGCAGGTAAACGTTAAGTTTCTACTACTTACATGTTTCATGATAAGCCACATTTGAGGTTGATTTGAGGATTTCCTGCCCGACAAACTGTAATTACCACAAGGACCCACCGTTAACACTCTCTCCCTCACGGGCTGCGTGACTTCGCCACTTCCTGTGGAGTTTATTTTTCTTTCTGCAACTACCCGACTGATAAAATCTTGGTCGACTAAGCCTCTTCTAGTCGACTATTAGGGGGCAGTCCTAGTCATTAACAACTAGTTATTCAGTTCAGTTCCATACACACTGCATAGACGTTTTGTAAATGCGGTAGGGCTGGGCAGTTTTTTTTCAGGTTTTTTTCGGCGGTTTGATTAATTCGAATTTACTGTTTTGCCACTATTTTAAAATCAAGAAGTCGTGATTTTTAATAAAAAATGTTGGCAAACTTTATAATTAAAATGATCCGACCACATGATGGCGCCGCTCTCGTGTCGCTACATATCGCTAAGCGGCTGTTATTCACTCAAGAATGTGTTATTGCGTTGAAAAAAAACGAGAGGGGAGCGGTGCAATGGGAAAAAAGCAAAGATATTAAACGCGAGTTGAACTTTTGTTAACTTGACCGCTGTGTTTTTAGAATGCCGTTTCATGGGTGAGACGCGAGTGCAACAGCCAAACATAAAAGCAATAGGAAAAATAGTGCAAAAGCCTCTAAAGAACTACTACTGTATGTCAGTATTTCATGTTTCCATGATGGACACGGGCTGAAAGCTGCTGTTATTTTTTTTTTTACAAACCATTTGCTGTTAATAATAGCCTATTACTGGTGTTATTCAGCGCTACTGTTTGGTTACGAAATATTTAGCATTTTATATTATATTATTTCTGAGTATGTCGGATATTTTTAAGATAAATTTGTACAATATTTGCCTTCAAGTCATTTGTTTTACATTTACCGTGTTGATCACTTCAGGTGTGGTCACTTGGAATAAGCTTTTTTAACCAGATTGTTAATAAGGAGAATGTTACTTAAATCATTGTAGTTAGTTTTTAAGTTGACTAGTTAAACTTTAAAAAAATCGAAATCGTGAATCGGTCAATCGTTCTGAAAAAAATATTTTTTTGCCATATCGCCCAGCCCTAAAACGCAGCCGTCTCTACTTGAATTTTTCAGGAGATTCACAGAATGTGGTAAATGACTGAACTCTGTGTGTGTCCAGAACAGGTGAAGTGAAGCAAAACTGTAGTCATGTGATCCAGAACTACTGAGAGCTCAGTGCAACCATGTTTGGACCCGCATTTACCTCTTTTTCTTCTTTTATTCGCAGGCAACACAGATCGAGAACTTCATCAGTGAACACACCAGTCAATCCCACAGCTAACCGATTTTCTGCTTATAGATGGGACCATGTTAGCGGACAGGCTGTCACTTTTTGGGAAAGCTCCATAAAACGTCATTGATCTTGTGTCTAGAGGGTGAATTGTGATTTCTGAACACTAACATGAGTACATCACATCTGCTCCTTCCATGTCTGTGCTCTTGCTGTTACCTGGATGTCTCCATCTTACGTTTAGTTTTTTTTTTTGTATTACATTTGAGGCTGGATCTTGTGTGCTTTGATTCTGACATACCATCCTATTTGTAAAGTCTTTGGTTTAATTGAATAAATAATCTCTGCTTTAAAATCTAGTGCGCTGCCTTTCCATCACAGACAGATGCTGAGCGTTCTCCAGCTCTCAAGACTTCGCCCTCAAACCGTGGACAGAATATAAAGATAAAACGGCATCTTTCATTTTGGTCGTAGTGACAGTGGAATGTGACCGCAGCGTTCGAGGCTGGGTGCGGCCGCTCAGATGACCTCAGGTTGAGTGTATTCTAGCGTCCATCGCGCTCACACCGTGTCATTACTCACTTAAGCATATTAAATCCGGCCCCAGTGATCTTCACAGAGACGCTCTGCTGAGATCAGCCCGTTCGGCCTGCTGGGAGGCCGAGGCCCTTCTTCCTTCACAGAGGAACGTACGTAACATCACATACAGAGATGACTGACACGTGCTCGAATGAATCTGTCAGCGATGGCTTTCCCAGATTGACAGATTTTAATTAAGATCCACATCCAGACATTGACAAACCGGATTAGACTGTGAGCAAACAGCACAATACGTCAGATGACTGACTGTACATGTACGTGATCCTGCTTTTTATGCGGCTGCTTACCAAATAAACAAAATCGATTAATAAAGAGCCAGTAAATGATTGATTTGTTTCATGGGAAAAAAAACGGCACGAGTGAGTAAATGAAAATATTAATTCTGCATCACAAACAACTAGTGACCATTTTGTCTTTTGTCAAATCAACTTTAATGATAATTAATGTACTTCAGATCTTTCGTTGTATTAACTGAAATTTTTAATTTCAATGAACTCAATTTTAAGGCAAACGGTTAACTTATTTTACAATACTTTTGTACAGTGTCGAGTCGACCCTCATTGACTGTTGCTGCGTCCAAGTTAATCGCTCACTTGTTCACTAGTTTACTACTCACTATATCATACATGGCAGTTGAGTGCACTATATCAGCAAAGAGTGAATGAAGTGAAGCGAGAAATTCGGACACTGACGTATTACAATGTTCGTCAGAGAGCTGGAGCTGTTGCGGAAACTACTTTGTCACATACTTTTATCCTACATCTGTATAGGATATATATATATATATATATATATATATATATATATATATATATATATATATATATATATATATATGTATGTATAATTTTTTTTTTTTTTTTAATAAAGAAAGACAAACCAACTAAAAATGAATGTAATTAAATGTTACAAGGACAACCTTATTCAAGTACATTCAGCCTTGCTTTAGCAAGTTAATTGCATTTTCTCTTCATTTCATCCAAGACTGGGTTCTTTCAAGCCCTTTTTAACCATTTTAACCCTGAGGATATTTTCAGAGTTCTTTTTTTCTGAGTGAAACACAAAAAAGTAAAGACTCGTAACTCAAACTATAGCGAGGAGAGTCAAAAGGTGGGTATCGTTTGAAAGGAAACTTTTTACATTTTTAAATAAAAAAAACAAAAACAAATTAAATTTGGACATTCTCATGCTGAGAAACTGCAAATAAACAGCAAAAACATTTTTGGAATTTTTAAAAAAAATTTTTGTATATATTTCTAATTTGAAAAGGAATTTAAAATGAAGGAAATATGGTAGCGAGTTCATTCTTTTTTGGGGGATGTTCCTCTATATGAGACTTGGATCTTGGATCCCATGAAGTATTCAAAAGTTACAGCGGAATCAAGTTGGCCTTTTTTGTTTAGCCCTCGTCGCCCCCTAGTGGGTATTTTTTTTAAATCGCACTTTCACGTGGAGTAACTCGTGATCCACGCATGGGATTTTGTTAATCTTGGACTCATTTCAATCGGGAGCATCCACTGTAAGTAATGATGTGCCATTTTCCACAATCTATCCATTTTTCATGAAGTTATATGCTGAAATGCCACTTGATAGCTACATATTAGTTTTAGCCAGCAGCTGTGCGCCTGTGGGGGTTTATTTGTCATAATTCTGTGATCAATATCTCAAGATCGCTTCATTGGATTATGATAATGTTAGACCCATTTCAATCATGAGAATCTGCTGTAAATAATGATGCCCAATTTTCCACAATCGGTGCATGTTTCATGACGTTAGGAGCCAAAACGTGACATAAATGCTTGTGGGGTTTCACGTACAAAAACATCACTCAAATTTAGTCAAAGCCCCAAACAATTATGCTCGTTGAATTCTACTCCATGAGACCTTTCAAATGACATATAACACATGATTAACTGAGCTATATGATGCTTTTGACTCATTGGCGTACATAATAATAAAAAAACTCATAAATTATGAAAATATATATTTTTTTACTTTTCAGTAAATAACTCTGCAGTACTTAGGATTTATTCAAAGTGCTTACATTCATTGTAAAATTCAGACTCTAAGCTTTCAAATGACACCTATTTTGTGACGAAGAAGGCTGGAGTTTTGAAAAATATGATACCTATAAAAAATTAATATTTTTATAGGTAGGATGCGCCGGCGTAGAAAACGGCGATACACTCCGTTTTAGAGTGATAACTCCGCACTCTTTAAGAGTTGAAAGAGTTTGCCCGCCGGCGGAATAATTCGGGTTACTATTTTGTAAACTATTCAGATTTAGCCTCCTTGTTAGAGCGTCTGACTCCCATGCCGGAAGACCCGGGTTCGAGACCCCCTCAGAGCGGTTTACATTGAGAGGGGTTATGTTGGTGCCGTGACCCGAACGGAAGTGAGGTTTAGGGGGCTGTGCGAATAAACCTCACTCCTCTGACCTCAGGAGATGCTCTGGCAACCAGATGTTAGAGTTTGCAGCCTTTAACCTCCTTGTTAGAACGTCAGATTCCCATGCCGGAAGACCCGGGTTTGAGGCTCGGAGCGGGTCGAGTAGCACCCGGGTGGAGGGGTTACATATATATGGCCTCCGAGGTATAATGCTGACAGCAACTTTCATATATTCTCAAAGAAAGCATGAAATGAAGCTTGAATGAGGCATAAGTTGCTTTGGATAAAAGTGTCTGCCAAATGCATTATGCAGTACTGCATTTGTGCACATGTATTAAGACATTAATTTCATGCATAAATCAGTTCTAGAATTGAACCTTGAACCTGGTTCTTAAATAAAAAAAAATGTGCCATGTGCCAAAGGTCATTTTCAGCACGCTAGATCTTGATTATGGACGGTTTCCCGGCAAGAGCTACTGTACCTTAGATGAAACTGAAGAGTTCATTGCTCAAAGGAGCTTCACATAGATATTGAGAGGAAAAGCAGAGCAGACTTTGCCCAAAGGCTTCAATGGATCCCTGTGACGAATAAAAAAACAAGACATCTGGCGAAAGATAACAGCAGATTACACGGTGTAAAAATTTATGGAGCAAGTAATATTTTAAAAACGCATTCAACTTTTGCAGATAATCCCGACCGGCCTTTAGAGCTGAGGACAGCCCGCTGATCACGGAACCTGTATTCCAGACGCTCCATCATCTCAACGCTTTTATTTGTCTTTATTTTCACCATGGAAACAAGTCAAGACTTCTCGCTTTACACCTACCTTTGACTAGGTGTAAGATTTAGGGTGCGTTCACACTTGTAGTTCGGTTCGTTTGGCCCGGACCAAAAACCAAAAACAAAACATATAGTCCTGGTCCACTTAGCGTTCACACTGACATTTTTAACAGCGAACCTTAGTTACCGAACCAAATGGCATAAGGATACGGTCACGACCTGATTGGTCGGCTTTTATGACGTATATTTCGCGACGGAGTTCGCTTACCGAACATTCAAAACAATGCTGTGTTCTGGATTAAACACCATCATTTTATGCGTGTACATATGCTTTATTTTTACCAGCTCAGAACTCACGAAGAGCTCATAAAATGTTCAAAACATTCAAAACAGCAGCAGGATTTCCTCCGTTGTGTGCAGAAACAAATATTGATGAGGCTCTTCACCTCCTCGTTGCTCCACGTTTGCACTCGACTCATTTTGGATACACCGATCTTCCCGCGTCGTCAAATCAGCTGACTTGTAGCGTCTCATCTTGTGACATCACTTCCTGTTTTTGGTTGGTTTACATGTCTTTGGTCCGTGTTGCGTTCATATATCAATCGAACCGCACCAGAGTTCGTTTGGAAGCGGACCGAGACCCATCTTTTTAGCGGTCTCGGTCCGCACCAGGGTTTGGATGGCAGCGTTCACATATGTTCAAACGAACCGCACTAACTGAGCAATCGCACCAGGGTTCGTTTTAATCGAACCAAACATGACAAGTGTGAACGCACCCTACGTCCAGATGGTGCAACAGGTATTAATTCTACACAGGACTTAAAACGCATTTTATGTTAAGTTTAGTCTTACGACCGGGTGTACGTCGCCACTTCCTCCCTACTCCTAGTTCAGGGCACCAATCAAGGTCTGTTGCCTTGGCATTATGAAAAAACTCCCAACATGAGGCTGTTAAATAATTTAGAATTAATGTAAAGTGGTCATCTGATTTATTTTGAAAGATTGGTGAGATTGCTAGCTTGTAGAGCCTCTTCTGTATTATCAGCACAAGGAAGACACACGTGTAATAAAATACATTTTATTAGCAAAAGATGAAAAAGAGTAACTAACACAACTACTAAATGAATAATAATAGTGATAAAGTTGGATGTGGTTTTGGAAGAGTTACGTCATCTTATGGAAAGATAAACGGTTTCTCTGTGAATGTTAAGGTGGAGAACCTTATTATGCACCAATCAAATAAACGAAAGATTATTTGTGATTAACTAACGTCAGCTATATTACATCTGATGTGAATTAGAAAATCATACACTGCTAATATACAACAATGCCAAAGTCTCTGGAAAGAGGTTTGGTTTAAAGTGATATTTACGTTCCATGTGGTTGAGTCCGATGACTGTGACGTCTTCCACTGCTTTCAAAAAAGCCTTGAACACGAAGCTCTGTGGGATGCCGATCTCCTGGAGCACCGAGGGTCCTAAAATCTGGAACACGCAGATGAGGCCCTGGTGTAGGTGCAGAAGATCCTTAACAATCTGGAACACGCAGACGAAGGTACCTTGGTTTGCTCTCCTGAGTGTCTCTGTGTGTCTTCTGACACTCAGAGCTTGGTCAATCCGCTTTTGTCTCTCTGGAGTCGTTACGGTCTCGCTGGACGAAACGTTAATGAACGGCATATCTGTTATGTCTCACTCCTTGCAGAGTTGAAACCCAGAACTTGCTGATCTGTTTTTGTCTCACCTTCACAGGGTAGAGACTCAAAACAGCCTATTATGTCTCACCTGATGGGTGGACAAGGTGTGTCTGTTGAAAAAAGGCTACCTTGATCCCTTTCCATTGAGGAGGAGATTACAATTTCTCGCTTCTCCATTCCAGTGCTGTGATTGGTTGCTGGTGTCAGAGAGTGTGGCCCACCCTTCTTTCCCCTGTGGAACTCATTTGCATAAAGCACAAAGATGGAAGTCTTTAAAGTGTCTAAGGTTTACCAATGAATTTCTCACTTTCCAAACCACCACCAGAATACATTTGGCAATATTCTAAACATGATGGAAAAAGACTGAACTGTCCAGCATTCATTCATTTGTACAATAACAGCTGAATTGGTGTAAGATGTTGCACTACAAATAGCTTTAACCGAGAATACTTATTTCTGTTTGTAGAATACATCAAGGCTATGAATGGATTGGGATGAGTCTTGAGGAATCTTTATGGCAGTCACAGTCCAAGCTTAGGAATTAGGCTCTGGATGGGTGAAGGGCAGAAACTGCATGTGGACCAATGAGAAGTCCTGTCCTTCCTGGGGTTCGTACCTTCTTCTTGCCCTCTAAGAGATGTCTGGCTATTGTCCTAGCATCTTTATCTGATGGTGTTGGACAGTTGGTTTGTGTTAGTCCACTAAGATCCAGTCAGAATGTAGCAAACCTTTGTCCACTGTTATGGACAGAGAGGGGCCCGGCCATAAACTGGGCCCTGGAATGTGCTGTTCCCTACAACAGCGTATAAATCAAAACTGCCAAACTTCACCAAAACGTCCACCCAGGAAGAGGAGCAGGACTGTGAAGCTTTGGTGGTTTTGTTGGACTCGATCTACTCCACCTATATTTTGATCATCTTTCTGAATCTGATCTGGACATAGTCTTTGACCATTTTTGATGTATTGCATGGTCAGATATTCATACAACAAAATATCCTGGGGGCTATGCAAGTTTCGAGAAAATGATCAAAAACGGGAAAAAGTTAAACAAGAATACATTTTAAAACCTTAAATAACATTTCTGTAATTTAACCATTACTTCATGTAATATATATATTTTTTATCAATATGTTGGGAATGAAACTATATAAAACACACACACAAAAAAAAAAAGAAACTATTTTATTTGATGCTGTAATCCAAAATCTTCAGAATCCATGTGAGGAACAGACCCGAGTTCAAGTCCTTATTCGCCGATCTTCATCTTCATCCTCCATAGCGACTGTAAACGTCAAACCTGCTCTCGGTACGAATTCAGAATTTGCCGCCACAGGAAACTTTATGACTGTTTTACGGCAGTGATGTCAAACTCATTTGTCACAGATTGTGACATGCCATGTTTCAGATGATGTACTATATGGCCAAAACTGGAGGGAAAAATAACAAATAAAATCATTATAGATTTACACTAGCAACAATGTTTAATATAGGCCTATTGTTTGCACATTTTTGTATATTTTAAAAGACATTAAAATATTTTTTTTTCACTTGTTATATTAATTTATATATTATTATATTTGTATATATTAATATTATATTTATTATATTAGTTATATAATTTATTATACATTTTTATTTTGATGTTAAATAGGTTTTTTTGGTCATATATACAGTGGGTACGGAAAATATTCAGACCCCCTTAAATTTTTCACTCTTTGTTATATTGCAGCCATTTGCTAAAATCATTTAAGTTCATTTCTTTTTCCTCATTAATGTACACACAGCACCCCATATTGACAGAAAAACACAGAACTCTTGACATTTTTGCAGATTTTTAAAAAAAGAAAAACTGAAATATCACATGGTCCTAAATATTCAGACCTTTTGCTGTAACACTCATATATTTAACTCAGGTGCTGTAATTTTTAAAGAAGTTTAATCAATAAATAGCGTCTAGTGTGTGTTTAATGTGTGGTGACAGATCGCTGTAGCTCCTCGTGAACCGATCATCTCTTCATACTAGTTCATTTATAGCATCAAATAAACAGGAATGAACATCAGAAGGAATGTTGTTTCAAGCGCAGAAAGACGGGAGTACACACAATTATTCAAGTTCACCAACGTTAATCTACTAACTCCTCCTGACTGCTTTGTCGGACAAAATGGCGGATTTGGGGTTATGATTGGTCAGATCGCCTGTCAATCAAACTGTTTGTGAAGGGTCAATTGTGTTGTCAATTAGTAAGTCATAAAACTGCCATAACAGAACAATTTTTGGACATGCACCTTTGGAACAGTCACACTTAAAGGTAATGTCACAGTTCCAATAACTTGGGACATTAAAGAGACCTTTAAACTGACTGAAAAATACCAGGAGAAAGATGCTCTGGAGAAGCGCCTGCTCACCTATGTGAACATGCCACAGTCCTGCAGCAGGAGGCATGAGGACTGCAGATGCGAACAGAGCAATAAGCAATGTCCGTAATCTAAGATGCCCAAGACAGTGATACAGGGAGGGAGACAGGAAGGACAGCTGATCGTCCTTGCAGTGCCAAACCACATGTGACCATATGTCACTCCAGATGTGTTCGAGAACTTGCTAGTGCCTTAGTGGAAGAGTGGAGTAACATCTCACAGGGGAAATATTAAATAAGTATTTGGTAAACTAAAATATATACGTTAATGTAGTTTCCATTGAAACTTGAATGTCATGGATTTAAATAAATTTGTAATTACACATTTGTAAAACAAACAATCATTTAAAGTCATTGTTGTGTTAGATGAGAAAAGCATTGAAAAGGCAAGTACTGAATAATAAATAGCTTTAGAAAGAATATATTTTGATTCAACATAATTTATTGCACATAAACTTCACTTCAGAATTAATATTTTCTGATAATTCACTCACCCCAATGTCATCCAAGATGTTTGTCTTTCTTTCTTCAGTCGAAAATAAATTAAGGTTTTTGAGGAAAATATTCCAGGATTTTTCTCCATATAGTGGACTTCATTGGGGTTCAACAGGTTGAAGGTTCAAATGTCAGTTTCAGTGCAGCTTCAAAGGCTCTACAAGATCCCAGACGAGGAATAAGAGTCTTATTCAGTGAAATGATGGGTCATTTTCTAAAAAAAAAAATTTATATACTTTTTAACCACAAATGCTCATCTTGCACTAGCTCTGCTCCACACATTACGTAATCACGTTGGAAGGTCACGCGTGACATAGGCGGAAGTACCGCGGTAGGGCGAAAAACATCGCTGTTTTACATTTCTTTCTTACTATCAGTACTATGTCACGTGTGACCTTTCCACGCTGAGCATCACAGAACAGTGCAAGACGAGCATTTGTGATTTAAACTACATAATTTTTATTTATTATTTTAGAAAATGACCGATCATTTTGCTAGATAAGACCCTTATTCCTCATCTGGGATCTTGTAGAGCCCTTGAAGCTGCACTGAAACTGACATTTGGACCTTCAACCTGTTGAACCCCAATGAAGTCCACTATATGGAGAAAAATCCTGGAATGTTTTCCTCAAAAACTTCAATTTCTTTTCCACTGAGGAAAGAAAGACATACACATCTTGGATGACATGGGGCTGAGTAAATTATCATGACATTTTAATTCTGAAGTGAACTAATCCTGAACTAAAACTTAATGTAGTTTTTTTCAGAAGCTGCATCTGAATTGGCATTTAGGTATATTTACACAGACTGTTTAATGCAGCTCAGAGGTGGCATGAACATGAATGGAAAAAAAAGTAAAGAAATTATACTGTAAATTTAAAACTAAAACCACCAGTAGGTGGCAGCAAGTCTTATTAAGTGAGTCATTCATTCGACCGATTCATTCAAATGGCTGATTCATTCAGGAACAACCGTCTTTATACTGTATATGGGCGACTGAATCATTGGCTCATTTGATTCGTTAAAAAATGGCGGATTCATTCAGTAATGAAACGGTGCCGTGTGTTGCTCGGAGACACACAACAGTTCTGCTGTGGCTGTGTTTGGAACTATTTTCATTGGTGAATTTGAGGAAGAAACATAAACAGACAATATTGTTGCTGAAATGTAACAGTTTATTGGACTGTTGTATAAAATCAAACTTGCAATTGTACAGATATTCTAGAAAAACAGAACCCTTTGCTAAACTATATCACAATAAATGTAAAACAAAAACCCATACAGGGGCATTTTTAGCGTTAATAATTTTTACCCATTTTTTTTTTTGCATAATTAATCACACAAAATTATGGCGTTAAAACGACAACCCTAGCGGGCCCAAGCAAGCCATATGTGCTGGAACCGACCTCTCAGATTGGACACAACTATTAAAATCTTTCCCAATTGTATTAGATCATCGCCTGTGCCACGGTCCAAAGCTTCTGCGGAGAGGAGGCCTTTCATCCAAGTTATCATAGGAATGTTGGAATTGTGTAACAAAGCAATAAAAAGCAGCACTGAGCACAGATATCAAAGTCAGAGATCCTACAATAATCACTTTAGAGTTCTTAACAGTTTACATCAATTTATGGTGCTGTCATATTACTGTAGACATTCTGCATGTATCGTGTATTTCTATACAAAGCGCTTTAGGAAGGCTGAGTGGAGTCAGCCATCAACAAATTGGGCAGAATTCAGAGTTAATGTGGGTGTGTGAATGCAGGGTCATTGATGGGTTCGGGGTACAACTGGAAAGTTCCGGAAAGTCTGCTTTGGAAAGCGGTTTTGAACTCGAAACGAACTTTGTTTTGGTTACAATAATGTTGCACTAGTTCATTCTTCGATTTCGCTTGAAGACATTTGCTTGAAATGTTAAAAATACCATGAATACAAGTTCTTAACTGGTTTAGCTTTACCTGCTAGCATGTGACCAGATCAGGACAGACTTGAGTCATTTTTGGATCACGAACTATTGGTCTTTTTTGTAATATTATTTTTCTGCTGGCAAAGTAATATTGGCAAAAAATACCATACATCCATACTTCAATACATACGTCCATCCACACATCCATACGTCCATCCAAACGTCCATCTATACGTCAATACGTCCATCCATGTCTATACATCCATCTATACGTCCATCCATATGTCCATCCATACGTCTATACATTCATCCATACGTCCATCCATACATACATCCATACGTCAATCCATATGTCCATCCTTACGTCCGTCCATTCATCCATACGTTCATCCATACGTCCATCCATTCATCCATACGCCCATCCATTCATCCATACGTCCATACATCCATACGTCCATCCATACGTCCATCCATACGTCCATCCATACATCAATCCATACATCCATACGTCCATCCATACATACATCCATACATCCATCCTTACGTCCGTCCATTCATCCATACGTTCATCCATACGTCCATCCATTCATCCATACGCCCATCCATTCATCCATACGTCCATCCATACGTCCATCCATACGTCCATCCATACGTCCATCCATCCATACATCAATCCATACGTCCATACATCCATCCATCAATACATCCATACGTCCATCTATACATCCATCCATACGTCCATCCATCCATACATCAATCCATACGTCCATACATCCATCCATCAATACATCCATACGTCCATCCATACGTCCATCCATATATCCATACATGCATACATAGTTTGTGTTTAGTGTTGTCCATGACCCATCAGAACAGACCTACAATCCATTATTTAAGAAGCACTGATTTAAAGGACTGTGGTTTCCCACATCATGTCACATAGACAGGTACTTATTTAATTGTTTCCATATGGGAAACTGCAGTGCATTAGCATCTTGCAAAAACAACAGTGTTCAATACATGTGGACAATTAATAAACACAATGGCCTGAACACAGGGCAATGGCAACATTTTTTACAGGGGAAAAGTCATAAGAATAAAGTTCAGTTTTGTAACTATTTTGAGGAAAGGCCTGGATTAGATGTACCTAGTGCTTCTGACAGTTTTATATATGTCTGTTGGATCTGATTTATAAATGAGGTGCAGTTCACAATGACTGCAAATACTCTCCAGAAAAAAAAATACATCAGGAGATCTGCGGATAGACAAGAGCTAAATCAGACATAATGTTGTATGAATCTCTGATGTATTTCTGACTGAAACCGGATTCATGTCATTAGCCAAAAAGGAAAGCCATCTCAGTAGTAGATATTGATGACAGATTACAAAAGCAAACTCTTTTTAAAAAATGTGCAGTAGTGTAATGAAAAAAAAAATACCTTCAACATATGTTAAAGTGTGGCTTTCAAATTTTTATTCATTTCCTGATGTTGAAAGTTTTGATAGGTTTGAAGGTTTCTGGGCCTTACGGACAGAAAAAGATAGACATAAAGATGGACCATCAAGGTGGAAGAACACTTATTTCCCAGAATGCATTGCTTGTGCAATTTTTTTTTTAATTCCAATAGAGCGCACCAGTCAGGTTCAAGAAATAAGAAATAATTGCCTAAAAATACATCACGGAGCAAAGAGGACACTGACAACGTATGAAACAGTTTCATATTTAAAATATTGTAATTTTTTTTAAAAGTTTAAACAATAAATAGCGTCTAGTGTCTCTTTAATGTGTGGTGACAGATCGCTGTAGCTCCTCGTGAACCGATCATCTCTTCATACTAGTTCATTTATAGCATCAAATAAACATGAATGAACATCAGAAGGAATGTTGTTTCAACCGCGGAAAGATGCGAGTACGCACAATATTTCAAGTTCACCAACGTTAATCTACTATAGGCTACTCCCTGACGGCTTTGTCGGATAAGATGGCGGATTCGGCGTTGTCATTGGTTAGATCGCCTGTCAATCAAACTGTTAGCGAATTGTTTCCATACGTCTGACTTGCCTTGTTTTGCTTTTGTCAAGAAAACAGCCGCTTTAATTTTCTTCTCAACTTCTTGTGGTGACTCCATTTCTTCTACACGCCAAATCTCACCGTTCCCAGCGGGTCTCCCGCTAAATTTTCTGACCGCCCGCAGCAAGGGTAAAACCGCCCGCTCCTATGGGTCCCACGGGAGCCCAATGCAGCCCTCTACTGTGTTGTGCCAAATTTCAACCCCCTGCCAAATCACCCCCCCCCTCCTTGAAGTCGCTACCTGATTGCCTAATCTTAGCCCCACCCCTAATCCTAACTCCTCCCCCACACCTACTCCTTAACCAACCAATACTAGGGGGGTAATAATCTGGCAGGGGGTCAAAATTCGGCACAACACCGTAAAACGCTAGCTGTTGTTAGAGCAACAAAAGACATCCATCCATCCATCCATCCATCTTCTACCGCTTATCCGGGGCCGGGTCGCGGGGGCAGCAGTCTAAGCAGAGATTCCCAGACTTCCCTCTCCCCAGACACTTCCTCCAGCTCTTCCGGGGGAACACTGAGGCATTCCCAGGCCAGCCGAGAGGCATAGTCTCTCCAGCGTGTCCTAGGTCTTCCCCGGGGCCTTCTCCCGGTGGGACATGCCTGAGCCACCTCAGCTGACTCCTCTCGATGTGAAGGAGCAACGGCTCTACTTTGAGCTCCTCCCGAGTGACCGAGCTCCTCACCCTATCTCTAACGGAGCGCCCTGCCACCCTGCGGAGAAAGCTCATTTCGGCCGCCTGTATCCGGGATCTCATTCCTTCGGTCATGAACCAAAGCTCATGACCATAGGTGAGGGTAGGAACGTGGATTGACCGGTAAATCGAGAGCTTCGCCTTGCAGCTCAGCTCCTTCTTCACCACGACAGACCGGGACATCGACCGCATCACTGCAGAAGCTGCACCGATCCGTCCGTCAACCTCACGCTCCTTCCGTCCCTCACTCGTGAACAAAACCCCAAGATACTTGAACTCCTCCACTTGAGGCAGGAGCTCTCCACCAACCTGAAGAGACGCCCTCGACTGCAATTTGGAACCAAACACTGCCAGCTTTTTATTCACTAAAAAAGTGCCCTTGTCAACTTTTTCTTGGCAAAAAAAAAGACGCCAAGCCCTAAGGCCATGTTCACACTTGGTGTTTTTTTTTCTGTTTTACATTATAATCCTATGAAGTAAACCGTAGATTCAAAAAAGTCTTGAGCGTTTTTTTTTAAAAGCTGCCACCAACATCTTATTCTGCAGCTCAGAGCGTCTTTTCAAGTTTTAAAAGCTTTAAAAAAAAAAAAAAAAACGTGTCAAGCACCTTTTTGACAGCTGACCAATGACAAGCGAGTAGCAAGACCTGACATTTCCATAACAACAAGAAAAATGGAGAAGGTGCTGTGCCAAATCACCCCCCCCCCCTCGTTGAAGTCGCTACCTGATTGCCTAATCTTAGCCCCACCCCTAATCCTAGCTCCTCCCCCACACCTACTCCTTAACCAACCAATACTAGAGGGGTAATAATCTGGCAGGGGGTCAAACTTCAGCTCAACACCGTTAAACGCTAGCTGTTGTTAGAGCAACAAAAGACGCCCTCAACTGCTATTTGGAAGCAAGCGCTGTCAGATTTTTTTTCACTAAAAAGCTCCCTTCTCAACTTTTTCTTTTCAAAAAAGACGCCAAGCGTGAACACGCACTAATTGAGCCTGATGTGCACAGACAAACTCTTTTCTCCTCCAGCAGACTCGAGGGACTCTGATGCTAACGAACGGTTGCTACGGAGAGACCAGAAACACTGGGCAGTGCGGGTAATTTGGCTGACAGTTGGACAGAGCGTTTGTTTATACACGAATGCCACGCTGTTGGAGACAGAAGGACGGCTCTGTCTCATGTGACGCAAGTGCTTCTAACTGCGTGTGGCAACAAAATCATTTTCACCTCTAATTTAAGAACGCTCCACACTTAAGACTAATAGCAAACAAGCTACGTCACGCTGTGAGCCGCGTGCGTGACTTCCATTGACCGGGAAGCTTTATACTCCACAATAATGACATGCTGGGGAATTTCAGCTCTTCTTGTATGAGCGTTGATACAAAATGAATGTATGTATCCCCCATATACAGTAGCAATATCACACTGCTGCTGTTCTGAATATAATCACGGCCAGGGTTGGGGAGTAACGAAATACAAGTAACTTAGTTACGTATTTAAAATACAAAATTTGAGTAACTGTATTTCATTACAGTTACATTTTAAATGGGTGGTAATCAGATTACAGTTACATCTGAAAAGTGTTTTAGATTACCAAAGTGATTACTTTGAATTTTAATGTCATTTAAACAGCAATTGGTGATTCTCTGACTCTGACCGTCTGAAAAAGAGGAGTTGAGTTTCATGTTTTCGACTGTTTTCATGTTTTGTGATAGTTGTTTGTGAGTCATTTTATAATAGTAAAAAAGGTCACTGCATCTTTTTCTCACAATTTGTTTTTTCTCCTCACAATTGTGAGTTTGCATTCTGACTTCTTTTTCTCAGATTTGCGAGATTTAAACTCATTATTGCAAGTTATAAAGTCAGAATTGGGAGATATGAACTTGCAATACTGACTTTTTTTCTTGCGATTTGTGAATTATTATGAGAGTTTATATGTCACAATTCTGACTTTTCTCAATATTGCAATTTTATATCTCATAATTCAGATTTTTCTCAATGTTGTGAGTTTATCATATTTTTGACTTTTCTCAATATTGTGAGAATTATCTCATAATTCTGACTTTATAACTCACATTTGCACCTTTAAATCACGCAATTCTGAGGGAAAAAGTCAGAATTGTGAGATAAAAACTTGCAATTACCTTTTTTGTGTTTGTTCCACACTTATTAGTATTCCAAAGTATTCTAAAGTATTTAGATTGAGTTACTAAACTTGAGTAATGTAACGAAATACGTTACAAAATACTTTTTAAAGCATGTATTTTGTAATCTGTAGTGAAATACATTTTAAAAGTAACCAACCCAGCCCTGGTCACGGCTCTAATTCAGACCAATATTACATTAGACGTTTTATTACTACCCTTCCATTGAGAATACATTGCAGTTTAAAACAACTGATTTCTATGCGAATATATATAGTAAAAAGTAATTTATTCCTGTGATCAAGGCTGACTTTTCAGCATCATTTCTCCAGTTTTCAGTGTCACATGATGCTGCTTTATATTTTTTGTGGAAACCGAGATTCATTTTGTTCAGGATACTTTGATGAATATAAAATTCAAAAAACAGAAACTTTATGAATTATAAACATATATATATATAAAATACTAGTCATTTTTGATCAATTTAATGCATCCTTGCTGAATAAAAGTATTATCTTTTTTTTTTTTTTTTTTTAAAGGAATATGAAAAGTATGAAAATGAAATGGAATTACATTAACAGTGAAGAATGACCCTGGTTCATACGCAAACTTCATGCTGAAAGTGCTTTTGTGACCCTCACACTGCAGAAATACATCCAAGTATGCGATCATGACATACTTTTGTGGACTTTTTAAGCTCTTTGTTTTGACTTCTTTCTGCCTTAACTAGCCAATCCACTTATTATTAATGTTGAATCTGTGATTATAAAGCTGAAGTCCTTCCAGAAAGGCTGATTTAACATGCATGTGTCCAGACTTGCTGTAGTGCTTTTCCATCATCTCTCCATGTTTCAAGCTATGGAACGGTCGCTTTTCCAGTCTGATAAATTGATAATTCAAAATAAAAATCACGAAGACAGATTTCAAATTCTATTTAAATTATTATTAAAATGGTAAACAAACACAGTCTGTAAAGATTCAAAGTGTCCAGTGAGTGGGGTTAATATATGTTAACCTATAGTGTTAAAGGGTTAATTCACACAAAAATT
Organism: Zacco platypus; assembly: GCA_038088235.1. NCBI lineage: Eukaryota > Metazoa > Chordata > Actinopteri > Cypriniformes > Xenocyprididae > Zacco > Zacco platypus. The sequence continues at coordinate 31,547,057 of CM076077.1, forward strand.
TAAATTCTGTCATTTACTCATCCTCATGTTGTTCCAAACATGTAACGCAACTGCTACGCAACTACCACTTTCATAAAACTTCATAAAGAGATCGTAACGAATCGAGCAGTTTAGTAGTTTTGCAGCCAAATTGAGCTGGTTATGTGATGCAAATGTCAAAATGTATCAGTTTACAAATCATGCACTATGATAAAAGCGTTTTGAGGTCATGATATAGTATTGTGTGCTAGGATCCACACAAAAATACGAGTTTATAAATTGATAACCTGCACCTGTAATCAAAAATTTTTATGAAAAGGAATAAAAGTTTGAGTTTTACTGACACTAGAGATCATTTGACCTGGAAACCGCATGCGGTGAATTTTATGCATAGGTATGTTTTGGAAGAAAGTTATGTAGAGGCATTATTTTCATGTGAGTCTAAGTTGAGTTTAAAGGAGCCAAACTGAAGTTGTTATTCACTGACGGACTCCTAACATTGTAGCTCTCAAATGTCATTCTCCATTTTGCAGTTTCAAATGGTGCTCAGTTTTCTTTTTTGTCCTATTTAGAGAGCTTGACTATGCATTTGCTGTTTTATGTAAAAGATCTGCATGAAGATTCTTCAAAATTTCCCCTCTTGTGGTCCACGGAAAAACAACATAAGACCATTTTTACACACAAATGACACCTGTTGCGTTTCACTTTTCCGGTGAAGTTCTACTGGGGAGTACTTGAGGAGTAACGAAATACAAGTAACTTAGTTACGCATTTAAAATACAAAATTTGAGTGACTGTATTTCATTACAGTTACATTTTAAATGGGTGGTAATCAGATTACAGTTACATCTGAAAAGTGTTTTAGATTACCAAAGTGATTACTTTGAGTTTTAATGTCATTTAAACAGCAATTGCTGATTCTCTGACTCTGACAGTCTGAAAAAGTGGAGTTAAGTTTCATCAACATTTTAATACTTTTAAGAGGATCATAAAAATGTTGTTATTTTTATTTAGTTCTGTCCTGAACAAGACAAAATGACTGAATTTATAAAAAAATAGCCAAACTGTCAACTGAACTGTCCTGTCATGACCTGATGATCCACGACTGTTTTCATGTTTTGTGAGTCATTTTATAATTCACTCGTCACTACAACTTTTTCTCACAATGTGTTTTTTCGCCTCACAATTATGAGTTTGCATTTCACAATTCTGACTTCTTTTTCTCAGAACTGCGAGATTTAAACTCACAATTGCAAGTTATAAAGTCAGAATTGGGAGATATAAACTTGCAATACTGACTTTTTTCTTGCAATTGTGAATTTAGTATGTGAGTTTATATCTCATAATTTTGACTTTATAACTCACAATTGCAACTTTATTTCATGCAATTCTGAGGGAAAAAGTCAGAATTGTGAGATAAAAACTTGCAATTACCTTTTTTGTGTTTGTTCCACACTTATTAGTATTCCAAAGTAATCTAAAGTTAAGTTACTAAACTTGAGTAATGTAAGGAAATGACTTTTTAAAGCATGTATTTTGTAATCTGTAGTGAAATACATTTTAAAAGTAACCTACCCAGCCCTGGGTACAATGACAGTGGAAGGTGCTGAAGGATCCAAAGCGGTGGAATTTGAGTTTGGAGAGCGCATGAGTCATTTGAGGTCAGTCAGGGAAACATATGATGAGGGAAAGCATTCTTCTTTCTCTGGGGATTGGAACGAAAACACACATACATTCACACAGTGAGGCGCTTCTATCAGTGCTGGAAGCAGAACAAGCCCGGACAGCCAGTGTAAATGGGAGCTACCTCACTCTCGGTCAGATCAGGACCTGTTCTTATGTGCATGGAATTAAAACGTGTACGAGCATCTGATGTCACTTCAGTAAAAAAAAAGTAATGATATTGATACATGTGGAAGCAATTTTCTCGCAATATCCAGTGCAGCTCTGGACTGCCAAGACGGAACTACCCGTGGTGGCTTAAAACACTGTATTAATGGACTCCATCAATGATCGTCTTTGCTTTTGAACTGAATGTGAATAATGGAAAATAGAAGCACTGAGACATTTTGAGGGCTAACTGGCAGTGGAAAATCACAAAACTTTATTAGAATATTTACAATTATTTCATATTTTAATGGCTCATCCTCAGGGCTGGGTCGGTTATTTTTAAAATGTATTTCACTACAGATTACAAAATACATGCTTTAAAAAGTAATTTGTAACGTATTTCGTTACATTACTCAAGTTTAGTAACTTAATCTAAATACTTTAGAATACTTTGGAATACTAATAAGTGTGGAACAAACACAAAAAAGGTCATTGCAAGTTTTTATCTCACAATTCTGACTTTTCCCCTCAGAATTGTGTGATATAAAGTTGCAATTGTGAGTTATAAAGTCAGAATTATGAGATATAAACTCGCAATATTGAGAAAAGTCAAAAATTATGATATTTAACTTGCATACTAAATTCACAATTGCAAGAAAAAAATTCTCCCAATTATGATTTTATAACTTGCAATTGTGAGTTTAAATCTCGCAATTCTGAGAAAAAGAAGTCAGAATTGTGAAATTCAAACTCACAATTGTGAGGGGAAAAACACATTGTGAGAAAAAGTAGCAGTGACGAGTGAATTATAAAATGACTCACAAAACATGAGAACAGTCGCGGATCATCAGGTCATGACAGGACAGTTAAGTTGACTGTTGGCCAATTTTTTTATAAATTCAGTCATTTTGTCTTCTTCAGGACAAAACTAAATAAAATAACAATTTTTTATGATCCTCTTAAAAGTATTAAAATGTTGATGAAACTTAACTCCGCTTTTTCAGACTGTCAGAGTCTTAAAACTCAAAGTAATCACTTTGGTAATCTAAAACACTTTTCAGATGTAACTGTAATCTGATTACCACCCATTTAAAATGTAACTGTGATGAAATACAGTTACTCAAATTTTGTATTTTAAATGCGTAACTAAGTTACTTGTATTTCGTTACTCCCCAACCCTGTTCATTCCTGTTCCATAACAACCTTTGAACTTTTTTAAAATGTTAATGCTTGTTGCAATATTGTTGCCATATTTCTATAAAAGAGTAAAGCAGTCTGTCTGAAATCTGCTCTGATCAAGCTCAAACTTGATTATTTCTAACCTGATTATTCACACACTGGCAGGAACAGGATAGAATAAACAGCTAAAGCCAGTCATTGACAATTACAATAGCTTATTTAAGCTTGTCAGCTTGAAGTTAACTGATATTTTTCTTTTTAACTTGAAAGTTTCATAATATACTTATTTCTGAAATTTGATCAAACAATATGAAATATTTTAGAGTGACACAAACCAACTGTAAGTCCATTGCTAATACTTACTGATGTTTGTGCGGTTCCTGTTTGCCAACTGAAACTGATGTCACTGCCTGCAGGATGATGTCATTAAGGAAATGCCTTTGTGTGTCAAAGGGATTTTACAAAACACTAAAGCCACTGTCATACAACTTAGAGCATGTGAAATTTCTTCAGACAACCCAAACAATCAGGATGCCGTGCTCAAGGGCTTACTAACCAAACTTACTTGCGAAAAAACAAATAAATATACCGTCTTGAATCTGATGTTGCACATCTTCCCATTTAGTCATTTGAACTTGAACTTTTGTACACCGCACAATTGGAAACTTCACATGGAAGTCAAATCCAAATGTTTTAGATGGTAAAAAATGAAAGAAGTGAGATCGAGGAGACAAGAACATTCAGAAGATGTCATTTATTACCTCCTAAAACTAATTAAAATATTTGCATGAAAACATGCTTTTTTTGAAACATTTTAGTTAGAGAAAGAAAAAAGTGGCGGGAAAAACACCTGAAGTGTTAGTTTGTAGAAGTTGATGCAACATACGATGACTATAAACGCAGACTCAAATCAAAGTAGTGAAATGATTTAACATTTATCTATATTTTCACTTCATTGACCCTTCACAAAGACCCGCCCCCTTTAGTTACGGTTGCTATGTCCGCTCTCACGCCACACATCATGTTCTCACGCTGTGAAAAATACATCACGGAGCAAAGAGGACACTGACAACGTATGAAACAGTTTCATATTTAAAATATAAAATTTTTAAAGAAGTTTAATCAATAAATAGCATCTAGTGTGTGTTTAATGTGTGGTGACAGATCGCTGTAGCTCCTCGTGAACCGATCATCTCTTCATACTAGTTCATTTATAGCATCAAATAAACATGAATGAACATCAGAAGGAATGTTGTTTCGTGAATACACACAATTTTTCAAGTTCAAGAATTTATTTATTTGCAAATAAATTCTTTAAAAATCAGACAATGTGATTTTCTGGATTATTTTTTCTCATTCTGTCTCTCATAGTTGAAGTGTACCTATGATGAAAATTACAGGCCTCTCTCATCTTTTTTTTTTTTTGGTGGCTGACTAAATACTTTTTTGCCCCACTGTACTAACTCCCCTGACTGCTTTGTCGGATGAAATAGCAGATTCGGGGTTATGATTGGTCAGATCGCCTGTCAATCAAACTGCCGAAGAGTCAATTGTGATATTGCGATAAAAGAAAACTAGCTAATATGATTTTGATCCAAGTTTTATATTTGATCTAATATATGATAAATACGTGAAAGGCATAAGAAGAATGATATGCATAGCCCTCATGGCGTGCAAATAATGCCTTGTTTTTTACATTTGCATGTTTGAAGTAGTTCGATAATAGACTTTGTAAATCTAAAGAAAAGATGTTTTTGACTTGAGGGTTGAACAAATCCATAAATTAGAAACAACAATAACTATCAACTTTCAAGTAGAGATTTTTTTTTTGAACCATAGATTACAGCCAGGCGCAGAAATAGTAAAGTCTGAGCGCTTGACAGTTACCCAGTTCTCTTGATTTCATAGTTTTGAGGTATTTAATGTTTCTTTCAAAAGAAGCTGATTGATTTTTTTGTACTTGATTCAGCTGTTTAGCAAATTACAGACTTCAACTCATTAAAAATATGTCCAGCTATATTTCCTCAATAAACAAATCAAAAAATACCCCCAAATCTAAAAAAGTCTATAATACTCCCTTCTGCAAAAATCAAAAAGCATTAAAGTGAGGGATGTAAACATGCCTAGACAAAGGATACTGTTCTGTTTTTACTTTCTATATTGTTTGCTTTTTCTTTCACCAAATTTCATGTGTTTTGTTTTCATATTTAGCCTAACTGATGTGAGCTCCGTGCCCAATGAGGAGAGACAGTCTCTAATTAGAACAGCGGAGACACATATTTAGAGCTCTGTGTGGCTTTTGGGAAAATTTTAGGTTGAAAGGACGAGGAAAGAAACAATTCTTTTAGTGGAGAGTTTGATGTTGCTCAGCACTGGCAGTTGAACACACGACCCTTCAGCGACGGACGTCTGTCGAGTACATGGCAGACCTGATGAACTATAAGGTGTTTGTGGCTTTTTTGTTGACAGTGTGATTCACACGTTTATTTAGCGCTGTTTGTTCAGGCAAGTATCACTATTGCAATTGCTCACACTTGCAACACTTTTTTTTTTTTTAACGTTTCCCACTTCCGTTTGTGCTCTAGACTTGAAAGATTTCTCAAATCATGTATTTTGTTAAGTGCCATTATTTTATGAAATGATTAAATGTAAGATTTCTTGCCAGGCAGAGGATATAACAGGTGTAAAACCCCATTTACTTAGATATGTTTCCATTCAAAGTTATGTGGAAAAAGGGAATACTGGATAACACATTTGTGAATAAAGCACTGTATAATAATAATATCATCTTGGTTTTGTAGGACTTTAGACCAGTCAGTAAAATGATTGCAGATAGATCTAACCTAACCCTAACTCTCTATTTCTGGGAGCCACTCCAGCAACATTTTTTTTAATTTAATTTTTTGTAATCTGTGGTTCCATAGTGTACCCCAGCTAGAGACACCACATTCAACCCAGATAACACTCAAAATAAGAGCGAGGTCCTGCCAGCAGAGGCAGCCAAAGGAGGGGCTAGGCAAACCAAAAAAACAAAACCAGTAATGCCCATGTCGAAAAGACGTTTAAATCGTACCTTCCAATAGCCACCAGACCCAGACTGCTTATAGAGTCTCTAATAAGTGTTTATATGTAATGTTTTGGAATTGAACTTTATAAGGAAGGGGGGAGGGATGGAGGACAAGATTTTCTGTAATAATATAAATATCAATAATAACTATAACCTATTGTTTTTTTCGTGGACCACAAAAGGGGAAATTTTGAAGAATCTTCATGCAGATCTTTTACATAATACAGCAAATGCATAGTCAAGCTCTCTAAATAGGACATAACCACTAACAATAATAATAATAATAGCCATGATAATAATTATATGCAAAATGTACATATATAGAAAAGAATTTAAAATGTAGCATATATAACATTATAATACATATAAATGACAACAATCTATAATTAATTGTAGAACAGTATATAAAGTAAAACTTATTTATCTATTATAGAAGTCATTTGTTGAAATGTATACCAAATACAAAATACTAAAAGACAAACACTGACACACTAGAAAGACAACAAATTTAAGGGCAGTAGAATTTAAGTTATGATAAGAAAAGTAGCACTAGCTGACAGGATATAAGCTACATACGTAATATAAAGGGACACGAAATGTTCCTTATGAGTTTCTTTTGAACACATGGTTCATGACGAAGAGGAATCGGTTCTCCTATTTAGATATTGAAAAAGGGGAACGAGGTTTGTTTGAAAGAATCAATATTATGTGCGAGTGCAGTTAATTGCTCCAGGTCTGAGTGTTTGATTTGAGCCAGTGATTTATTGAGAGTTCTGTTCTGTCTTTCCAATTAAGTATTTCTTTGCTATGGGGTTGATTTCATGATGAACAGCCGGTAGACTAAGAGCGTTTTGGCCTTCCAGCCAAATCGAACTACCTGGCCGTGTTGACTATCGACGCCACCATCAAGATCCACGTGCGCTCGAAGTTCACCCCGACCGAAACCAGCCTGGATAAGACCAAAGATTAATTCCACGAGCAACTGCAATGATTGCTAGATTTGACCCTAGCAGGCGATTTCAATGTGCACGTTGGTACGGATAGAGACGGCTGGGAGGAGACATTGGGCAAATCTGGAGTGGGACTAACAACAGATTTCGCCTACTGTCGTTTGCGTCAGCCAACAACCTTGTGGTGGGCAATACTCTATTCCGGCAAATCCAAAGGCACAAGCTCACGTGGCGAAATCCCACAGGCAAAGATTCGGCCATCTTGGGTTACTTCTTAATCAACCACTGATTTCGATTGTCATTCAAGGTGATGCGAGGACATGATTGGAGCTCGTCCATGCCAAATTCGAATAGAAAGGGCAAGGAAGAAAGTGAGGCTGATCTGGACGCGGCTCAGCTACCCTGTGATCAGGGACCAATTCCGACTGGACCTTACCAACAATTTTGGAGCTCTCTCAAGCTTAGATGACGTTCATGAAAAAGAAACGCAAATTGCCATGACCAGTGTGGAATGTGACGCCAATTTGGCCTCCTGCCAATGCTGAACCTGTCACAGAGACGAACTCCGTGATTCCCTCCTTTGGCCATCATAGAGCGTCCTTGCCAGAATACTGACATTTACACACACTCACTTTCACACTACACTTCCCATAAGCCCCGTACCTTGGCGCTGATCACCTCAGTCAGCAGGAACTCATCACTATTTAAGAGATTCTGTGACCTGCACACTTTGCGAGGTCTTGTTTTCACTTTGGTGACATTTCTGAGCATTATTTACTGTGTTTGCTTTGCCCTCTGGACTACTGTTTACGACCCTTTTCTGCTTGTCTCTTGAACCTTCTGCCTGGACATTGTTATTGAACGTTTTCTGCCTGCCCTGATCATTGCCTGTGACCTGATCACGTATCTGCCTATCCTGCATTGTTCCTGTTTGCTGTTTTCTGACCATTGCCTGGTTGACCATTCCTCTGTGAATTCCTCTGTGAATGGGTAGTCGTGGCCTAATGGCGAGGGAGTCGGGCTTGTAACTGAAGGTTGCTGGTTCGATTCCCACGCCGGCAGGAATTGAAAGTGGGGATTGTGAATAAACAGCACTCACTCCACCTTCGATACCATGACTAAAGTGCCCTTGAGCAAGACACCTAACCCCTAATTGCTCCCCTTGTAAGTCGCCTTGGATAAAAGCGTCTGCTAAATGAATAAATGTAAATGAATAAAGCTTGCTTATGGATCTTACCTCGAGTGACGATTCATTACAGAACCCAACCGTGGTTCTCAGATGAGTGCCTTGACCTGGTTCAAAGGTCAAGCACTATTGGGAACTAAATCGAGAAGTTAGACGCCGGATGAAAGCTGAATGAGAAGCCTATTGAAATGGTAGTAACAGTAATAGTAACTGGTATTTTGAGAATTGTGTCTGAACCATTCTCGCCGACTAGAACACTAACACTTTAAAAAGCAAAACATCTTTGATAAATATTGCCGCTTACAGACTGTATGTTTAAATATCTAAATTAGAAAGCAGGAACGCTTCTACTGCTCTGTAATTGGGCAAATTACTCATTTTAATTTGCATCATTTTGATTTCTCACAGCCTAAAAGCACTAAAAAAGCCTCATGGTTGTGACAGATTTCAACATTTCACATTTAAATTGCGGTAATGTACAATTAAAAAGCTACTGCTAATGCACAGAGCCAGAGAGTCGTTTATTTAATTGCTCGTGGGTGCTTGTTTGTTTTTATTTTTCTCCAGGGCTGCTCAGTGCAGCGGTTAACTCGCTGGTCTTTTCCCATCATAAAGGTTTCATGTAACACATCAGTCAGCACATGGCCTGGCTGCCCAGATGTGTGGCTTAAACATGGTGCTAATTAAGGCCCTTACGGCCTCTGATCTTACACTGCTATTTACTGAAGAGAGCCGCTCTGGCCAATAACCCGTCCTCACACTCCTCTCACTCTCCTTGTGCAAGTCCAGGTCTCAATTTGAGAGTAAAATATTTAGGTTAGTCATTCCAGGAATGTCATACTTCCAGAAGGAAGACTGCATTGAGAGCTTGCAGCTGTTTGAATAGGGAAACCCTGAGGCTCCTGGACTCCTGCATTTCTTCACATGTGCGAGATCCCAAGAGCACCAGATCAGACAGGCCTTCAAAAGCCAGAGCACGTGTGAGGAGAAAGATGCTGATCCATGCATGAGCAGATGGAGGTTTGTTTGAAGGTGGTCTGTCATAAATTTTGGAAATTAGTATTCATCTAATGAGTCTAGTAGCGTTTTTGTTGACATAGTTTTTGAGCCTTAAAATCTATTCCAAATTTCCAGTTTGAAGGCACACGTATGTCATAAAATCACTTCCAAAAGGAAGGAAGGAAAAAATCGTCCAAGATGGCAGATGATGTGAGTGAAATATTAATAATAAATATAAAGAATTCACTTAATACTGCAAAGAACAGATAAAAAATAGTTTGTCTACTGAATTGTCTGGAAATTAAATCACACTGAGTCAAAATTGATGTGTTGAGAGAGATTTAGATGAGAGTAAAAGTTCATTCAGAAATGTAAAATTCAAGTAAATAAAATTAAACATTTTTAAACATAAACATGTATTTTAATTCCCCTCACTCTACAACAAATACTTCAAATATTTACAAAATTTTTCAAAATATATATATATATATGCATTGTCAATACAAGATCTTGACCAAAAACTCTTATTTCCATTTATTTTATCACTGTAATAATGATCCATTCATATACTCTTAAGTATTTGCCTATTAAAATCCTAACAGCGGCTTTTTGTTTTTTGTTTTTTTGGGCAGGGACAAATAAAATGAACTGATCAAGACACAGGTGTAACTAATCATTAACCTAGGCAACTAACTAATAAGACTAAACTGAAAGGAAACAAGAAACAAACACATGAACGACAAAAGAATGAAACTAAACATAACCCTAACAGCTACTTGTGTGGTGCAGTTTATGCAGTTTACGCAGAGAACATAAGTATTTGTATTGCAGTATGAACTGCTCTCTGTTGACAGAAGACAGATTTGGCAGCAATAGCTGAGGCAACAGCTTTTGGTCTCATGAACATACATTTTAAGTGACCTTGATCTTTTCATACAGAAGTGCGTCTGAACTTGTCATGCTCTTTAACAATGGTACAATTAGTATTTTCCCAAGTAAATCCGCAGTACAGGAAGCAATCTATCACTGCTCACATTCAAAAACATATTTCTTCCATTATTCTTCCATCCTGACTTCATGATGTTGCTTATACAGCAGACAGCAATGCCTGTGATAATATAGTTTAAATAACTATACCACAGATGTAACTAGACAGTCATATTATGATGTGCAATTCTTTTACAATATTTACAAACTTTATGACTGTGACGACTAAGATAAATCAGACACAAATATTTGTTATATTTAACTATTATTCTTAAAATCCCTCACTAAATGCAAACCAAGGTGTTTACCCAACCCCTGAGACTGCTGGCCATCTGTTACGACCCTAAAAGACCTCTGCATAGTTTAGCCAATATGGGCTAAACTATGTCAGGCTACAAGGAACACACAAAAGCCTGTAAAACAAAACTGACTCTGCTTCATTAATTTAAAGATGAACTGATCTATAAATGAACATGCATCCCAGGACATTGTGTTTATGATTATGACATTTATGTATAGCGTCTTTTGTATTGTATTTTGGTTTAATGGATATTTTATGATAAAAACTATGAACGAACAACCTCACATATATCGTGTCTCTTATCAAATTAATGCTCATTTCATGACTTACATTTTCAGGTATGTGACTTCCTCATTGAAAGCAGGGCATGTTTGTTGTATTAATTGGAGCATAAATGGACACAAAACCCCAAGACCCAGTTTTATCGTGCTCAAACCAAAGCCCTCGACCTGCCCCCCACCATGTGCTTACATAGGAGAGAGAAGGACTGAACCATGCAAGCTTGTAATCATTCCTTCATTCAACGCAGAAGACATTGATTGCAATTTCAGCACCATCGAACCGAAGTCAGGACTTTCTACTGCAACCGTATATTTGGAGGCTCTTCCATCTCCGAGGCAGAATGCAAGTATTGTACGATATTCTAAATTGCTGCTAGTTAGTTAAAGTTGTGAACCTCCTTTGTTAACAAAGAAGTTTTGTAATGAATTCTAATTATTACTTCCAGGTTGTTGACTTAACTCCATTTCCCACTTCCGGTTTCACTCTCACTTATTCTTTTACCCATGTACATGTGATTTGTGTGTATGTATGTGTTCGTGATTTAGTTAATAAAGTTTGTGTATAACACATGTTTGGTTCTGACTCTCTGTCTGTGAATAAATTGTCACTTAAATGTTTTTTGATTCTGTTACATGTTTTTAAACACAGTGAATGCTAACAAAGAATTATTTTTCTATTAGTTAGTCTATATAGTTTTTAGAATTAATTAATAATCAATACTGAGTGTTCACAGGATGAACTGATTGATGGATTGTAATTTTAATGTAGTTACATTAAGTTAATCTGATTTACTGATTCAAATATTCATAATTAATCATAGTGAATAATCATAATGAGTTATGAATAATTATTAATATTTCCCCTTTGAGCTAATTTGATACATGAAAAGGGGAATGCGTTCCAGGGTTTGTGCTGACATGTTATATCTGATAAGTAATAATAAAAGTTCACACATTTAACTCATATGAACCTATAGAAACCTTTTGAAAAGATTTCTATTTCAAATAAATGCTGTTCAATTTAATCCATCAAATATAATGTATATTTGATGGATCAAAATGAACAGAATTGATTTGAAATAGAAATATTCTGTAACATTATAAATGTCTTTACTGTCATTTTTTATCGATTTTTTCTGCCCTTACTGATAAAAAGTATTTTTTTTTAAAAAATCATTGGAATGGTAGTGTTTCAAAGTTTCCACAAAAAATATGAATTAGCACAACTGATCATTTCAACACCGATAATAATAAGAAATTTCTTGAGCACTAAATTCAGCTTTTCCATCACAGGAATAAATTACAGTTTAAAATATTTTCACATAGAAAACAGTTGTTTTAAATAATATTTCCTCCTGTTTTTACAGAATTTTTGATTAAATAAATGGAGTCTTGGTGAGCATGAAAGACTTTCAACAACATTAAAAGAAAATTAACTATTCCAAACTTGTATGGTTTCTGGATAATTTGTGTTAGTACAAGCAGTGTGACAATAACTGGACCATCATATAACTGCTAGCTGTTGCATGTTGGATCATTCCCATCACAGAATTATAAAAGATCAGTCTAATGAGCTTGTGTTGTCATTCCAGCGCCAGTAATCATGGTTTAGTTATTTTTTATTTCAATTTGTGTCTTATGTTTCTAATGTTGTTGCTAATGGCAGAGACCAGCTGTGGTGCATGTTTAAAACTCAAAAACCCATTACAATCCCCTTGAATTCCTCTTCCTCCAGCAGCAGCAACAACAACAAAAGAATAAATCTGTCTCGATGCTCATCTGGGAAGCCAGTAACAAGCCCCTGTGAGTCAGAATGTCATAGTGTCTTGTAATGAGAGATCATGTTTGCCCTGGCAAAATTACTCTCCCAAATATGATGAACCTGGGAAACAGTGATAAATTGCATAAAAGGTGCAATTTTTCTTTATGCTAACAGCCCAACCATACACTGGCTGAACTTTCTCATGGAGTGAAATGGTACTTCCTTTTTTGAAGACTTGGACTTTCATTCATTGTGAATTTGTCGCGAATCCTTCCGCACCTTCAGGTCTTTCTGAAATAATTCTTTCCATCAGGATGTATGCTGTTCCCATTCAGTCAGTCACGTTCAACATTACACCGGACTCACGTCATGGAATCTGGCCTGGGAGCCCAATCACCTCCAAGTGGTAACAAAATGAGCCAATGAACATTGGCGAGTGAGATTTGCATGCCAAGTCACACCTACCCTGATATGCAGGTATAAATAGGAATGGCATTACTCACTTCATTCATAATTTTCTTTGGACCCGAGCAGTTCTATTCTATTCACCTCCAAACGAAAGCAAATTTCTAAAACAGAAAAGGCAAACAGCTATTATTATTGCTAAACAGCAGTTCAGAAAAGAACACTTTGGAATGTTACTTTGAGTTTATTGAAACACAATTTGGTGGTGGCGTTCCTTACGGGGGTTCTTGCTCCAAAATTAATTGAACATAGAAGAGCTTTAGCAGTAACTCCCCGTGGAACCATTATCTTGGGAATTACGCAGATGACACTTTAGTAATGTCTTTAAAAGAGAAACAGGGGTAACGTCTAGACGTGGCAGAGGGACGTCTATACTGTAGCTTGGCTATGAGGATGAGAGTCTCTCAGAAGTGAAGTCCATGCTGTCAACTAGGACTTGAAAGCCTTGGTAATCTGAAACAAAAAAAGACGAGGTGATGAAGGTGCAGAGTAATATGCTGATGCTTAAAATGCAGAGGGAGGGTTCCGTGTAGTTTGAGCATACCTACCGAGCAGTAATGCCACGTATATATGTCCCTGGTCTAATAGGAGAATAGTAGTGATTGGAGGGGTTTGACAGTTGACCACGTCCTGACTGAACTGATGCTGCTCTCGATTTATCTCAGAAAACATCAATTTGAATTTTTGTTTTGCCTGCAGATCGTCGAGGGATCTCTCTGCTGGTGTGACGGCACATCCGCTGTGTTGTGCAATGCACGGAAAGTGCAGGGCTTCACCCCATAGCGCTTTGGTGTTCAGAGCTGTTTCCATTAAAGAGCAAGCATGGGTGATCAGCATCTTTTTCAAGATGTGTTTTCACCCGTGTGTCTTGCACTGTGGTTACATGGACATTCCAAAGGTGGCGCATGCAATTGTTGTGCACAAGTGAAGCACCACTGAAGCAATTTCAGAGGCTCCGTGAGGCCATCACACTGTGTTCTTGTCAGACATTCAGTCCTTAGTCAGACTTTGCCTTTCTAGGGGACGGAGTGTCCAGGCATGTTGTTGTCATGACAGAAGCCTCCACCACGGTCTAGGGTGCAGTATGCAACGGCCATGCTGCTTCAGGCTCCTCAACAAGACCTCAACAAGACCTCAACCGTTTTCGACCGATGCTGCACAGCAAGCCTGTACTGGTCCGGACAGACAATACATTGACTGTAGCTTACATAAATCATCAAGTGCTCTATGCTCCCTTCGCAAGTCACAACTCACCCGCCATTCTCCTCCTCTGCAGTCAGCAGTGGCTCAGGTCATTGCACACCATTTATAATCCGGCTGAGCTCAATTAGGCGGCAAATGTGCTCTCATGACAGCTCATTTTCCTTGAAGAATGGAGACTCCATCCCCAGGTGGTGCAGCTGATCTGGAGTCGATTCGGGGACACATAGGTAGACCTGTTGGCCTCCCAGGAGTCCTCCCATTGCCAGTTGTTCTATTCCCTGACTGTAGCTGACACTGGTAGGTCAGCTATGGGTTATGACATATTGGTGATTTCAGGGGTTAATGTTTATTTTTTTGACTTTATAACTTTAAAAAAAAGTGTGTTGTGCCAAATAATATAATTTTTGTTGGCAATGCATTTTATTATTACTCGGTATATCTAAGTTGAGTGTCATGTGACCCTGGCTGATTTATTTCACCTGGAGGTGTTAGCATCGATTGAATGAGATGTGAATTCAGATACACATGGTAGTGCTCCTGGCTTATTCCACTGCTGGTTACCAGGCGAACATGGTAAAAGTGTTAATATTTTGCATATTATGTTTGGTTTTGTGTCTTTAGTGGTGTTGTGTGTATGGTTTGTTTTATTTTTGTGTCTAGTTTTCACAGTGTCTCAATGATGAATAAAATAATGGACATCAGTACTTCGGAAGCATGGACTGTTTAATAACCAGCATGTAGTTACACTGACCAATGGGACCCTCAGCACAAATGCACTGACACACAGCTGGCCCTGGGGCCTATTCAAATATGCGTTTCCCCCAATGAGCCTTCTTGCACAGACACTGTCATCAGCCTTCTTGCACGACCTGGTCATCAGGTTCCTTAGAGGCAGCAGTAGGTTAAATCTTCCTATGCCACGCCGCCTCATCCTCTCCTGTAGGTCCTTTCAGGCATAAAGAGTGCTCCCTTCGAGCCAATGGAGTCAGTTGAGCTTAAAATCCTGTCTTTAAAGTGTCTCCTGACATTTTTGGTCAGCCATTCGTGCCATGAATTCAGGCCGGCCTTGTCTCACGTCATCCTTAGACCCCAGCCCGGATATGTGCCCTAATTTCCTACCATTCCTTTTAGAGACCAGGTGGTGAATTTATAAGCACTGCCTCCAGAGGAGGCAGACCCAGCCCTTGCATTGCTGTGTCCCGTTCAAGCATTGTGTGTTTACATGGACCGCACTCAGAGGTTTAGGAGCTCAGATCAGCTCTTTGTCAACTTTGGAGGCCAGCAGAAGAGAAAGGATGTCTGTCATCGGTTGGCACACCAGGCCCAAGGCTAACCGTGTCCCCTTGGAGTGAGGGCTCATTCCACTTGGTTGGGGTGTTGCCTCCTCTTGGGGATTGGCACATGGCACCTCTCGGGCAGACATCTGCAGAGCTGCGGGCTGGGCGTCACCTAAAACATAATTCTACAATCTCTGAGTGGAAATTCTTCCCAAGTGTAGGCTAAAAACAAGTCATGTACAGGAAGGCTGGCTTGGTGTCTTGTTTGCAGGGCCATTCCCCTCTAACAGGGGGATACAAGTGCCTTCTTGCTCTTCGGGTAAGTTCCCCACTAGACAACACCTGAATCGAGGCCCAATACAATACGGCTGATCAGCCCTTATATGGAGTGATGTGATTCCCCACTGGGTAATTTCATATGAGTATTTTTCACAATACGGTTTCCCTGATGGTAAACCTGTGTCTTTCCCTGGCCGTGTCTGCTCTGCCGGTAGTGGCTCCTCCCCAGCTATGTAGGACCTACCACAGACATCTACCATATGTAGCACTGCATCCATATGTGTAACATCCACACGTTATCTCCCAGGATGATATGAGCAGGGGGAGAGTGTGGTCTCCCTAGTGTTCCCTTCCTTTGGGACTGGGCACCCTTCCCCAGCGTTATGGTCATGGCTGAAAATTATGGGAATTGAGTTCCGAAGCACTCTTCCCTGGGGTTGGAACAGCAGCTTCAGCTGCCTCCACAGTAAACTCTGTCCCTTCCACCACTTATGACATGGAGTACTTTGGCTTACATGAGGTGCTTGGTAGGTTATAACATTTGTGAGAGCAGTTGTTAATAGGCATGCTGTAGCTTGCCAGCACCTGCATCTCCAACACTCAGTTCAGTGGCTATGGCACTTTCCATAGGGACCCCATAATATTAGTCTGACTTAATGTCGAACGTGACTGACTGAATGGGAATATCTAGGTTACTAATGTAGCCCCCATTCCCTGTAGGAGGGAACGAAGACAATACGCCCACCCTGTCACAGCCCTGAACCCGCTGGCCCGCACTAACATTGCACTTAAAGTTCTGGTCCAGAGCACGCTTACGTCATTTACAATGCAATTTTTGGGGGGATTGGGATTGGGATTGGATATGTCATCCGGAGGGAACAAGATGACATCCGCCATATTTCCCTCTTCTGGACACCAGAGGGTAAATGAAAGAGAGGAAGACCCAAGAACACCTGGTGTCGAACAGTGGAAGCAGAACTGAAGGCCCTGAACCACACCTGGGGTACCATTCAGAAGCTGGCACAAAACAGACTGGAGTGGAAAACCTTTGTTGCTGCCGTAAATGCCACTGGGCATAAGGGGTCCTGAAGAAGACATGCTTTAAGGACTTTTCACACTGAGCGAGATTAAGCGACACGGATATGACCTAAAGATCACATCAAAGCTCCTTTCAAAGACCGTCTCGAACAGATCCTTGTTTTGACATTATAAACCTTTGTCAATAATATATAGCTATAGATTCAAGAGGTTTCAGATCATTATACAACATTCACAATCTTGTTTTTCCATGTTCCCTGATAACACCAAAGAAGAGCACTGAATCTATTTATACAATATGTGTGTCTGAGCTATTTCATTGACTCATCGAAATGCCTATTTCCTCTCAAGGTTTCAGTGCTGACTGCAGGATGACATAAATCTTGGATTGCATGGACTCATTGGTTGTCTGCACACATATATGTTAAGACAGAAAGTATTTGCCCATGACTCAGACTCAGTTAACTCATGCAGCATAAACTGTAATACCAGACAACAATATCACTTCATTTCCTGGTGTTCAGTTTGCAGAAGCTTTACCGAGTGTCTCGTTGATGATCAAAGCATGACCAGGCCGCACATCATGTTAAACCTCTGCATGTGACTCTCCAGTAGCCTAATTCTCAAATTTTTGTTACAAGCTGAGACTCCACAGGTTGTCATAGAGGAGGTAGCATGCTTATTTCTGCCCTTTCTCCAACAGTAGCCACAATCAAATCCAGACTATAAACATCTGTTTGGCTGTGCGTTTACTGAATGAACACTGTGGCAAACTGATGGCACTGTGTTTTATTTATGTATCCTCTATTTTACTCTAAACTGTTTTAATACATTTGATGTACTTTAATTGTTATTTTTATTTTTTTATACAAGCTATTTTTAATCTGCTGTACTTTGCCTATTTTAATTCCTTTTTATGTAAAGTACTTTGAGTTCACTGTGTATGAAATGTGCTATATAAATAAACATGCCTTGCCTATTAGAACTAGAATTGTGCAATAATTCAAAGCTCTTGACGGAATCAGTTTATACTGGCTTATAAGGGCTTCCTAACGAGACAGTATTAAAACACCCCAACTGAGAACACAGTACTATATAACCCAGCAGGCATTATAATAAATGAGGGCTGTTGTACTGTATATTTGCCATTTTATAACTCTTGAAGAAATATGTGACCAAAATGTAGACTTAGTGAGAGATTCGGAATAAATAAGATTGGAATAAAAATAATTTAGCATATTAAGTGGGTTGTACAAAAGGAGGCAAAGATAGGGATCCTCTTTACTACCCAGAGCTGGAGACCGGAAGATCAGAGGCAATTCCACAGTGTAGTGTGGCATCAGATGAGAAGCTGAGGGGCTGAAGGGAACAAGCGGAAGTAGGGCTGATGAACTGGCTGTTATTGGAAGAGGAGGTGGGAGAAGAAGGCTGGGTGGTAATTCTGGAGACACAAGAGACTTCAAACTGTGCAAAACCAGCAGAAACACAGGAGAAACACTTTGAGTTGGACAGGACCAGCGGTGATCGGAGATTAAGGTAAATATCCTCTTCCAATTCATAAAACATTACAGAAGCTGCTCACTCTCAGTAGACGGAGTGTGAGCTGGGTCTTTCTCCATACCCTCAAACTCCACGAATACTCTCATAGTGGCACATGATGTTGCCAGCTCATGCACCTGGACAGACATTTCGTGACCCTTGGGCTCTATGGCGATGGTTGGCTCAGTCCTCTTTTCTGCCACTGGCTCGTGCATTGTGACTCAAGCTTTCCATCTGTGGTGGGCTCTAGCGTGATGTCCGTACAGTGGGATGATGGCTTTGGGTCCGGAGTATGGCTGGTGATATCCTCCGTAGATCCATTGTTCATCAGCACCCACTCCACAAACACAGCAAAATTCTCCAGAGGACCGACGCCGGGCAGGGATGCTTTTGTTTCTTCATTCAGGCTGCTATAAAAGAAAACACTCAGAGAATGGTCAGAAAAGTTAATTACGCCAGTTGTAAAAATCTGGTGTGTGTCACAGAGTCACAGACAACGCAAGCCAGGCAGGATTTACCCTTTGTCCATCCCGGAGCAGAAGGCCATGGAGGAATACATCCAGGAGGCACTGCAACAAGACTTCGTCCGTCTATCTACTTCCCCTGCCGCGTCTAGCTTTTTCTTCATGGCCAAGAAGGACGGGGGCTTTTGGCCGTGTATCAATTATCACCATCTCAACACCCAGACTGTTAAGTACAGCTATCCGCTTCCTCTGGTCCTGGCTTCGTAAGCACCATCTGTACCTCAAGCTGCAGAAGTGCGAGTTCCACACTACCTCTGTACAGTTCCTTGGTTCATCGACGAACAAGGTATCCAAATGGACCAGAGGAAGGTGGACTCCATCCAGATCTGGCCTAAACCCCTCAACGACAAGGAGCTTCAACGTTTCCTCGGATTCACTAACTTCTACCGTAGGTTCATCCACAACTATAGCCTACTGAGCTCTCCGCTCACATCTCTCCTCAAATGCTGGCCCAAGTCCCAATCCTGGAATACTACGGCCACCGAAGCTTTTCAGCAACTCCAGGAGGTCTTCCAGACTGCTACGATCCTGGTCCATCCTAATCCTGATCTTCTGTTCATCGTCGAGGTGGACGCTTCCTCCACTGGGGTTGGAGCGGTTTTGTCCCAGCGGCAGGGGGAATTTCCGGCACTCCATCCATGTGCCTTCAACTCCAAGAAACTGTCCACGGCGGAGCAGAACTATGATATCGGCAATCGGGAGCTCCTCGCCATCAAGTTGGCCTTGGAGGAATGGAGACACTGGCTGGAGGGAGCGAGACATCCATTTGAGGTTATCACCGACCATCGTAACTTGGAGTATATCCGTGAGGCCAAGAGACTAAATTCACGTCAAGCCTGTATATTTTCCATCGTATAACTCTTGAAGAAGTATGTGACCAAAATTTAGACTTAGAGAGAGATTCTGTCTCAGATTGGTATAAAAATAATGTAGTATATTAAGTGGGTTCTAGAGAAGCGCACAACAATGGTGTAGAAACAAGAAAGTCTTTATTAAATCAACCCGGATCACACAGGAGATCATGGGGGAGAAAACAAACACAACCAAGTATAACTTAGATGATACTGGACACAGAACTAAGGAAAGTCAGTGGCAAAGTGACATGACGTGAAGGCCAAAAATGGTAACCTATACTCGGAAGTTGTCCTCTGCATTTAACCCATCCAAATTAGTGTTCACATATGAACACACACACACACACACACACGCACACACACAATGCAAACCATGAAAGGGTTTAAATAAATGGGGAATGTAAGCAAAGAGAAACAGGAAAGATATCTTATTATTTTAATAATAAGGATACCTACATCATTATTTGTCTGGTATTTATCCGATTTTGTCAGATAAACACCTTCACCAAGGTTAATGTTTTTTCCCCCTTCATATTTTAAATATTTAAAAAATATATTTCTCATATTTTAATCATTTAATCAAACAAGCAGGGTCATAAAAAGACAAATGTTCCCTCCGGACATCACTTTTAGCCACTGCTGTATCAAGGAGAGTTGTTGGATTCTAGAAGCTGAAGCTGACAGATTTATACTTATAATAAACTAATCAGTTTAAATTAATTATTTAATCAAGTACGCCTTAGCCATTTGACGCCAACATGGCTAATCAAATCAGCTGGTCAGACACTTGCAAGGAACTTAATGACAATTTCTACAATGATGGATGTTGAAGGTTTGTGTCAGTAATATAACCAAGACCTAAATATACTTCCACCCATCGACATGGAAAGAAAACAAACCGACAGGCCTCTTAATAGAGATTTAAGAACATTGACTCTAAAATGTGCTTTCGATTAGTGCGGGGAATCAAGAGTGACAAATAACACCAGCGCTCAAACAGCTGTCTGAAATTAGTGATGCGCTCAAACGAAACTGGGTACAGTGTATCCTATAATACGCTTTCTCTCTCCTATCGCCTGAGAAAACTAATAAGGGTCTACAGGGTGTACACAACTAAAGAAAATGCTGTTTCTGTTGACATTATGCTCCCACTTCATAACTTTCACTGGAGTTCTTCATTTGTTTTCTTTTGTCTTAAGTTGCTGTTTTTTCCTCCGATGAAGTAAGAAATAATCCAGATGATGAACTCGATGATATGTAGAATGGATGTGCAACATTTTATTTCTTTCACAGGCTGTTTAATAGACTTAAACAGTACATTTACCCCACAGGCTTCCATTTTACTTTAAGATTATTAAAAGTTATCTTTTATGCTCACCAAGGCAATAAAACATTAGCATTATGAAATATTACAATTTAAAATAACTTTTCTATTTTAATATATTTTAAAATGTAATTTATTCCTGTGATAGGATGTTGCTGCTCAATTTTTATTATTGCTCAATTATTAATAATGTTTTTTTAAAATTAAAATTATAAATGTTGAAAACAGTTGTGCTGCTTCATATTTTTGTTGAAACCAAGACTTTTTTCCAGAAGACCAGAATTTTTTCCTTTTGAAACATTATTAATGTATTCACTGTCACTTTTAATACATCTTTACTGAATAAAATAAGAATTAATTTTATTATTATTATTAAAAACAAAACTCACCCCAAACTTTTGTATGGTAGTGTATCACAGTTTCCATAAAAATATGAAACAACACAGCTGTATTCAACATTGAAAATAATCATAATAATAATGATCATGTAGGATCATGTGACACTGAAGACACTGGAGTAATGATGCTGAAAATTCAGCTTTCCCATCATTGCAGGAATCAATTGCATTTTTGAAATATATTAAAATGGAACACAGTTCTTTTAGATTATAATAATATTTCACAAAACATTGTGTTTTTGAGCATATGAAAATTATTTCATTATGCATTAATACATTAAACAGTTATTCCAAACTACTATAAATTATTTATTTTTTTACGCATACAGTGGGTACGGAACGTATTCAGACCCTTATAAATTTTTCACTCTTTGTTATTGTCACGGGTGTATGTACGGAAATGAGCACAGAGAAAGACTTCTTGACATCAAGCAGTTTCATTGCAATCAGGATACAGACAGGATAACTCACAACACCATCAAAGTAACTTTAACGACGAACAAGGACTGGACAAACACAGAGGGTATAAATACACATGAACACACGAGGATAATGAGCGGGGCACAGGTGACAGACATAACTAATGACAAGACACAGCTGACGCAAATTAACTAATAAGGTGACAATGACAACTGAGGAAGAGCGGGAACTCAAAACAAAGAACACATGTGACAAATGACAGGACTGGAGAACAGATAAACAGACAAACTGAGACCTGACCCTGACAATTATATTGCAGCAATTTGCTAAAATGCTATCATTTTTTTCCTCATTAATGTACACACAGCACCCCATATTGACAGACAAACACAGAATTGTTGACATTTTTGCAGATTTATTTAAAAAGAAAAACTGAAATATCACATAGTCCTAAATATTCAGACCCTTTGCTGTGACACTCATATATTTAACTCAGGTGCTGTCCATTTCTTCTGATCATTCATGGTTCTACACCTTCATTTGAGTCCAGCTGTGTTTGATTATACTGACTGGACTTGATTAGGAAAGCCACACACCTGTCTATATAAGACTTTACAGCTCACAGTGCATGTCAGAGCAAATGAGAATCATGAGGTCAAAGGAACTGCATGAAGAGCTCAAAGACAGAATTGTGGCAAGGCACAGATCTGGCCAAGGTTACAAAAAACATTCTGCTGCACTTAAGGTTCCTAAGAGCACAGTGGCCTCCATAATCCTTAAATGGAAGACTTTTGGGAGGACCAGAACCCTTCCTAGAGCTGGCCGTCCGGCCAAACTGAGCTATCGGAGGAGAAGAGCCTTGGTGAGAGAGGTAAAGAAGAACCCAAAGATCACTGTGGCTGAGCTCCAGAGATGCAGTCGGGAGATGGGAGCAACTATTGTTAATTGTCATTTTAAAGCTGCAGTCCATACATTTTGCCTCTTTGTCACCATCTCTGTTTGAAACCTGCAAATGCAGCTATTTGAGGAACTATCATCTTTGCATGGGTTGTGCGTTGACACGGCTCCTCAGCGTGGATGAATCTAACGTTTGATCACTTCAAACCGCGCAAATTATTATATTATTATACTTTGTTCTCCAATTGTTAATGTTAACAACGTCAGCATTGTGTGACTATGTGTATTTAGTGGGTATTAGCGTTACCTGTAGATTTCAATTTCTGTAGCCACTCCACAGTCTGAAGTCTTTTGCTTTTGACTGGGTGAATCTCCACTTGTCACTGATGGTTGTCATTTGGACCTTTCTGGATTACAATCTGCCATCAAAATGATACGTTTAATTATTGCAGCTGCTGTCAGAAAAGGATATAAATGATCCGTCACCTGCAGCATCCTCACATGATATATAACCTACTAGCTGGTACTCCTTCTTTATGTAAACAGACGTGACGTAATGACACATAGATGAACGCTGCATGCTCGAATTACCCACAGAAACCCACCGCATTTACAAGAATAACTATTACTTCAAAACAATCTATTTGCCAGCAATTGACCCTTCGCAAACAGTTTGATTGACAGGCGATCTGACCAATCATAACCCGCCATTTTGTCCGACAAAGCAGTCAGGGGAGTTAGTAGATTAACGTTGGTGAACTTGAACTTCAAAAATTGTGTCTTCACGTCTTTCCGCGCTTGAAACAACATTCCTTCTGATGTTCATTAATGTTTATTTGATGCTATAAATGAACTAGTATGAAGAGATGATCGCTTCACGAGGAGCTACAGCGATCTGTCACCACACATTAAACACACACTAGACGCTATTTATTGATTAAACTTCTTAAAAAAATTACAGTATATTTAATATGAAACTGTTTCATACGTTGTCAGTGTCCTCTTTGTATTTTTAACTTCGTGAGAACATGATGTGTGGCGTGAAAGTGGATGACTTGTCGGACATAGCAACAGGGAGCGGGTTTTGCGAAGGGTCAATTGTTCCAAATCCCTTCAGAAGCATTTAACACCAAATATTTACATTAATCTATATATATATATATATATAAGCAATATTGCGTTTATACAACAGTTCAACGACACCAGTGTGTAAATAAATAAGAATAACAGTGTCTTTAAAAACCCTCTTTTGTGAGGAATTTCTTCCTTCCGCCACGGATTCAAATCTCAAGTTGAAGTTTAACAGTTGAGCCCAAGCCTCGGTTACTAATTCTAAAACATCACTTGGATCTAGTAATGAAGGAGCGTCGAGTCGCTTCATTGAAACTCACTGTAATATGTAGAGTATTATGAGAGAGAGATCGGCTGAGCGAGTGTATTACCTGCATCTAGCTGATATTCCTCTGGTTAATCAGTTTGAATGTCCGCTTGGCTTTACCATGACAGCGCTAGTAAATGCATTTGTCAGTTGCGTCTCGTAAGATGTTGTTTAAAGTAAAAACAACTTCCTTGTTTCCTTGTTTCAGTCCATTTCAATATAAAAGTCTGCGATTGACTTACTCACTCATAAAGACAATCTTTGCCGCCATCTAATGGCGTATTAATGTAACGTTCACTGAAGCCGATAATCACTAACAGACTCTTTAGCAATACAAAAAATACAGCATGTTATTTATATATAAAATATTTTTAATTTAACAATAATATTTAAATGAATAACAATAGCCATTATGACAGTATAAGAAGTAAAATAAGAAATAAATACAAGCTAACAGTTCAGTCAAACGTACAAAAGCAGCGCTCTGGATAGTACAGGGTTTAATTTCAATGTAAATATAAAGTTATGAAACTTAATATAACCATTAAGTCAAATCGATTAGCTTTGGAACAAATAATAGATTAATAAGACCAAAGATTGTCCGTTTGATATACCCAAAACTAAATATACCTCATGTTTAGACACGATCTACATAAGAGCCAGCGGCAAATTCCTGAAGGACTGGCCAAGATTAAGCTGTATTATCGGAGCTCACATCTCCGAAAGTGTCTAAACAAATTTTCAAATTTTCGCTATGTTTAATCTCATATCTGAGGTCTAAACAACTTCTAAACAACCTAAAAAAACCCTCTTAAAACTACTTTCTGTTACAAAATAACAGTAGTATCTATAAAAATATGGTGGATTTGCTCGTCCACCATTACACTCTGCAAAATTGCTGACAGCGAAGTGATTCACGAGGTGAAACAGTTCCCGTGGCCATATTGGTAGAATATCACATAGCTGGAAAGACCTCTCAGCCAATCAGATTCAAGAACCAGAAAGAATTGTTGTATAAACATTTATATTAATCTCTATATATTTATATCTGTATTAATCTACTTTAGCTATCGCCCCTCTCTGGCATATGAACTACCCGTCTGTTTCACGTCTTGGACATCATTATGAGCCTTTGGCATTAGTAATATTGGGAAGAAGAGTCAGCAAAAGAGGCTGCAAGTTGAAGAGGCCATTGACGGTCAGTACTGCCTTTCAGCCACACGACTTCATGACGTGGGTAATACGCTCATATAAGTCTTTGGCACGGGCAGTTTGACGGGGTTGTGTCGTACCTCATTGACCTCCATGTCTGCAGCCACGCTTTGGCCTTGTTGACGTGGTTCTCTCTCTCTCACCTCAGCTTGCCAGGGCCTGCTCTACAGCTGGGCTTCAAAGGCAAGAGATAACACATCACTCCGAATCTACAGGCACGTGTTTTCACTTAAAGACTTTTGGCTGGAGGGTGTCATGTGGATGAAGAACAGATATAATCCCAATTCCCTTAAGCAAAACTGATCTGTCGATAATCATTTGGCAAAAAGAAATAAAATAATGTTCTCCTTTGTTCTGTTTGTGTCTATATCTTTGACCTCATGAGAAAGGAAACTTTGTGTCACACATGTGGCCTACACTGATGTTTGAGGTCCACAGCATTTGGTTGATGGTGCCTTTTCTCTGCGTATATGGAATGAAGTAGTTAACAATGAAATTACATTAGGATGAAGGCTGGAGCGAATCTTTAGCCCTAAACACTTGTTTTTATGAGGCTGCAGATGACAAATTAACATGGATATTTTTCCAGCATTAAGAAATGTTAGTTTAACACGTGTATATATATATAAGGGAAATATGGAAGCCCATCCCCGCCACTGTTGAGAAAAAAAATATTCCGTAAGTCATAATAATGAGAAACTTTCTCATAATAATGACTTAACATCTCATAAAATGACTTAGTATCTCATAATAATGACTTGGCATTTTTCAGAAACTTTCTCATAATAATGACTTAACATCTCATAATATAATGAGAAACTTTCTCATAATAATGACTTAGTATCTCATAATAATGACTTAGTATCTCATAATAATGACTTAGTATCTCACAATAATGACTTAGTATCTCATAATAATGACTTAGCATCTCATAATGACTTAGCATCTTTAACTTAATAAAAAAAAATCAAAAAAATGTTTTTTATTTTTTTTGGAAACTTTCTCATAATAATGACTTAGTATCTCATAATAATGACTTGGCATCTTTAACTTAATCAAAAAAAAAATTGATTTTTTTTCAGAAACTTTCTCATAATAATGACTTAACATCTCATAATATAATGAGAAACTTTCTCATAATAATGACTTAACATCTCATAAAATGACTTAGTATCTCATAAAATGACTTAGTATCTCATAATAATGACTTAGTATCTCATAATAATGACTTGGCATTTTTCAGAAACTTTCTCATAATAATGACTTAACATCTCATAATAATGACTTAGTATCTCATAATAATGACTTAACATCACATAATAATGACTTAGTATCTCATAATAATGACTTAGTATCTCATAATAATGACTTAGTATCTCATAATGACTTAGCATCTTTAACTTAATAAAAAAAAATGTTTTTTATTTTTTTTGGAAACTTTCTCATAATAATGACTTAGTATCTTTAACTTAATAAAAAAACAATCTTTAACTTTATTAAGTTAATGATACTAAGTCATTATTATGAGATACTAAGTCATTATTATGAGATACTAAGTCATTATTGTGAGATACTAAGTCGTTATTATGAGAAAGTTTCTCATTATTATGAGATGTTAAGTCATTATTATGAGAAAGTTTCTAAAAAAAAAAAAAAAAATTGATTAAGTTAAAGATGCCAAGTCATTATTATGAGATACTAAGTCATTATTATGAGAAAGTGTCTCATTATTATGACTTTCAGACTATTTTTTTTCTCAACAGTGGCGGGAACGGGCTTCCATACGGAACATATATCTTTTCAGATACTGTATTTGATTACCATTTTGTTTTTGCCTTCACTAGTTCATTTCAATAGTCTTGTTGTGTGTAAAAAGTACAAATATACTCTCAATTAATATGGGTTCATAAAAACTGCATGCACAATAAATGTAACACTAATATAATTCTAAAAATGGCTACACTTTATTTTAAGGTGTTGTTGTTACACTGTAATAAGTACTGAGTAATTTTAATGGTAACACTTTATTTTACAGTGTCATTGTTACATATGTTACATCTAGTTACTATAGTAATAATTAGAAATTATGCACACAATACATGCAATTAAGTACTTGTAGTTAATTGTCATTACTCAGTACTTACATGTATAAATACACTGTAATACTGACACCTTAAAATAAAGTGTAACTGCATAATCTACTGTTATATTTTTTTTACATGTTTCCAACAGCTAGACTCTCATATGCTACACCACACATACACACAAAATATTTGTAAATAACACAAGATTACAAGAAAATAAATGTTCAGTCTTTGTTACAATTTCAGTAATGTGTTACTTGCAGATTCTTTATAACTAATTGTGAATTTTAGTGCATGTAATGCACACATATTTTATGTTCGAAAAGCTTGAAAATGTATTAATTGGAGTCCTGATTATCAAAATTATAAAGGATCTCTAAAAAATTGGGAAAAAATGCCACCAAAATGGAAAAAAACTGGAATTACAATGAAAAGAAAAGTGATTTCAGTGAAAATTAGTATTAGTATTTCATGATGAAGACACACCACTTGTTGCTGTTATGCTGTTGTAAAATAACCTTTCTTAAAATTTTGATCAATTCTTCTGAGCATCAATACAATGCAGCTGTAAACCTTCTGCAAGGATAATGAGGAGGTTACCTTGGCCATATTCAGCTGACATGAAGCTTGCAGAAATGCAGCCAAGGCTTCTGGGATATATTAACCCTGATCGCAGCGAGGGCACCTGCACCTCAAAATGGCCATGAGCATCTGACGGCAGAATGTTTTCCCATTATGAGATCGGATTTTTGTTCACGACGTAGTTGTCAGGACGTGTTCAAGGCTGGGACAAAGTGACACAATGCAAGGTACATCCAGTAATCTGCACAGGATGAAGCTTCAGGAAACGTGTCCTGCAGAAAAAGACAGAACGTCATGTCATAAAAGCTTTCTCCTTCCTCTCGCTGATCCCACAACGCACCTCAGCACTCGAAGGCCACATCCATGAGAGACAAGCACAATTACTCTACTAGATGCTGAAGGTCGATGTAAGCTTCAACTCAACAGCTCAAGCTTCATCAATCATGTACACTGTAAAACTCTTCATTTTTGTTTAGTTTTCTTACACCCAAAAGACATATTTATTTCTTAGTAGTAATAGAGAAGCACTGATGTAGACTGTGCATGGCCTCCTCGATCACTGCTTGCGATTATATATATTGCATCTGCTCAGTTCCACATGTCCAAGAGTCTAAGGGGAACATACATGTTATCAATAAACTGCTCTGAATTAAAACCGTTTGAAACTGATATCCTCTAAAGTTTAAAATGGTGTGTGGGTTTATTGCACGGCATATTCTCTGAAATATGCATGTTTTCATTATGTAATCAATGTGTTGGCTCCCGCATTTTCATAATCATTATTCAACTATTTATTAATTCATTGATGTGGTTTTTTGCCTATGCTGTATATAATCAGTTTAAGACATACTACCTCAAACTGGTTAGTTTAAAAAAGTGAAATAATACTACATATATGTTCAGATACTTAGAATATAATCAGCAATATCACATAAGCAAGTGTTTTTATTTTTAAAGACCAATTATTCAGAAAAACAGTGTGATGCTTTTATAAAATTAAATAATCAAGAAATTAATATTGCGAAATTTGCATTTTAGACACAATGTTGCCAGTTACTCAGACAACAAAAACAGTTCCAAAGATGCCACAGCAGAACCAAACTGTTGTGCGTACCTGAACAAGACACAATAGTGGTGTTTCTTGTCTGAATGAATCAGTGTTTTGAATTAATTGTTTGAATGAACAATTCAATGACTCACTAGTAAACACTGGATTTATTCTTGAATGAATCAATAGGTGTGTTCGACTTGAAGCGGACCTGCCAGACCAAATGGCGAGATTTGCCGCTTGCAGCTCGGGGTGCGATTGAAAATAGAGCTGTTAAGTTGGACACATGGTGTTTGCATACTTTCTCAAAGGCAAAGTAGATTAGATGCAGTTGTCATGAACAGAAGAAGGCAGACAAGGTGAGTATAAATTATCTTTATTTCAGGAGAATACTGAGCTGGTGGTAATGCAGTCTTCGTGTGCAGGTGTGATGAAGGCAGTGATGACTGGGCAGAGGATCCGGGAGACGGCGAGAGGAACAGCAGGCAGACTACAGAATCAGGATTGGCAAATGTTTACACTTACATTTACATTTACATTTAGTCATTTAGCAGACGCAACTTACAAGCAGGGCTGGGTAGGTTATTTTTAAAATGTATTTCACTACAGTTTACAAAATACATGCTTTAAAAAGTCATTTGTAACGTATTTCGTTACATTACTCAAGTTTAGTAACTTGATCTAAATACTTTAGAATACTTTGGAATACTAATAAGTGTGGAACAAACACAAAAAAGGTACTTGCAAGTTTTTATCTCACAATTCTGACTTTTTCCCTCAGAATTGCGTGATATAAAGTTGCAATTGAGAGTTATAAAGTCAGAATTATGAGATATGAACTTGAAATATTGAGAAAAGTCAAAAATATGAGATATAAACTCACAATATTGAGAAAAGTCAAAAATATGAGATATAAACTCACAATATTGAGAAAAGTCAAAAATATGAGATATAAACTCACAATATTGAGAAAAGTCAGAATTATGAGATATAAACTCACATACTAAATTCACAATCGCAAGAAAAAAAGTCAGTATTGCAAGTTTATATCTCCCAATTCTGACTTTATAACTTGCAATTATGAGGAAAAAAACAAATTGTGAGAAAAAGTTCCAGTGACTTTTTTACAATAATAAAATGACTCACAAAACATGAAAACAGTCGTGGATCATCAGGTCATGACAGGACAGTTCAGTTGACAGTTGGGAAATTTTTTTTATTTAATTCAGTCATTTTGTCTTGTTCAGGACAGAACTAAATAAAAATAACTTAAAAGTATTAAAATGTTGATGAAACTTAACTCCACTTTTTCAGACTGTCAGAGTCAGAGAATCACCAATTGCTGTTTAAATGACATTAAAATTCAAAGTAATCACTTTGGTAATCTAAAACACTTTTCAGATGTAACTGTAATCTGATTACCACCCATTTAAAATGTAACTGTAATGAAATACAGTCACTCAAATTTTGTATTTTAAATACGTAACTAAGTTACTTGTATTTCTTTACTCCCCAACCCGGTTTACAAGCGAGGGTTAGAGAGAGAGTGTGAAGAGAGTGCTGTTTATTCACAATCCCCACTTTCAATTGGGAAGCAAACCAGCAACCTTCAGGTTAAAAGCCTGACTCCCTCACCATTAGGCCACGACTACCCACGACTAGGCCGCGGGTGCAGGTGATCAGAGCTCAGGTGATGATCTGTGGCAGGTGTGATGATGGCTGACTGGGTCCAGGTGTGGATCAGGAGGGATGCTGGGAAATGTAGTGCAGATGGGTACTGAGCTGGTGACTTTCCCTGAAGGCGTGTCCACATGCCAAAAGGAATTCAGCTTGGTAAGGAGGGTGGGAACCCTGGAGTTTTGACAGGTCTCTGGGGTGATAAAGGCGGCTAGAAGACTCCAGGGCGGTACCAATGACCAGGGAGGTTCAGGGGGCCATGGTGGTGCCGGGGGTTCAGATCCAGAACGTGGTGTGAGTAGTAGTCAAGAAGGAGTGAGCCAGCAGGACGTTGGAATGTGGCAGCAGGGATCCTGGACATAATGGGAATAAGTGGAAGAGCACAAATTATTAAGGGGGTGAGCTTTGGAAAGCCAAGCCCCAGTGAATAAAATTCTTAATCCGGGTGATGTTCTACAAAGCCCTTCCAACTTTTTTCTGGACTCACCAGCTAGAGGTACTGTAGAGCACATCCTCTGCTGCTCTTCAAAAGCCCCAGGCGAGGGGGACCACTGGTGGCACCACGACGAATTCCTGAAGACCATCTGCAGTGGGATTACTGCAAGTGCCTCCACCCACTTTTGTCAGGGTTGGGGAAACACCAACAACAACTGCCAGGACCACCTCCTCTGGCCTGCTTCCAATGGCACAAGACTGGGAGCTAAAAGTTGACCTGAAGAATCAACTGAGGTGGCCACAACACCGCTGAGGCTAGACATGGTGCTGATGTCTGAATCCTCTGAATTGCATCGAGGAGAACAATGAGAAGAAGAGGGCTGAAGAAAGCTGGTGGAAGAATA
Source organism: Zacco platypus (assembly GCA_038088235.1). Classification (NCBI taxonomy): domain Eukaryota; kingdom Metazoa; phylum Chordata; class Actinopteri; order Cypriniformes; family Xenocyprididae; genus Zacco; species Zacco platypus. The sequence goes on from CM076077.1 coordinate 31,578,616, forward strand.
CCGAGGCAAAAGGTGGTGCGAGCCAGTCCCTCTCACAGGGCTTATGATATGTTGGGCATCACAGGGACCAGTAGGCGAAGGGCCATGAAGTTGGCCACCAAGGCAGCAGAAGTTGTGTCAAAGTGGCTGTGGATCAGGAACACCCTGAGTCCCCAGGTAACATCCCTGATGATGTGTTCAGGTGCATCACAAGCTTATGCATGTTCAAGCAAAGGAGATCTTTTTTGAAGCTTGACAGCCATGTTCACAACGACCTATGAAATAACTGCTACCAACTAACTGAAAAGCCCTTAGTAGTATTAAAAAGGCATACAATAATACAAAATCCCTGGAATTTATATAATCAAAAAAGGGGGGGGGGGATGCAGCGATTCTGGGCACAAAAAAGTGTGAACAACATATTACAAAGGAGCAGATGTGAGTGTGACATTTATTGGTTCAAAGGAATGTTGTCTCAGAGAACCACTTCAGCATGTCTGAACCGCTGGGTTTCCCTTCATCTGTGGGAACAAATTGTGTCTGATATTTTCAAGCGGCTGAATAAAATGCATAAAAAGTGTTTAAACTGAAATACAAATAGAGGTGGATGTGCATAAGAATGATCACGTCTCGTTTTTTTACAAGATTTTGGAGAAGATTCTGCTATTATAGCTTCTAGTTTAATATCTTATCGGAGGGACATCGGCGTTATCCGCCTCGGCCTTCAGGAAAGCAGAGCACCACAGATTGTCTGAACTGAGGCCAGAAACTTCTTGTCACTAATATTGCATGGCCAATCAGATAAGCATCTTCTCACATGATATCTAAACACAGTGAGTAATCCACTGTGTTTTTGCAAAACTTGAGATGTGACAAAAGAACATGTTTGTGTTTTATTGGTCAGTTTTCTGGGGATGTATGTTTTAAACAGGGTTATTATAGATAAAACTAAAAACATTAAATAAAACATTTAATGTACTAAAATATTATTTAATTCAGTAATTGTATCTGTAAATATTATTTAAAGGACCTTAAGTAAAAATGAACACTTGCATCTGTATTAACTATTGTTTAAAAAGATCAGCGATGTAACAAATGTATTGCCAGTTTTTATTTAACGCATTAACTGAAGTTGATGGAACATTTTTATTTCAGCTAATTGCCAAAGGAAAATTTCTCCTAATTTAATTTAGCTTCATGTACTAAAATAACTAAAACTGAAACAATAATATTAATAAAATTGTATTCATAATTAAAATGAATAATATTATAGCCATATTTTATGGAAGCCCGTTCCCGCCACTGTTGAGAAAAAAAAATACTTTCTCATAATAATGACATAGTATCTCATAATAATGAGAAACTTTTCTCATAATAATGAGAAACTTTCTCATAATAATGACTTAGTATCTCATAACAATGACTTAGTATCTCATAATAATGACTTAACATCTCATAATAATGACTTAGTATCTCATAATAATGACTTAACATCTCATAATAATGACTTAAAAATAAAAAAGGTTTTTTATTAAGTTAAAGATACTAAGTCATTATTATGAGATGTTAAGTCATTATTATGAGATGTTAAGTCATTATTATGAGAAAGTTTCTAAAAAAAATTTTTTTTGATTAAGTTAAAGATGCTAAGTCATTATTATGAGATGTTAAGTCATTATTATGAGATACTAAGTCATTATTATGAGAAAGTTTCTCATTATTATGACTTACGGAATATATGTTTTTCTCAACAGTAGCGGGAACGGGCTTCCATAATATTTTTCTAAAAAAAAATGATAAAAACACAAAATTACTAAAACTGCAATTAAAATGAAAATGGAAAATACAAAACTAAATTTAAATATTTTTTTAAATAATAATAGTACAAGCATTTCAGTGATACTAAAATAACCAAAATGATCATATAAGGAGAAAATTTCAGCAATTAATTCAGGCTGAACTGCTGAGTGTATTCAGACGTCATTCAGACTTTCTTTACAATGGCAATTATAATGTCACATCCCAATAGCATGACATCAGTGATGACATCAGGCCCCATCAGGTTTTGAGTGACAATAAACGTGGACCTTTCTATGAAATGCAGACAAAAACGGCAAAAAGTAATAATATTTCAATAAAAAATAAAATTAAACTTAGTGATGAACTTAATTAGGATTTACACAAAAAACAAAACAACAGCAGCAACAACAAAACATTTAAAACTAGCCTAATGTAGGTTTATGTTGGTTTACATTGGTTTAAAAGTTCCCAAAACAGCCTGAACCCTTCACAACAGACCAATCCAACAATTTTTTTCCAGACAACCACCTTAGACTGGTTTAAACAAGTTTTTTTCGGCAGGGCCAGCATTGATCAACACTAAACCACTAGCACAGACACGTCATTTACCTCCTTGCCTAATAGTACCACATCCTGCCTTCATCAGCCATGAGATTTCAAATATAGAAGCAGCAATTACAGAATTCAAGGATATGAGACGGTTTTGTAAAGATACAGATGAAACAGACTGGCTTCTGTGTTCATAATGGGGAAAAAAATCAATCCGCAGTTCAAGGATTTGCTTCATTTCTTTGACGTCTCACCACTCAAGAGTTTATCTTGAGTATTTAATGTAGCTGACAAATTTATTTTCCATCTTAACATTGACTCCAGTCAAAACTTTTCAATTTCTTGCCGACTATTTCTAGTAAAAAAAACACTATGCAACATGCATGTGGACAAAACCTTAATTTAAAAAAAAAAAAACAAGACTTAATACTTTTATTAATGAAAAATACCATCTTTACTGCATCCACAAGTTTCAAAATGCAAACAAATATTTATTAAAACTGTGTAATAGCACAGGAGCACAACATCATTATATTGTTTCGAAGAATTATTTAAAAAATTGTTTTAAAAAAAATATAGCCATGTGAAAAAGAAAAACAGACATTGCCGCTTGGATTTTAAATCAAGTAAAACTCAACAAATCTAATTTAATTTATTTAGCAAATTTTTACATTTGACAATTGGGAGACTTTTCTGTCTATTTTTCTAAGTTTTATATGTCAATTCATTTCAGATCTTGAGTCTGTGTAGCCTTTTTGCTACGCACAAATATTGCAAATGGGGTGATGTTTTAAACAATATTGCAAATTTTACCCCCATCCTCAACCCACCCCTCACACACCACTCATTCCAATCATGCCAAAATGACACAAAATACAATTAGCCTCAGACTCTCCATGCATACAAAGGTTTTCAGCATTAATAAAAAATTGCTCAAATGAGGAAAACTAACAGTAGCCCAGAGGAAAAGCTAATGCTGGAATTCTAAAAAAGCACACTTGACAGGTTCTTAGGATGTGTCTTGGATTTGTTTTATGCCCTCAATAGAATTAAAAAGGTCTAACAGCATCATTACATAATATAGAATTAGATCCGCTTAGTGAACTGAAAACAATATTCTTTCCTGGAAGCTCCTCAAGCTTGGAAAGCACATCTAGTGCCACTTCATCCACTGACAGAGAAATAAATATACAGGAAGAGCAATGAGCGAAAACCTGGGAATCGGATAAACTGAAGCAACTTGCACTCAGTAAACTCAATAAACTGTCCTTATCTATTGTCTACATCTAGTCGGCATGTGTTTGTTGCTAATCTGACTTCATAAGGGTTAAAGTTGGACATTAGGGCCGCTGAATCATACATGGCAACACAACATTTGGATGTCTCTGGCTGCTTGTGAAAAGGACTAGTGTTTGTTCTTTTCTCAGCTCAGGAATAAGTTAAAGGAATGAGACTGTTGTTTATATGACACCAGTCTTTTGTGTCTTTTTCTTTCATTACATCAACAGTGAAGCATCCTGTTCAAACGGCCAACATTGTATTTTAGGTGTTATGTGAAGGATAGTGGTGTTTCTCACCAGCAGGCAGATGAAAAGAAATACAAAGAAAATTCTGTTGTCTGTATCTGCTATTTAATCAACAAATATATTTTTATTATTATTATTATTATTACTTATTAATCAGCCTATGTCCCCTTTAGATGGGATATCATTAAATGATGTGCTGAAAACTGTCATAAACACGTCTGGATGGCTATGTAATGATAACACCACAGAAAATAATTCCTTTACCCCATGTTAAACCATAAAGCACCAAATCAAACATAATCAATTACACTATTTGAAGAATTAACATTTATTGAAGATTCAGTTTAAAAGTAGTTCAGAACAGACATAGTGACAGAGCTTTCTTTTGTATTGTGACGGACATCCGGGTGTAAGGGATTATCAGAAAAATGTAGGGCAGGGCTTTGGTTCTAGGCATTGTTTATTGTTAATTGGATGTTGAAATGTGGGTGTGGCACTCAAAAGTGGCCGATGAATGTGAGTTTGCAGGACAGGTTGAACTAGACTAAATGATTGGAGAAGTCCTGCATACAGTACATCACCAGAGGGAAGTCTCATCGACTCTTCCTGAAGTTACATTGTTACGCCAGTGACTGTTTTTATGAGCGAGTCATTGACTCATTCATTCAACCGATTTGTTCAAGAACACTGATTCATTTAGGAATGAAACAAGGGACTTTATGAGTGAGTCAGTGAATCATTCACTCAACTGATTTGTTCAAAGGGAACTTATTTTTTTAGGAATGAAACAAGTGACTTTATGAGTGAGTCATTGAATCAATCACATAACAGTTTGTTCCAAAACACTTATTCATTTAAGTGACATTGGGTGTATTCGACTTGAAGTGGTGCTGTGCTGATGGATTGGTGTGTGACATTTAAGTATCGCGAGAGTGATTAGAGAGCAAACGGCTCCGTATACTTTGGAAATGCTCTTGTGGTACTTTGATGTCGTACACCAATCGGTTTGCGCAGCGCCACTTCAATTTGAACACACCATTTATGAGTGAGTCAGTGAATCATTCTGTCATCTGATTTGTTCAAAAACCGTGATTCATTTAGGAATGAAACAAGGGACTTTATGCGTGAGTCAGTGAATCATTCACTCAACTGATTTGTTCAAAAGAACTTATTTTTTTAGGAATGAAACAAGTGACTTTATGAGTGAGTCATTGAATCAATCACATAACAGTTTCTTCCAAAACACTGATTCATTTAAGTGACATTGGGTGTATTCGACTTGAAGTGGTGCTGTGCTGATGGATTGGTGTATGACATCAGAGTATCACGAGAGTGATTAGAGAGCAAATGGCTCCGTATACTTTGGAAATGCTCTTGTGGTACTTTGATGTCATACACCAATCGGATTGCGCAGCGCCACTTCAATTTGAACACACCATTTATGAGTGAGTCAGTGAATCATTCTGTCATCTGATTTGTTCAAAAACCGTCATTCATTTAGGAATGAAACAAGGGACTTTATGCGTGAGTCAGTGAATCATTCACTCAACTGATTTGTTCAAAAGAACTTATTTTTTTAGGAATGAAACAAGTGACTTTATGAGTGAGTCATTGAATCAATCACATAACAGTTTCTTCCAAAACACTGATTCATTTAAGTGACATTGGGTGTATTTGACTTGAAGTGGTGCTGTGCTGATGGATTGGTGTATGACATCAGAGTATCACGAGAGTGATTAGAGAGCAAATGGCTCCGTTTACTTTGGAAATGCTCTTGTGGTACTTTGATGTCATACACCAATCGGTTTGCACAGCGCCACTTCAATTTGAACACACCATTTATGAGTGAGTCAGTGAATCATTCTGTCATCTGATTTGTTCAAAAACCGTGATTCATTTAGGAATGAAACAAGGGACTTTATGCGTGAGTCAGTGAATCATTCACTCAACTGATTTGTTCAAAAGAACTTATTTTTTTAGGAATGAAACAAGTGACTATATGAGTGAGTCATTGAATCAATCACATAACAGTTTCTTCCAAAACACTGATTCATTTAAGTGACATTGGGTGTATTCGACTTGAAGTGGTGCTGTGCTGATGGATTGGTGTATGACATCAGAGTATCACGAGAGTGATTAGAGAGCAAATGGCTCCGTTTACTTTGAAAATGCTCTTGTGGTACTTTGATGTCATACACCAATCGGTTTGCGCAGCGCCACTTCAATTTGAACACACCATTTATGAGTGAGTCAGTGAATCATTCTGTCATCTGATTTGTTCAAAAACCGTGATTCATTTAGGAATGAAACAAGGGACTTTATGAGTAAGTCACTGAATCAATCACTCAACTGATTTGTTCCAAAACACTGGCTGAAATCACTGCTGCGGCAGTGAGAGATAAGTTTTAGTCTGGAGGCTGTTTGCGAGAGCAGTGAGAGAGATATCTTTGCTGTGGTACATAAAAATAAAGTCTGAAAGCTGATGCGAGAGCAGTGGCTGAAACCAGTGCTGCGACAGTGGGGAACAAAGTTTTGATCTGAAGGGTGTTAAAAGAGTGGTGGCCGAAATCACTTCTCCGGCAGTGGGAAATAAAGTTTTAGTCTAAAACCTGAAGGAGGAGTGGTGGCCAAAATCTCTGCTGCAGTAGTGGGGATTAAGGTTTAATCTGAAAGCAGTTGTAAGAGTGCAGACCAAAATAACTGCTGCGGCAGTAAAATTAAATTCAGTTTACATTTATTTGTATAGCGCTTAGTGTTTCACAATACATTTTGTGTCAAAGCAGCTTTACAGAAATTCATCTATCTACATTACAATTTAGAGTGGCAGAAATGCTGCAGTTGCAGAGGAAATGAGGAGAGCAGGTGGAGTTATTGATTCATGCAGCATCTACATTGTTGAATGGGTAATTGATAAGCTTGTGTATGCTGTGGAAAGTGTTTTGGAACCAATGTTTCGAAAGAGACATTCTCTCTTGCAATTTGGATGTGGCTGGCACATGTATGTCGTAAACGAACAATTTGTAGAGATTTGTCAGAAGCAGCAGCCATGATGATTAAGATTTGTACAGAAGCATCTGATGGCCGAACCAGCTAGAATTCGCAAATGGAAAAATAAAGAGAGCCCAGAGTGATCTGCGTTCATGATGAACATTTTAGTGAACCTGTAGCTGAAAGCAAACCATACTCAGACCAGCAGCCGAGATGCAATCAGTTCTCTTTTGGAAGGGTCTGAGATCTCGTGCTCAACATATGGGCCAAAAATCCAGTGAACCATGCTTAGGCTCCTGAAAATGAGACAAACAGAAACCGGAGGTAGAGGATCCTGGAGGTAGAGGATCTTGATATTGACTTGACAATGGAAGAGTATTCTGCGGAACACTCTTTGTTGGAATTACAGTGCTGCTGGAGCTTGCTCATCGGGTTCAAATGCTGGAATAATTGTCGCTGGGATGACGCACTGACTGCTTCTTATATAAACTGGTAATGATGATTGACAGGACTGAATGTTTAGGCTCCCCGTGAAGCTGTGTTTGAAACTAAATTTCATTAAGAACCAAATAAGTGAATTTAAGAGTGAGTCACTGAATCATTCACTCAACTTATTTGTTCAAAGACACAGATTAATTTAACAAAAACACTGATTCATTTATGAATAAATCAAGTTATATTATAAGTGATTCAGTTAATCATTAGGTGTGTTCAACTTGAAGTGGCACTGTGCAAACCGATCGGTGTATGACATCAAATTACCACAAGATTTAGCATTTCTAAAGCGAACGAAGCAGTCTGCTCTCTCGCGGTACTTTGATGTCATACACTGATCGGTCTGCGCAGTGACACTTGAAGTCAAACACTAAACTGATTTGTTCAAAAACAATGATTCATTCAGGAAAGAAACAAGTGATTTATGAGCGAGTCACTGAATCATTCACCCAACTGATTTGTTCAAAAAAGCAGATTCATTCAGAAAAGAAACACCACTACTGAGACGCATGACAGTTCGGCTGTGGCTTTGTTCAGAACAACTGTCTCTGGAGGACAGAAAACAAAGAAAGTTATTGACGTGTCCCAACCTAAGCCATCATTTCTAAAAGGACAAGTAATATTTTAAAAAAACATTCACATATTTTGATTATTAATTTGTCCGATTTGCATACGACACACAATGTCTTCATGTTTTCAATGGACAATGAACTGGCATCTTTGTTTACTAGTCCAGTGGACTGTGGTTAATATGGTTTGTCCATAAATCAGCCATTGGCCCAATGATGACGTTGACCTTATCTTGTGTTCAAATGTATTTTCGCATGATACGGATCATATCACCTGCAGTGAGTGCTGGATCCGTGTACATGATCATCTTTATCTAAAATATAAAAGAGGTGAGAAAAATATAGATGCAGTTTTCATTAGCCATCTATTCAGCCCAGGCTGTTACTATGGTGCTAAAAGGATCATTATCAAGTAAGGGCTATTAATGTGTGCGTTACATTTACATGGGCTACTTTTCTCCTCGTGCTTATCTCTAATGAAGCTTACCCAGCAAGGTATGCCATGTCTCTATAGTAACCTCCGGCAGCCTTTTCATGATAAAATCCCAGTGATAGTTTTGTTTTCCTCTTTTTATCAAAGGTCCGCGTGTGTCACTAAGAAGCAGAGGATTGATACAACAGTTGACGTCAAAGCTTTGCCCGTGAGAGTAGTGTGTGTGAAGCTCAGGGAATGTTTTGTCTGTTTTGAGATGACCTCAAGATTATATGAGACAGTCGCGGCAGGGCTCTGGTATCAGAAACGCCGGGAAACATTAGTGTGAATGCACAGAATTCCTTCAATACTTGGACACATAAACGTGGCTTTAGTTGCTGATCTGAATTCACAAATGACATTCTGAAATATCTCACATGCAACTTTTATCACATTGTACAATTACATAAAAGGCGTAAAGACATCCGTAGTCCAAAAAATGAAATTGTACAATAATATTTTACACGTGTATTTAATGTGTAAGTAAAACTTTTTATTTGATGATTACAACTCATTTGAGTCATTAAATCAAAATGTTTGCTGAAAATTGTGTAAAAGTTTACAAAAACACGAAAATAAAGGTTTCTGACAACTTGAACTTGGTGCATGTTTTAGACTATATGTTTAAAGACAGATGTAAAAATTTAAATTTAGGAATATCTTGGAAAACAAAAAGTTCATTAAAGAGGGAATGGGTGAGTTGATGGAAGCTTTGTGAAATGTGCTTCCAAATGTAAAAGCATTTGTTAAAACTTTCCTTACACTTAAATATAATCGGGAAAAATATGTACTGTGGAAATCTCAGAATATGCAACATATTGGATATAAAAAACATACTTGGGGATATTCTGGATTATGACTATGAGTCCATGTGTCACTTCTATATATAGATAAGTGAAAGTGCAGCTGCAAAATCACATTCATAAACACACTCAGCGGCATCCCTAAGTTTGTTTAACAAGAACAGCCAACATCTACATTTTTCTCCAAAACAAATGCCAAATAAATCCATATATGGCCTTTGTAAAACCTCCTTCATTTAACACAAACTACCCCAGCAAACCATAAGCTTCCTAAAAGAACTACTCAGTAATACAACTTCTAATGTTAAAACAAACATATTAAAAAAGGAGATACTGAAAATCAAATCAACATTATATTATTAGGACTAACTTATGTAACAAGACATACACAAAATAAAGGGACAAGGCCTGGTTGATTTTCATTAGTAGTGTGTTGTCGCTATGTGCACTATTTTTATCCACCCCGAATCTAAATCTCCTTTATTTGACCTTCTAAGGTGAACAAACTTAGGGAACAGGTTAAAATGTATTCCTCAGCAGTACAATCACAACCTTGTGTTGCTTTTTCTTTTCTTTTTTCCAAACAGTTGCTTTCTGGCCGTCTTCACAAAACATCTTAAGGCTAAAAGTAGCTCCTAACTTGCTGATTTAGGAGAAACTCTTAAAAATAATAGGCATGTCAGTCCTATTTTTTTGCTCTAAGAGTATTACACAAGCTCTAAAACTATCTCCTAAATTTGTGAAACATTAAGAGGATTCCTAAGTCACGAAGACCAAATCAAAAACAATCCTAATTTACCTAAAGATACTGTGCACTACGAGGCAACAGCGATAGAGCCTTGGGTGCTGAACCTTTTCTTCATAAATGCAATCCAAATTTTGATTTATAGATTTGAATCTACGATAAAACTGCAAAAATAAATCTTTAAAAAAAAAAAAAAATGAATAATGTCTGATTACCTGTGGCAGTTTTCACGAGTTAACACTTACAAATGATCGAATTCTGAATCTCAGCAGCTTTGTGAAGAGGTTTTAAGAGAAAACTCTTAGATAAGAACTTTTACTGCTATTTAGGAGAAGTCTTAGTGATATGATAAAATGTTTTGTGAATATGGCCAACAATGACACAGTTATTACATCTGAAATGGAAGAGAGGTATTAAAAAGAAAAAAATACCACTGTGAAATGTCCTGCACAAGTTGCGCTTGCAAAGGTTTTTTGGGTTGATCATCTTGTTCTACTTGACTGTCATGGGATTTGGGTTTCCTGATACGGCAAAGCTGACAGCATAGTTAGTGTAGTTCCATTAAAATTTACAGCGATTGCAACAGTCAAAATATTTAATCCAGTTCCTTCTAGTTTGAGATCTTTTTCATCATGCCGGTATGGGACGGTTTGTTGGGAATCTGTGCCACTGGCTGATGTGTCGGTAAGGCCCTCACAGAGATGAGCTAGTTCACACAGTCTCCGCCGACACCCCAGGGCCACGCTGGTTCCCCATCCGACCCGGACACGGCCCGGATCCAGCCAGTCACGTTAAATGCTAAACCTCGGGATAAGCTGAGAGACAAAAATTAGCGTAGATGCCATTCTTCTTCTGGGGCCGGTTGCACCAGCTGGACGTACACCCGGTCATAAGACTAAGCTTAACGTAAAATGTGTTTAAGTCCGGCATAGAATTAATACTTGTTGCACCATCTGGGCGTAGCGCACGTCTGAGAATAAATCTTACGCCTAGTCAAAGGTAGGTGTAAAGCGAGAAGTCTTGACTTATTGAAAATAAAGACAAAACGTTGAGATGATGGCGCGTCTGGTATACAGGCTGATCATATCGTCGTGTTTTTCAGAGCTGTTCTCAGTACTAAAGGCGGGTCGGGATTATCTGCAAAAGTTGAAAGCGTTATTTAAAATATAACTTGCTCTATAAATTTGTGTTAAACAGGTCTAGCCTATAACTTACTCCATTTTTTTGTACTTCGTGTAAACAGCTTGTCTTTGCCACATAAAAATCTTTTTCGTTGGAGCCAATAAATTCACATTTGTAACCATAGTAATGCGAACGTGTCTCGACTAACAGTGCGGTCGAACATATCAGTGTGTACGCACATCGTCTGCATATTAACAACCGGCCAGAATTCTGAGATCGTAATAGACGCAAAGGACTAATAATGTATTAAGAGCTCACTCAGGTACTGGGGAGCTAAACCATTTAGTGCTGTGTAAGTAATTAGCAAGATTTTAAAATCTATACGATGTTTAATAGGGAGCCAGTGCAGTTTTGACAGAACCAGGCTAATATGAGCTATAATTCAAATTGATATTTGATGTCCATATTTTTTTAGTAAGTAGCTGTGTAATAAGTGGGATAAATTGTCACAAAAGGTTACACGATAATCCACTTTAGACATTCTAGTAACTATAAATGATTTTGCAACTACATGTCAACATTACTCTCTCATTAGAGTATTTGTGGAGTAAAAGAAGACCGGTAGAGTTAGTAGAATAAGTTAACGTAGTCAGTAGAATATCTGTTGGGGAGCATCAAAATGAAGTGTTAACAGATGTTCAGCAGACAGTCTACTAATACTCTAAAGAGTTAGTTGACATGTAGGTGCAAAGTATTTAAAATATTATACAAAATAGTTTTTGGAGATTGTAAAGTATTGCTGAAAAAAGAGTGAAATGTGACACCAGAGACAAAGTGACAATAGTGACAACAGGACAGTGTTTTGTGGAACAAGCACTGGTGCAAAACTGGTGTAGAAAACAATATTCACTCAGAAATTGCTAATAAATTAATTACAAAGAAACTGCAAATAAAAGGTAACACTTTAGAATACTGTTCCGTCATTAATGAATTACTATACAGGAACAAACGAGTAAGCAGGGTTGGGGAGTAACGAAATACTTAGTTACGCATTTAAAATACAAAATTTGAGTAACCGTATTTCATTACAGTTACATTTTAAATGGGTGGTAATCAGATTACAGTTACATCTGAAAAGTATTTTAGATTACCAAAGTGATTACTTTGAATTTTAATGTCATTTAAACAGCAATTGCTGATTCTCTGACTCTGACAGTCTGAAAAAGTTTCATGTTTTCGACTGTTTTCATGTTTTGTGATAGTTGTTTGTGAGTCATTTTATAATTGTAAAAAAGGTCACTGCAACTTTTTCTCACAATTTGTCTTTTTCCCTCACAATTGTGAGTTTGCATTTCACAATTCTGACTTCTTTTTCTCAGAATTGTGAGATTTAAACTCACAATCGCAAGTTATAAAGTCAGAATTGGGAGATAAACTTACAATACAAATTTTTTTTTCTTGCAACTGTGAATTTAGTATGTGAGTTTATATCTCATAATTCTGACTTTTCTCAATATTGTGAGTTTATATCTCATAATTCTGACTTTTCTCAATATTGTGAGTTTATATCTCATAATTCTGACTTTTCTCAATATTGTGAGTTTATATCTCATAATTCTGACTTTTCTCAATATTGTGAGTTTATATCTCATAATTTTGACTTTTCTCAATTTTGTGAGTTTATATCTCATAATTCTGACTTTATGACTCTCCATTGCAACTTTATATCACGCAATTCTGAGGGAAAAAGTCAGAATTGTGAAATAAAAACTTGCAATTGCCTTTTTTGTGTTTGTTCCACACTTATTAGTATTCCAAAGTATTCTAAAGTATTTATATTAAGTTACTAAACTCGAGTAATGTAACAAAATACGTTACAAATGACCTTTTAAAGCATGTATTTTGTATTTTGTAATGAGGTGGTGCACTATTAGCTAATCATAAACTACTATTTTTTTAATGCCTCTTGGAGGAAGAATAAGAACCACATACAGGTTCATAATTAATGTGAGTAATGGATAATGTATAATTAATTGAAGATCATGGTAACCCACTATTGACACAGGTGAATCTTTCTTTTCTAATTTGGAACAGTATTTGAAAGTGAAAAGCATGATAACTCCCTAGTAATGACTGAAGTCATTGTAAGCAAGTTTCTGGATAGCAATAATAGTAAGGAAGTGTTACCACATCCTTCTAAAGGAATTGCTAATTATTTGGAACAGTATAACTAATTATTCTAAAGTGAAGATCATGGTAACTCACTAATTAGGAGTACGCGCATCTAACCTTCAATTAATACCAAGGTATAAAACCAGCATCTTGCATCTTCCTGTTGTTGGTTCTTTCAGCATCCCTCCTCCTTCCCTTCTCCTCGTTCTTGTACAATTTTGCCTGTTATAGGGGGGAAATCGGAGTAGAATATCCGAGTAGTAGAGCACCTCTATAGCAGACAGGAAGCCAAATATGTTTACCACTTATACGCTAAAATTATATGGACACATGAACTTGTGAAAGGTCACAAAGTTTACAGGGTAACTCGTGTAGCAGTCATCTCTTGTGTCCTTCATAGTGTGTATTACACCAGACAGGGCACTGTACATTCCAGCATAGCTGGGCCATTGATAATTTGACACAGCAGCTCGTATATAATCATTTCCGTACATTCTGGGTGTGCTGACAGGGATATCTTCAGTCGCTAGCTGTCATTTCTCCCCTCTTTCTGTCCCAGTTCCCCAAAAAAGACCAAAGATCAACAGAGAAGGAACGTGACTAGATTACAGCATCTGGTGATTTAGTCCTCAAAACTAATTAAAAAAGCTTGATTTTGTTACTCTCAAAAGTTAATAAGATAATGGAATTTAAAGCAGCTGTGTTGGGAGAAAGTTGGCCAAAGAGGAAAAAGCTCCATTTGACGGGAAAGACAGATGACATATCGGTGATCCTACTCTGATGAGGCACATCTGGACATGGGTACATTTGTCTCCTGTCAGTCTTCATTCACTGTTATTTAAAGTCTGAGCGCACACACTGTTTTTGAGAAATGTTGGTCCAGCGACAAGAATCCGACTGCTATAAAACCCTTGGAAACTACTGCTCACATATTAAATCAGATGTTTCACATGTGCAATGCAAGCTACAACTTCACTGCTAATTAATTCTCTCTAAACATGTATGGTTATGCATGCTCTTTCTGTGGATTTATATTAAATGGTCACACTTAAAAACTAAAAACAGAAAACTTTTTCATGAGTTTTGGCCATTCGTTCACACGACAACAGCGTTTTGGTGGCCTGAAATGCACACTTTTGAAAAACGAGCAGTGCAAGTTTTTGAAAATGATACCTTTACCATCTATGTGTAAACTGCAAAAACGCGAATCTCTGAAAACGGTGACATCATGCACATGCGTATTACTTATTTAATCTATCCACCTTAACGTGGAAGGTGTTTTCTGTGAATGTGCAAGACTTCTGATTTATTAGCCACAAAGAATACAAGTACAATAAACTGTAAAAAAATAAGGTGGATTGGCATGCGCATTTGGTGCTAGTGCTCATAGTTTTTCTTTACAGAGTCACATCACCAGCTACTTGTCTGGCATGCGTTATACAGCGTTTTTAGTCGTTTTTGGACCCGTCTGTTTCTGAACAGAGATAGTTTAGATATATAACAATATTATTATATATGTTACAGTAAAATACATTTTTTCAAATATGTTGATGGTTGTATTTTTTATTTTTTATTTTACCCCAGTATCGCTATAAGTGTTGTATAAGGATTTTTATGTGTAATAGTAGCCCTAGAATGTATGAAACAGTGTAAAATGTGTTAATAATATAAGGATTTTGATTACTGTTAATCTGGTATCCCACCGGTCACAAATAACTGGGCTGGTTGAAACTCCTTGGTTAAAATAAAAAATTTCTCATGAAAAATCTTACATATTGCAGCTTTTATTTAGTATAATTGGTATTATCGTGGTTTTAGAGGTGAACTTTAAAGAAGACTCTGTTCAACAAGAGTTTTGGCCTGAACAATGTAGCTCATTCATCTTTTCGGAAATCAGTTGTTCCATCCCAAACAGAATAGTCCCTGTCTCTACATGTAACATAGCAATGCTCTCTACCGTCATGGGGAAACCTTTGTTACCATCTTTACAGCTCTGATATCTTGTTGAACCAGCTGGCTAGAACACCTCAGGCTCTGAGCTTGACTATGCAAGTATTTTCCTTCAAATCCCTGACTGCACCCCTCCTGTATACAGCCACGAGTGGATCCAAATGTTTAATAATTCCTTGGCCGAGCTGTTTCCCTGTTTTTAAGGCAGGCAGGTACATGTACGTAGTTGTGTGCCGTTCACGCTTAAGTGCTCTCACACACATAAATCCATACAAAGGTGCTAAATTCAAGCCTTCATGATCCTTTATGATGAGCCTTTCTCATTTTTTTCACTCTGAGAACATAAGAAGAGTGAAAACCATGCAATGTTTTAGTGTCAATGTAAAGTTATGTTCAATGAGCGACATAAACTGGCCCATTTCATATGATGTTGTAGCGACACAACATTCTGTACTGTGCGTTACTAATACGCAAGGAAAACATAAGTAATTGTGTTTGGTTTTTTTTTGAAAACCATGCAAAAACATTAATATTTAAGAAGTATGTATTTATGATAAGTAACAATTTGTTAAGTCAAGTCAGCTTTATTTATGTAGCGCTTTTAACAATGCGAATTGTGTCAAAGCAGCTTTACAGTAATAATTGGCAAATCATTTTGGCCAAATAAAATGGTGTCATTGTCCGGCTTATTCTATATATTATTGATTCATTCCGTTGCAAAGATCAATAGTTATTAGTCTAGTTAATTTATGTATATTAGCACTGTTGTCAAAAAGTAACGGTTGAAATGATAAGCGTTTAGTGAAGGGGTGGGGTTTGTAGTTTGCCGTGTGTGGGGTTTGTAGTTTGCCGTGTGTGGGGTTTGTAGTTTGCCGTGAGTGGGGTTTGTAGTTTGCCGTGTGTGGGGTTTGTAGTTTGCCGTGAGTGGGGTTTGTAGTTTGCCGTGTGTGGGGTTTGTAGTTTGCCGTGAGTGGGGTTTGTAGTTTGCCGTGTGTGGGGTTTGTAGTTTGCCGTGTGTGGGGTTTGTAGTTTGCCGTGAGTGGGGTTTGTAGTTTGCCGTGAGTGGGGTTTGTAGTTTGCCGTGTGTGGGGTTTGTAGTTTGCCGTGAGTGGGGTTTGTAGTTTGCCGCGTGTGGGGTTTGTAGTTTGCCGTGAGTGGGGTTTTTAGTTTACCGTGAGTGGGGTTTGTAGTTTGCCGTGAGTGGGGTTTGTAGTTTGCCGTGTGTGGGGTTTGTAGTTTGCCGTGAGTGGGGTTTGTAGTTTGCCGTGTGTGGGGTTTGTAGTTTGCCGTGAGTGGGGTTTGTAGTTTGCCGTGTGTGGGGTTTGTCGTTTGCCGTGAGTGGGGTTTGTAGTTTGCCGTGTGTGGGGTTTGTAGTTTGCCGTGAGTGGGGTTTGTAGTTTGCCGTGTGTGGGGTTTGTAGTTTGCCGTGTGTGGGGTTTGTAGTTTGCCGTGAGTGGGGTTTGTAGTTTGCCGTGTGTGGGGTTTGTAGTTTGCCGTGTGTGGGGTTTGTA
The DNA here is from genome assembly GCA_038088235.1 of Zacco platypus. Classification (NCBI taxonomy): domain Eukaryota; kingdom Metazoa; phylum Chordata; class Actinopteri; order Cypriniformes; family Xenocyprididae; genus Zacco; species Zacco platypus. Next base: position 31,595,297 of record CM076077.1, read on the forward strand.
GTTTGCCGTGTGTGGGGTTTGTAGTTTGCCGTGTGTGGGGTTTGTAGTTTTCCGTGAGTGGGGTTTGTAGTTTGCCGTGAGTGGGGTTTGTAGTTTGCCGTGAGTGGGGTTTGTAGTTTGCCGTGAGTGGGGTTTGTAGTTTGCCGTGAGTGGGGTTTGTAGTTTGCCATGTGTGGGGGTTTGTAGTTTGCCGTGTGTGGGGTTTGTAGTTTGCCGTGAGTGGGGTTTGTAGTTTGCCGTGAGTGGGGTTTGTAGTTTGCCGTGAGTGGGGTTTGTAGTTTGCCATGTGTGGGGGTTTGTAGTTTGCCGTGTGTGGGGTTTGTAGTTTGCCGTGTGTGGGGTTTGTAGCTGCTGCTTAAATGGTATCTTGGTAAATTTGTTGGTGATCAAATATTCAGTGCCTCGACTCTCTATAATTAAGGTAGTTGGTACAGTTGGGAACAGTTTGAAGTATTTTCTCATAATTTACATGCCTGCGATGATTGGTTAAGATGCCAAGAGGGGCTAACCCCTCAGTCTAACTGCTGAAAGTCAAAAACTTGATGGTGACTGGCAAAAAAAAAAAAAAAAATTACCGGCTATGGATTTTGCCTCCCCATCCACTTCTCAATCGCCTCACAGTCACCTTAGCAATTTTCCGAACAGCTTTAATTACTTCAGTACATTTGGCACATTCGGAGGAAGAGCAGCATTGGTTTTGACTTCAGTAATATTTTGTGTTACAAAGTTTGTGTACAATAGTGAATTTGCTAACAAAAAATTCAAATTCTGGGACATGAAATTAAATAACTGGCCATTTTTAACATTAAATCATCCTTCTCCCATTTTCCGCCTCAGAATTTGGGTAGGCTGCACTTCCCTTGCCTCCCCTGATGAACCACTGACCGAGACAATGTTCTTTGGTGATCAAAGAGCACAGAATAAATATTATTTCGCTCTTTAGGGTCAAACTGTCCATCTTTAATAGCAGTTTAATATTAGCAAGTGCAGACACAAAAGCCAAGAAGCCCTCTTTCTGAAATGGGAATTGCTCCTTGAGCTTGAAGAGCTAATGTGTAGTTCAGACTAAGTGATATGTTTATGTATAATCACTCCCATGCGCTGTAAATGTCTCTCATGTTGATCCAGGCAAGATTTATAGGAAATTGTGGGTGCCAGAGAAGTGACTTCAGATGTGATGAACAGAATATTAAAGCGCCTAAAACATGCCTCCATTAGGCAGCTAATAAAACGGTATGACTTTTCCTTTGGGAAACCTCCCTCACCTGAGGTTGTGTTCTGATTTTGAGGGATGTTTTCCTTTTGAAGCTGGAAATGCATTCAACCTCTATTGGCCAGACAATTGCATTTATAGACTGATAGGGAACATCCATTTGGAAAGACCTATGCAAGATTGACTAGTTTTATTTACATGCACTGAGCTGCCATGAAATGGATTGTATTTAAAACTGAAGGAAAGTTTATATTAATTGTAAATGATTTATTATTCATGGTACAGCAAGCATGACTGATGTTGTTCTATTACTTAGAGTAAAAAAATTTGAAGAAACCTCTAACTCTAAGTGTTAAACTTGGCACTGAAACTCATCTTGCATGAGTTTCCTAAGCAATCAAAAATGATGATTTTCTCCTCACAGACAATAAAATGGACAAAAAATTGCAGATCATCGTTACGGGTGAGTTGTGGAAGTAACCTGTTATGTATTCACCTGTTTTATGACGAACATACTTCCAAGTTCAAGTTAACTGTTGAAAAATAATTCTCTGAATGTTTATGTTCTCTGGATTTTGGACTATTTATGTTAAATATGGAAGCTTAAATGAATGAACGAACTCAAGTTTACCCAAGTCCAGTATATTCTTACACTGTAAAAGTTATTTTCATGATTTGTTATTACATTTTTTTCTTTTAACAAATCAACTTAATTAATGTGGTTCAGATAACATAATATTTTGAGTTTCTGTTGGTTAAACCAACTGCCTTCATTGTATTAACTCAAATTTTTAATTTCAATGAACTCAATTTTAAGGCAACCAGGTAACTTACTCTTTTAAGTTAAACCAACAATTCGCTTTTACAGCGTGTCCTGCATTTCTGTTCTTGAACCTTCTGAAGCCCTGTTTATGTATGTAACCTTCCCTGCATTTATGAAGATTATTAATATAAAGACTGTAACTGACTCTGTTTTCCCGTGACAACCTGTGGATGTCTGTAACAATCTTGAAATCATTTGCTGTTATACCTTTACAAACTGCTGTTTGAAATCCTGGACACTCACCATGTGTTACTCACCTGTTTAATGAAATAAAATGTCCACTCCTGGGTTCACAATGACATTTAGTATTGGTGTGTCTTTACAGCAATTTAAGTCTACTTAGATACATTTTCATGATGGTGTCTTAAATTTTATAAAGTGCACTTTGCAATATCAAATTAAAAGTTTTACTGTAAAGGATAGTTTAATGTCATTGTTTTAATCTTTAAAAGAATTGTACTTATTTCTATGTGTTAAATAAGACACTAAAGCACATGTAAAGTACTTGATTATAGTTCTAACTGTAGTGCGTTTTTCAATTTTACATTTAAAGTTGATATATTTTAAATGTTCTAAATTGCAACTTCATCATTACAAATGATTACAATGATTATTGTAATAAATGTATTACAAACGTTACAATTATTGAAATGCATGATATAGAAGTTAGAATAGAAATTACATTAAAGTATATTTTAGTCTACCATAACTGCTTGTCAGTATACTGTAACCATACTTCAATAGACAGAATTATGAAATTAAATATAAATATGAACTTAAGTCCTACTTGTATGGCCAAAAAGCTCTCTAAACTAGTTGAATTTACTATAAATATAAACGAAAATGCATTTTCATTTAATTGCAATTAACATGCAATTTTGTTGAAGTGTATGTGTTTTTCACAAAGGGTTCCTTTAATGATGCCCCTGCAATGACTGGCGAGACAGCGGATAAGATCCAAGTGCAGACTTTATTTACGAAATGTAAAACAGGCGTCAGACAGGCGATGGTCAAGGAAACAGCAAACAGTAATGGCAGGAAACAGGCAGGCTCGTGGAGAAAATAAGGCAATAAGTCAGTAAGGCAGGCAGCAAGGATCATAAACGATAAATCCGACAAGGTAGACAAACACAGGGAAATAACGCTCAGAACTGCACCAATAGGAAACAAGACTTCGCAAATGTGTGTGTGTGCTGGGCTTAAATATGGTTCTGGTAATGTGCTGCAGCTGCTGACGTGATCAGTGACAGGTACGGGGATTCTGGGAAATGTAGTCGGTGTCTGTGAGTGAGTGAATGGGTGAGTGAGTGAGTGCGTAGTGGAGTGCCCTCTAGAGTCTCCAGCGGGCACTTCAACTGACAACCATAACAGCCCCTAACATGAATGTAGTGTAACACTGCCAAACGCAACAGGCTGCATAAATCGCCTTGTCAATTAGAGGCAGATAAATAAGATCAGTGTTCATAGGTCCAGGGCTTCAGCCCTCCATCTGGCACTGAGGGAAGAGATATATGTGGATGAAACTCAAAGGTCTTTAAAAGATGATGAAATGGTTATTTATCTCTTTGGCTACACAATCATGCAAAGCTGCTGGAAAGAATTTGCTTCAGATCTCCTTCCTTTCTCACTGTCTCTCACTTTCTGTCTCTCTCTCTCCCAGCCTCACACACATGCACGAACTTCACACACTTGCTGACACATGTTCTCAATAGAGCTGAGCTCTTTCATTTAGTCAGTGTAGATGATTGTAGCAGCAACTCATTTTGCTCACCTTTAACCAATGAGTAAATACATATGGTTAACCTGCTGCAAAAGTGAAAAACTGACCAGACCATCCGCTCATGTTCCTGGCCGTACTTGTCACATATAGTATGACCGTCAGACGGCATGCTAATAGACCGCCCAGCGCCCGTTCACTAGCCATCCGATTCTCACAAATCTGGAATGTACTTTTTCAATCTGGCAATCTGATTGGCTGGCCCAACACAACTTGGGGGAGGAAGACCACACAAGTGTTTTATCAGTCCGGGTGGATACAATAAGCACTTTTCAGGAAGAACTAAACACTGAATTTGCCAAAGTTTGTCAAGTTACATCTGTGAAATAATCAGTACTTTTGGACACGCAAAATCACAATTTTTTTTTAATGCTCTTAGTGATTGCGACACCATTATTTGAATGTTTTTTTCTGTCTGGTAGATTCTGAAAATACACCATTATGCAAGTAAAAAGCATGTGTTTCTGTTGATACCCTTGTGACAAAGTGTGCTTAATTGTTTTGAATGTGCACTCGTCACTACAAGTCAAATATTTTAGTGCACTGCAAAGATTATACATGACTATTATTATATATACAGTTGTGTTCAAAATTATTCAACCCCCCAATGCTGTAAATGGTTTTAGAGAATTTAGAGTACATTTGTAATTGAATTCAGAATGAAATCCTACAAGGACTTCTTAAAGAAGCATATGCAACTAAAATGACATCAATTGGTTTTGTAATACAGTAGTAAATGTTTCTTTTGTGAATTCTTCATTGACACAATTATTCAACCCCTTAAAGACTACCACTCTGAAGAACAGAGGTCCATTGAAGTGTTTTCAATCAGGTATTGAAAGCACCTGTGGATGTCAGGGAGCAGCAATAAAGCCTAATAAGCACCAATTAGGCAGCTTTAAAATGACTGTGATACTCAGCTCCTTCTAGACATTTACTGGTGTGGTTACAAACATGGTGAAGTCAAGAGAATGGTCCAGGAAGACAAGAGAAGAGGTGATTACTCTTCACAGGAAGGGCAATGGCTATAAGAAGATTGCAAAGATGTTAAACATACCAAGAGACACCATAGGAAGCATCATTCGCAAATTCAAGGCAAAGGGCACTGTTGAAACGCTACCTGGTCGTGGCAGAAAGAAGATGCTGACTTCGACTGCTGTGCGCTACCTGAAGCGTAGAGTGGAGAAAAGTCCCCGTGTGACTGCTGAGGAACTGAGAAAAGATTTGTCAGATGTAGGTACTGAAGTTTCTGCTCAGACAATACGGCGCACCCTGCGTAATGAAGGCCTCCATGCCAGAACTCCCAGGCGCACCCCCTTGCTGTCTCCAAAGAATAAGAAGAGTCGACTGCAGTATGCCAAAAGTCATGTGGACAAACCACAGAAGTTTTGGGATAGTGTTCTGTGGACTGATGAAACAAAATTAGAACTGTTTGGGCCCATGGATCAACGCTATGTTTGGAGGAGGAAGAACAAGGCCTATGAAGAAAAGAACACCTTGCCTACTGTGAAGCATGGCGGGGGGTCAATCATGCTTTGGGGCTGTTTTGCTTCTGCAGGTACTGGGAAGCTTCAGCGTGTGCAAGGTACCATGAATTCTCTTCAGTACCAGGAGATATTGGAGGACAATGTGATGCAGTCCGTCACAAACCTGAGGCTTGGGAGACGTTGGACCTTTCAACAGGACAATGATCCCAAGCATACCTCCAAGTCCACTAGAGCATGGTTGCAGATTAAAGGCTGGAACATTTTGAAATGGCCATCGCAGTCACCAGACTTAAATCCGATTGAGAACCTCTGGTGGGACTTAAAGAAAGCAGTTGCAGTGCGCAAGCCTAAGAATGTGACTGAACTGGAGGCTTTTGCCCATGATGAATGGGCGAAGATACCCGTAGCTCGCTGCAAGACACTTGTGTCAAGCTATGCTTCACGTTTAAAAGCTGTTATAACTGTAAAAGGATGTTGTACTAAGTATTAAGATTGAATGTCACTTGGGGGTTGAATAAAACTGATAATGATGTGAGCAGAGAAAAGACATTTGTGGTTATTTCATTATAAATGTTATGTTATATTTGTCTGACCTACACGTGCCTCTTTGATTTAATTGTAAGCAGGATGACTGAATGATCAAAATCAATGTCAAACCGGCCAAAACAATCAATTTCAGTGGGGGTTGAATAATTTTGAACACAACTGTAATCTATACTATTATATATACAACTATTATACAACTTCAAATAAAAATCACATTAAAGTATATTTTGGTTCACCATAAATGCTGGTCAGTACATTTGCAGCACCATATTTCAAACACTATAAATAATTATAAAATTACATATAAGGATGTATTTAAGTCCTACATCAGTAGGCCAAAAAAACTTCACATAAAGTTCACATAATTTACCCTTCGCAAACACTTTGATTGACAGGCGATCTGATCAATCATAACCCATCTGTGTGTACTCACGTCTTTTCGGAACCCTTCGTAAAGACCCGCCCCCTTTAGTTACTGTTGCTATGTCCGATCTCTTGCCACACATCATGTTCTCACGCTGTGAAAAATACATCGCGGAGCAAAGAAGACACTGACAACGTATCAAACAGTTTCATATTTAAACTATCATAATTTTTAAACAAGTTTAATCAATAAATAGCGTCTAGTGTGTGTTTAATGTGTGGTGACAGATCGCTGTAGCTCCTCATGAACCGATCATCTCTTCATACTAGTTCATTTATAGCATCAAATAAACATGAATGAACATCAGAAGGAATGTTGTTTCAAGCGCAGAAAGACGTGAGGACACACAATTTTTGAAGTTCAAGTTCACCAACGTTAATCTACTAACTCCCCTGACTGCTTTGTCGGATAAAATGTCGGATTCGGGGTTATGATTGGTCAGATCGCCTGTCAATCAAACTGTTTGTGAAGGGTCAATTGCATTTAAAATAAATTGAAACTATAATATGTTTTAATTGAATTGCAGTTATCATGCAATTAAAAAGCGATCGAAAACATTAAACTCATTTCGATATTCTTTTAAACCTTATTAATTCCATAAGTACTCTTTTTAAAAGTATGCTCAAGTGTACTTATTTTTCACAATGAATGATGAAATTGAAAGACAAATATATGTATTACAAAAAAGTATCGTTTCCCCATCCATGTTAAATTTACTGTGGTATCTAACCTGACGAATGTTTATTGTAGCTCCTTAGAATTATATATTAGTAGCATTCTTCGCTAGATGAAACAGTAATGAGGACTAAACTATGAACAAGAGCAGATGAACTGTCATCCCGAGCATTTGTCACCCACTGAGATTTACACACCTGTTCACAGCTGTGGGCATCTGCATTGAGGGATTCCTTCTGCCACCTGGTAATGATGGCAGGTGATAATTGCTACTATGAGCAGGAGATAAGTATAGCTGGGAGTCTGCTGTGCTCGTTCCTATCAGACGGAGACGGTCGAGATTTGCCCAGGAGCGCAGGGAGCATTACACACAGAAGAGTGTCCGTGGAGCTATGAAGCTGAAAATTTAGTGTAAGGAGCAGTGGTTCTCAAATTACATAGATGAAAACAATCAGAACAGTTTACTAAAAGCAGTTGAATTGACTCATTAATTAATTCGTAACTCATGTAATGAATGTGTGAATATTGTGTTAAACTTATTTACTGATGAAGTGTTTTGTTATCTCGTTTCAGTTATGCAAATAAGGTTCGGTCCAACTTCTTTGCTCTCTGCAAAAAAAAAAAAGAAAGTTTTTACTGTTGGAGCATCGACAAAAGTTTGAGAACTACTGCTCTACAGGTCTGTTAGAGATGTTGCCAGTTAGTAAACTTATAAAAGTTACCGTATCTTTATTTGACATTCATTTAAGATTACGCTTTTAAGAAAAAAAAAACTGTAAACTGTTCCAAATTATTTCATGATTGGTGGTCAGTGGTGGATTAGTTCAGTGAGTAACCACTTACTCCTAATGCACCAGAGACCAGGGTTCAATCCCCACCAAGGGCAACTTCTCACTTGTAAGTCGCTTTGGATAAAAGCGTCTGCCAAATGAATAAATGTAATGATTAAGTGCACAAAATAAAAGTTTCACAAAAAAAAAAAAAAAACACTAAAGTATAGATACTTCAAAATCTACAGTAATAAAATAAAAAAAATACTTAGTTAATGTCCACCATTGGTAATGGTCCTCTTTTTTGGAAGAGTGCTTATGGATGAAGGTTATGGTACCATTATTACTGAAAGCCAATCACATGGTCCAATTTTGCATATTGCATAAGAGTAGATAAAATTGCTTGTGTAGCAGCTCATTTGTTAATCACTTGGATTAAAAGCATCTGCCAAGTAAATACATTTAAATGTTAAATGTGCTCTTCAATGTTCAGTACTTCCAAATCTGTCCTTGCTATTAGCAATTTAGCAAATGCTGAAAATCAGACCTAAAAACTAACAGACCCTGGTAAAATTTTCTATTAGAATTTCTACTGAATGTTCCTGCTGGAAACTCCAATGTTACACAAAACATCTTTGAGAACACACAGACCCTATTGAACTATTTGATTGATAAACTATGATCAAATTTAACATGAAAATTAGGATATCATGTCAAATTATCAGTGTCACTGTCCAAATTTGTGCCATAGCCATAACTCATATCCATAAATATGGAAACAAATGTTTAAAGGAAAAAGCTGCCAATGGGAACAATATCAGAAAGAGAAATGAAAATATTCTTCATAAATATTACATGAAGTGGTTGGTGCTGCGGGCAGACAGTGACAGAACCACTTTGTCGGGTAAAACAGAGTTTTAGCTACAGATTATGCTGAATAGTTTGTCTGCTATTTAGAATCAAAATTAGCATATGAATGAACAGATTTGGGGAGTAACAAAATACAAGTAACTTAGTTACGTATTTAAAATACAAAATTTGAGTAACTGTATTTCATTACAGTTACATTTTAAATGGGTGGTAATCAGATTACAGTTACATCTGAAAAGTGTTTTAGATTACCAAAGTGATTACTTTGAATTTTAATGTCATTTAAACAGCAATTGGTGATTCTCTGACTCTGACAGACTGAAAAAGCGGAGTTAAGTTTCACCAACATTTTAATACTTTTAAGAGGATCATAAAAATGTTATTATTTTTATTTAGTTCTGTCCTGAACAAGACAAAATGACTGAATTTATTAAAAAAATTGCCCAACTGTCAACTGAACTGTCCTGTCATGACCTGATGATCCACGACTGTTTTCATGTTTTGTGAGAGTTGTTTGTGAGTCATTTTATAATTCACTCATCACTGCAACTTTTTCTCACAATTTGCTTTTTCCCTCACAATTGTGAGTTTGCATTTAACAATTCTGACTTCTTTTTCTCAGAATTGCGAGATTTAAACTCACAATTGTAAGTTATAAAGTCAGAATTAGGAGATATAAACTTGCAATACTGACTTTTTTTCTTGCTATTGTGAATTTAGTATGTGAGTTTATATCTCATAATTCTGACTTTTCTCAATATTGTGAGTTTATATCTCATAATTCTGACTTTTCTCAATATTGTGAGTTTATATCTCATAATTCTGACTTTTCTCAATATTGCGAGTTTATATCTCATAATTTTGACTTTTCTCAATATTGCGAGTTTATATCTCATAATTCTGACTTTTCTCAATATTGTGAGTTTATATCTCATAATTTTGGCTTTTCTCAATATTATGAGTTTATCATAATTCTGACTTTTCTCAATATTGCAAGTTTATATCTCATAATTTTGACTTTTCTCAATATTGTCAGTTTATATCTCATAATTCTGACTTTATAACTCACAATTGCAACTTTATATCACGCAATTCTGAGGGAAAAAGTCAGAATTGTGAGATAAAAACTTGCAATGACCTTTTTTGTGTTTGTTCCACACTTATTAGTATTCCAAAGTATTCTAAAGTATTTAGATTAAGTTACTAAACTTGAGTAATGTAATCTGTAGTGAAATACATTTTTAAAGTAACCTACCCAGCCCTGTGAATGAGCTCATCTATCATACTTTTAGGTCATCAAGCACAGGAAATGCAGAATAAAACGACTATAAAACAGATCTGTATTGAAAGGATTATACAGGGCTATTTTATAAATGTGCTTTTGCATATAGTCTCCCATTGCAGGGATCTAGTGGTTGCATTGGTAAGTTAGCATATCTTGAGGGATAGATTTGGTACAACGTTTGATAGTTTGGATTTTCAGGATTGTGTCTGATGGTAATGGTGTGATAATAAAGACATATTTTTTAAATATGTAAAAAAAGTTGTGGAAAAAAAATCTATTTCATTAGCTACTTTAGCAGATAATTAACTTATTAATTTAAGGGCCCAGAGTGTCCTGGAAGGCACGAGAGATCTTCCGTCGTGGACATGATCTTGACGCACAAACCCGCCATGGAAACAGATCTAATGCCCGAGACGGACCACATGCCGCCTCCAACCATGGAGCCAGAGCATGCCAACGGTCTATCCTGGACTTAGAGCCGGAAGCCATCTCCGCCCCGAGGCCAGAGTCCGCGCCATGGGGTTGGAGATGTATTTGTAAACCAGTCCACCTGGTCCTGTGTGAGGAATTACATGCTAGTTTCTCAGTTTGGAAGAGGAACAAAAAAAGAAAACAGCTGTCAAACAATCACTTACGAAGCTCCACAGAATCAGCTAGTTTGGCACAACTGACAGTCAAGCGTTGAACCCAGACGCACAGGCTGCTGTTCAAATAGTGCTTCTCAAACATTCAGTCCACAAATAGTGCCTTCCAGGCTCTGCATACTGACTATTCAATTAAAATACTATGAATAAACATAAACAACTTTCAAGTAAGTGGTACAAATAGAACTGAGTGACTGTATTTGCTTCCACAAACAGAAAAGCAAAAGAAATATGATCTAGTCGGAGGTGTGGAAGTAGAGAATTTGCCAGGGAAAGCTTTAATATAACATCTGTTTCCTATAATAAAACATGATAGACGCCAGCTCAAATCAACCCTCCCAAACTGTTAACAAACAGAAAGATGTTTTAGTTTTTGCCAAAACTTTACCTCTAAGGACTGATCAACTTGCGTGCATGTTTAAACCATTGTTTGACCAAGGTGGTGCCAAAATATAAAAGAGACATGAAATGTTTGTATTGTGTGTTTTTTTTCACTTCTGCAGATGATGGTTGGTATATTTGACGGGTCTTAGCTTGTTTAGGATCCCATGAACTAAAAAGAGGTTCTATTGCACATTATCTACTGTTTTGTCAAAATTCATTTCATTTGTACAGTTAGCTATATGTTTGATGTTTACATATATGTAACGGAGGCCAGCTAGTAGTTGCTGTGCGAGTAAACCTCACTCCTCTGACCTCAAGAGATGCTCTGGCGACAGACGCTAGAGGTTGCGGCCTTTAGCCTCCTTGTAGGACCCGGGAAGAGGGGTTACATTGGTGCCGTGACCCAGATGGGAGTGAGGTTTAGAGGGGTGATTGCAGTGGAGGCCATCTGGGCCTTTAGACTCCTTGTTAGAGCGTCCGACTCCCATGCCGGAAGACCCAGGATCAAGGCCCACTTGGAGCGGGTCGAGTAGGACCCAGGTAGCATATATATTTTGTATTCAGTGTTATTTTAGTATCATTAATGTACAATTACATGATATTTTGAATATTTAAATTTTTGACATTTTTTTAATTTGTTATGTCAATGATGGATGTTTATGGAAAATGCAACTGATATATTTCTAACTGCAGCTCTAGGTGGCCATTATAAATGTAGACCTTTAACTGTGTCTGTGTTTAGGTATGATACATATTCAAAAATAATCAAGCATGAATTCACCTTTGACATTATTAAAGCATCATCAGTTTTGCATGATACAGTGTAATTGGTAAATTGCATGGCAAACCTCATAACTGACTCAAGTGATTTCATACGTAAATTAGTAGTTTTATGTCCCTTGTATTGCTTAGGGACTTTCCTCTCATAATAGAATAATTTCACTTAAAATCAGTATCTCAAGTCCATTTATTATTTGTAGTTTTGTATATGCCTACAGTATCCATATAAATTAGCTTTGCTGCAGGTTTGAGCGTGACTCAAAGTCACCTGCTGGTGGCACTCTACATCTTCAACTGAGTATTAGTTTGTAATCTGTATGTCAATCTCTTCTGAGCTACAGGTAGATACTGTCTGTTCATACTGTATATACGCTTCATCATCTCTGGTCTCTAACTTCACACATAAGCTGGATGTGTATCTCTATAAAATGTATATCTCACACACTTATATTCAGTGCAGGAAGTGAGCGAATAACAGTTATTAAAAGACCCATTGTCATATTTATTATTGATGCCGCCAATAATTTTCCACCTGTGCAATTATGTATTTACCACTCAAGTTAGCTTCTTTCCTTATTTCAATCAATATATAATTTCATTTATAATTAAGATCAATTTAAATGTCTTGCCTCATCCACCATTGGGTGGATTTATCACAATGCATTCTCTGCAAAGTATCTTGGAAGACGTCATAATCACCCTGCCTTGTTTTTAGAACAGCCTTCATGTTGGGAGTGTTGCTATGATACCTTAAAACGCCGCCTATGTAGGAAGCTCACTAGGTTTTGGATCTGAGCACAAGTGACTAAATATGTTTGTAAAGGTTAGTAGAAAGAATGCTTTTAATATGCATATGTTTAAAGATACGGATGTAGTTCCAAACTGTTCCAGGAAAAGTGGAAATATTTGGAAGGAGATAATAAGAACATTAGCAAAACAATATTTGAACTTGAGCATATATAACCCATTTATTTTCTTCTTTAAGCCTTTCTTCTTATTTTTGGTCACATATTCACTTACAAAAAAGACATTTTCTAGCCATTCTTTGTACTGCCTCATATAAAGATAGACATTCGCTGTCTCTTTCCAAGCCCAGATGAGTTTAGCAGAACTATTAAATGTGTCATTCTCTGGGATTCCACACTTATGATAATGTGGATATAGATACAGGTGTTTCCTTTCTGCCTAAAAAAATATTTAATGAAAATTTTAGTATTGTTTATTTTGGTCTCTCTCAGGAGAAAGGCAAGAGTGTGATCAGCACAAATCAAATTATTCATTTGTCATATTTGATTGTGTTGTTTTCTCTACTTAAAATGGGTTTTTTCTAGATTATGGCGATAATATCAGAAAATAGGGTACTGGTAATCTTCTGTTAGGAAATTATCAATTTTTACAGACATTTTCTTTAACTGTAATACACAACACAAAGCAATGCGTAAGTCAAAATACAAATAAAATGCCTATGAAAAAGAAAATGTGGAAAACTCCTTCATATTATCACAGAAACGATATAAATCTACCATAGGAGCAATAATTTCCTCCAAAAAACCATATACTTCATGGTTGAGGGAACCAAATGCAAGGACTTATGAATAAACTATTTGAATTGAGTCTATGGGGGACCCTACGGCTACTACAATAAAAATATACCAAACTATATATACAGTGGGTACGGAAAGTATTCAGACCCCCTTAAAGTTTTCACTCTTTGTTATATTGCAGCCATTTGCTAAAATCATTCAAGTTCATTTTTTTCCTCATTAATATACACACAGCACCCCATATTGACAGACAAACACAGAATTCTTGACATTTTTGCAGATTTATTAAAAAAGAAAAACTGAAATATCACATAGTCCTAAGTATTCAGACCCTTTTCTGTGACACTCATATTTAACTCAGGTGCTGTCCATTTCTTCTGATCATCCTTGAGATGGTTCTACACCTTCATTTGAGTCCAGCTGTGTTTGATTATACTGACTGGACTTGATTAGGAAAGCCACACACCTGTCTATATAAGACCTTACAGCTCACAGTGCATGTCAGAGCAAATGAGAATCATGAGGTCAAAGGAACTGCCTGAAGAGCTCAGAGACAGAATTGTGGCAAGGCACAGATCTGGCCAAGGTTACAAAAAATTTCTGCTGCACTTAAGGTTCCTAAGAGCACAGTGGCCTCCATAATCCTTAAATGGAAGACGTTTGGGACGACCAGAACCCTTCCTAGAGCTGGCCGTCCGGCCAAACTGACCTATCGGAGGAGAAGAGCCTTGGTGAGAGAGGTAAAGAAGAACCCAAAGATCACTGTGGCTGAGCTCCAGAGATGCAGTCGGGAGATGGGAGAAAGCTGTAGAAAGTCAACCATCAGAACACCTGAAGGACTCCAAGATGGTGAGAAATAAGATTCTCTGGTCTGATGAGACCAAGATAGAACTTTTTGGCCTCAATTCTAAGCGGTATGTGTGGAGAAAACCAAGCACTGCTCATCACCTGTCCAATACAGTCCCAACAGTGAAGCATGGTGGTGGCAGCATCATGCTGTGGGGGTGTTTTTCAGCTGCAGGGACAGGACGACTGGTTGCAATCGAGGGAAAGATGAATGCGGCCAAGTACAGGGATATCCTGGACGAAAACCTTCTCCAGAGTGCTTCACAACAACTCTGTGACTGTTCTTGAATGGCCCAGAGCCCTGACTTAAACCCAATCGAGCATCTCTGGAGAGCCCTAAAAATGGCTGTCCACCAACGTTTACCATCCAACCTGACAGAACTGGAGAGGAATGGCAGAAGATCCCCAAATCCAGGGATGAAAAACATGTTGCATCTTTCCCAAAAAGACTCATGGCTGTATTAGAGCAAAAGGTGCTTCTATTAAATACTGAGCAAAGGGTCTGAATACTTAGGACCATGTGATATTTCAGGTTTTCTTTTTTAATAAATCTGCAAAAATGTCAAGAATTCTGTGTTTTTCTGTCAATATGGGGTGCTGTGTGTACATTAATGAGGAAAAAAAGAACTTAAATGATTTTAGCAAATGGCTGCAATATAACAAAGAGTGAAAAATTTAAGGGGGTCTGAATACTTTCCGTACCCACTGTATATTAGAGCTTCTTACAAACTCATATACTCAAATAATTCACTAGCATTGATAATAATATCACAATAAAAAAGCTATACTTCTTTAATAAAGCCTATCAAAATCACTTAAGTAATTATTTGATTTGGGAAATTCAACAATTAATTTATTCTTTAAGTTTATTTCATAAAAAGGAAATCAGCATTTGACTAACAAATTATATTTTTAAGATATCCTAAATAATTTTGGTAAATTTCAATCCAAATATTACTAAATATGCTTATTCAAATCCACTTCAAGTTACTCAATTCATAAATTTTCTCAAAACTTGCATTAAAAAAAGTGTAAAAAAAAAAAAAAAACCCTAATTACATAAGTGTTTAGAGTGTCCTGTTTGAATGAATCCTCATTTTAGTTCACTATGATTGAACAGAAACAACTACCATGATATTTTGACAGAATTGTCTTCAACATGGTATTTTATTTCTAAGGGCGTTGTAGTTGATACTGAGGTGTGAAGGAGTGTGTCATTTATTTATGATGGTGCTGTATATGGCTCATTGCAAATGTCACTTACGCCTATTGTAAACATTTGGTTACACCCAGCATCTGCTTCAGTCTACTCTTCTACTTAGTTCTTTTCTACATACAAGCACGGATATAAACCCAGATGACATTTAGTGTGGCCGCTGTGCAGTGACTCATTCTGAGTCTGTTGTCTCAGTGCAAACCTCTCAGAGTGTGAGATGGACCATGTTCCTCCTCCAGCCCACAGAAATGACCTTATTAAAGCAACGTCTGTTTGAGCTTTGTTCATGGCTGTTGATAAAGGGGGAAAGAGGAAGACTTAAAACCCACAAAAAACATTTAATTTTCATTCCCATTAGTGCTAAGGTTGGTGATTTGAACAAACCCTTACTGGAAGTCTATTTGTGCATAAGTGTCCATCACTTTTTCACAGTGAACGAAGGATTACTCTTTGTAGTTCCGGAGAGGTGTGCCATTATTATTCCAAGTGATAAAACTTACTATTTGTTTCCTTGTTTCATTTCATTAATTTTCATTCAATCATTCATTTAGTTTCATTTCATTAAATTCATTCGTTCAGTTTCATTCATTATATCTTTATTCATAATCATCTATCTATCCATCCATCCACCCATATTTATTCATTCACATTCATTCATTCATTTTAGTATTTATTTATTGTGTAGTAATGGTGTTTTTTGATTCACAATCTGTTCAGATGAGATGGAAATGATCAGATCTCTCATAAAAGACACAGACAGGAACAGCACAAGCTTTGACACACTTGACCATATTTTACTCTTATCACTGGTTCTTCTGCTGTTTTGCAATAATAGTATCTATACTTCCTCATTACTGCACCTAACCATTACTGGGTGGGCCAAGTTTCTGAAAAACCAATTTAGATCATGAAATCCTGTTTCAGGGTCTGATTCAGGTTTCTGAAGGAGCTATTTTAACAGAACTTCTGGGTTGGAGACCTGAAAGCTACAATAAGTTTTCATTGCAGAAAGAGCACATCTTAAAATATCAAGAAAATGTCCAATCCTATTATGTCTTTAAATGGATGATTTAACATTTTCGTTTGCTCTATGAAAGAGCAATGTCTGAGAAATAAAGTATTTCAATGGGAGCCTTAATGACAGATTCCATTAGCTCTGTGGCTTTCCATCAGCTCCATGTCTCACCTGTCTGTGGGTTTACCCTACTTTCCTATTGCCCTGTATGTATGAGAGATTATCTCTGCTGTAGGTAGTGACTAAATGCAAACCTGCTAACTCTAATGAGTGTAATCCCACTGACAAAGGGATCACCTTCTCTCTCTCTTCCTAGACTCCACCCAGTCTGTTTAAAACCCTGAACGACAGAGTTACATGCACAACAATGAGAAGACACTTATAGCAGGCCTGAGACATGCATCCTTTGTCTTCTCGCAGCACCACACCTCTCTAAAAAGCTCACCTTACCTTCATTTCACCTTATATTCATGGCATTTATTTTCCACAGGAGGTCCATAAGTTTGTTTTTATAACCATGTGCCTCCCACATGAGAGTTTTATGTTGTGTGTGAGACAAGTATGATAGGAACAGAGAATTTTTGTCTGAAACGAAACTGCTGAAACTGGAGCCCACCAGGGTTCGCTCCTTGGACCATTCCTGTTCAATACTACTAGACCAAATATTAGAAAACCCCAGAATTGTTTATCATAACCATGCAAATTACCACTAAATCTTCTTATCTAGCTGTGTCAACAAGCAATTACAGCCCCAGAGGCCCTGTTTTACCTGGAATTATCTCGGATTATCTGAAACAGCAATGCCGTTTTGACAACCTCTGAATGTGGTTTGAATAATTCAATCACAATACAATTTGTACTCTGTTTACACTGGTATTAAGCAGCGTCCACTAATGTAAGTGGGGTCTATTCCAGCGCAATGATCAAACAAAACCCTGGATGTGGTGCGAACTTCAATTAGTTTGTCTCAGTTTATATCCATTTAATTCATTTTTTGCTTCCTTATCATTTTTTGCAATACATGTTTAATTTCCTTCATTTCTGCATTACATTTCATTCATTTATATATTCTTAAATAATTACAAAGTTCCCACAAATCCACAGAGGACAAGCGGTTTGGCCAATGGATGGATTTAAAAATCGACTTCCTCCATGTCATGCCTATGTAGTGCACTTTGAAATACCACTGTGAATGAAATGTGCTATATAAGGTTTTGTCTTGACATTGTAACTTCCAAGCAAAGATGTATATAATGGAAATTCCAGTTTCACAAACATGTAGTACAGTAGATCCATTGCCCTGAAATACGAGCAGTAAAACAACTATAAGTTTTCTGTTTCAAATAAACATTTCTATTCAATCTTTCTAATCATCCTCCAAAAGTCCTCCAAAAAAATGTATCATGGTTTCCACAAAAGCAGCACAACTGTTTTCAACATTGATAACAATTGAGTAATGATGCTGAAAATACATAAATTACAATAAATTACATTTTAAATATATTACAATAGAAAAGAGTTATGTTAAATTGTAATAATATTCACAATATTACTGTTTTTACTGTAATTTTATGCAATAAATGCAGCCTTTGTGAGCATGTGTATTTGTATATGTTACATATGTGGATATAACAGTAAAGGTGTGCTTTAAGAATGTGTTTACTGCACTTCTCTATGGATTCAGTGAGTTTGTTTTGACAAGGCTGAACGGTGAATTAATGTGGTGTCGGCAGTCGGCAGCAGGCAGTGAGTCTGCTGGAAGTCGAGGTAATTCCTCGGCACTAACACAGAGAATGGGGCTTTGCTCTGGGAAACAATGTCACTTTCCTTCAACGTTTCTCCAATTCCATAAATCTCTTCATCTGGAAAAAACGCCTCACGGAAACGAAATGGAAAAGGTCCCATGGAATAGCCGGCGGCTCTCCAGTCCACGATTGGAAAACGCATTAGGCGACAGAGAGAGTGTATTTGACGATTCTGACAGTACTCTGTATACCTACCGGTCTAGCAAGAACAGAGAGATAGTTCACCTCGCTCCAAGACTGCCAGAGTTTCTGCTGGGCTCTGATTTCAAAAATAAACTCATTAAATGGCTTGTGATTTCATGTGATCTCTCTAAATACTCTCATGTGGCTGCTCACGATCATAAAGAAGTTCAGAAGCTCCAAAACCTCAGTTTCTGAGTTGCCATCAGACATCATCGGGCGCTCTTTTTTGTGAAGACTGTTCAAAACGATAAAGATAACTCATGTTTGCCAAATTCTGAGGCAGCATTGCATGCGTCCTTCACACACAAGTCAATCCCTGAATGCCTTGTAAAGAACTGGAAATTATATTGGGCAGAAGATGGAGTCAATCTGACAAAAACTCTTTTTGGGGAAAACTGTGTATATAAAGGAAATAAAGTTTTTTTTTTTGGTTACACTTTTTAAGATCCTTGATATGGTGTAATTATGCAAATAAATACTCAAATTAATAATAATAATTAACACAATACTATATAATTAATGTTAAGGTTATGGTTTGGTTTATGGTTAGTTGTTTGTAACTATGCAAGCATGTACTCTTATTAATATAGTAAGTACATGTAAGATGTGTAACAGGACACTGTCAAAAAATGTTTTTATTATTGTAGAAGTGCATGGTTAGGGTGTGGGTTAGGATTAGGTTATAGGTTTTATAACTAGCTGTATATAAAAACCATAGATGTCACTCAAAAAAAAGTTCCAAATGTAAAAGTTGTGTATTTGAATTACATATAAAATTTCCATCCATTTTGATTACTCAGTTAAAAAAAAAATAAACTTAATGTGATGCATATTTGTCAGTCCTACATAAATAAAACAGGTAAGTTTTCCATTATTGTGAAACCAGTTGCCGTCACTGTTTCGGCAGAGGGAGGTTCTGGGTGGACGGAGCTCATAAATCACACCATCCGCCTCAGTGATTCTACACCATCAAGACAGCGACCCTACCGAATCCCATAAAGACTGTTGAACCCTTTGAAGGCAGAGATCGACATGATGAAGGAGTTGGGCACCACTGAAGCCTCCAAAAGCGAATAGAGTAGCCCGCCCGTCATCTTACCAAAGAAGGACAGATTGTTGCATGTCTGCGTCGACTTCTGCAAGCTAAATACCCAGTCGAAGTTCGATGCCTACCGTATGCCAAAGATTGACGACCTGTTCGAGGGGATTGGACAGGCCTGGTACATCTCGAAATCGGGCCTGTGTAAGAGGTACTGGCAGGTGCCCCTTGATCCGAACTCTAAACCTCTTGCCACCTTAAGGACAGCCGTTGAACTATATTAGTTTACTGTCCTACCCTTTGGTCTGCACGGGGCACCTGCCCGCTTCCAGTGGCTAATAGACCAAGTTCTCCAGGGCTGTGAAGAGTGGGCGGCTGCCTGTTTGGCCAACGTTGTCATCTACAGCCATAACAAGGCATACCACCTGAAACATCTGAGACAGAACCTGGAGAAGATCCAAGCAATGGGCCTGTCCTTAAACGCGAGTGGGCAAACCATGAGACCAACCTTGGTACCAGCTGGGCAATAGTGAAATGCAACCACGGGTTTGAAAGGTGGAAGTGATCCGGCACACTCCTAGGCCTTGGATGAAGGCTGATCCTAGGCCGATTCATAACAGACTTGGCTACGATTGCAACTCCAATAACAAACTTATTAACGAAAGCAGGAAAGAACCTGGTGGAGTGGTCCAAGACCTACGAAAGGGCGTTAAACACCTTGAAAGACAAGATGTGTTCTGAACCTGTGTTATAAAGCTTTCACTTCAACCAGCGATTCTTGGTACTAGTAGATGCCTCTGATAAGGGGATCAGAGCGGTACTGGCCCAGGGGACTAATGGAGCCGAGAAACCTGTGGAGTTCCTGGGCAGAAAGCTTGTGCCCAGGGAGACTAGTTACTCAATCTTCGAAAAGGAGTGTCTCTGGTCCCTGGAAGCCCTGCATTAATACCTCCTGGGCTGGGAATTCGACATGAAGACTGACCAGCGGGCATTAACTTGGATTCACACCATGAAAGACCACAATGCTCGAGCTACCCGTTGGCATCTGGCTCTCCAGCCCTACACCTTCCAGATCCGACATTGCCCCGGAAGGATGAACCTTGTGGCTGACTACCTGTCCAGTCATTCCCTCCGGACATATCACATATTCCCATTGTCTATGGTTTTATATTTGAATTGTTTGTGTTATATGGTGGCGTAATCGGGATACTGGGCGGTGTGCCGGCCAACATGAGGTCACACAGGGTGCCCAGTTATGACGTTGCAAGCTTGTTTCTATGTGGGGTAAAAGAATTCCAATCTGGAATGAAACAGATTGTTTTGTTATTGCTTTCTTGTTTACTATGGCTATGTCTATTGTTTAATTAATAAGTTAATTTGCATTGTGTTTATTTTGTTATGGTATTAAGTTATTTTATGTATCTGAATGTGAGGATATGCAATAACTTATGAAACTTACCTTGTAATCGCAGTAAATGGCGTGGAGTCTGGCCTTTAAGAGTAGTGGCCACACTCCAGTGTTGCTTGTTTACTTGTTGTCTTGGTACTTTGGTTTGTTGGACTGTACACTTGTATATATTATCACTGCTGGATTATTGGATTTCTGGTGCACTTGTAAATAAAAATCACCAAATGTTCCCAGGTGACGGTGTGCTTGTGTGTTTTATCAAGAGCACAAAAATGTTTATTATATTATACTCTGCAATATTTTATTCAATACTCCAAAGTATAAATAATAACAAAGTATAATAACAAAAAACAAATCATATATTCTATGTCACCACATATATCATATTTTATGGTTAGCTTAGCAACATGCTAATGTAAAAAATATCACGTCTCTGTGCACTTCAAGTCAGGGTGCTATTTTAGTGACGCACGAGTGACCATTAAGGGTTTCTGCCTTTCAATGACCATCTGCCTATGTAGGCAGGCAACAGAGCTAGCGTTTTTAGTGGCCTGTACATAACACAAAGCTATGACGTCATATTTGACAAAATAATTGTTCATCGAACATAAAGCAGAAATACTCAGTGATGGCTGCTCTATTCTTAGCATGCTCTAAAGGTTGACCCGTCTAAAGGTCTGGTTGCCCCGGGTGACTGCTGATGTCATATCCATGTCCAGCAGACTGTGGCTTTACACAAATGTCATCTCACTAAGACATATGTTTATTGCTCACTGAGTGTGGCTGCTGTCGAATACCTGACCTGCTGTAAAAGCAATGGTAGTCACAAAGTTATTGTCATTCTGACGCAGTTCATCCCAAACAACCTTTTCAATTGACCTGTTTGCAGTTCGTGCTCAAAACGTACAATTCAGGTGTAAACTATTGTTTTTCTAGCTAGCTTTTTTTTCATGAGGGCTGCGAGTCCCTATAGTCCATGGTTATTGGAAACATATAGAATTTTTAATCATAGGGCTGCACAATTTATTGCACGATACGAAAAAATAACATTGAAATTGAACGTGATTATTGCTTAAACACGATTCTTAGTGCAATAATGAAATACCAAAGGCTGCGATTATGTTTTATGCGCAGCTTGTCAATGAAGTACGGCTCGAAATGCTAATCCAACTGAAAGCACTGCGAGTTTGAGTCGCTTATAATGTACATTTGAAAAAGCAACGCGCATCAAACATTTTTCCAGACATGAGAAACATTTAATAACATCTTGTCCAACAAAAGACACTTAATAACATGTTTTTACTCGAAACTCACTTCATGACGACAGTTGAGCGTCCTTCTGAGAGATGATGTGATTCTTACACAGAATGAGACAGTCGTGTGTTTATTATTCATGTTTAATCAAAGCGTTTCAATCTTTTGTTCATTCCGCTACATGACGTGTTATCTTCTTCTGCTGCAGGGCATATTTTGAGTTTCTGCGCAAGAGCGCCCTCTAGCTTTCAGATGGAGAAGCATTTACTACTGATCACAGATCCGTACAGCTCTGACAAGCTGCGCATTAAATAATCGCAGCCTTTGCGATTTGCTCGCTATAAATCGTGCAGCCTTAAATTACATTGCGTGTACAGAATCTGGTGACATTGTCTGAGTCTGGTGACCTCTAAAGTTACTTTTTAGCTATCATGAAAACGATTTTTACTCTGAAATATTTAATTTTTATATTTACTTCTATTTTATTTTATGATATTTTATGTTCTCTCACAAAACCCACACATTTATTTACCAGACAAAGCTATTCTTGGTGTAGTTTGATAAGACCCTTAAATGTTATTTGCTGTAAACTTATTGGTGTTCAGATTTTCTGACATTATTGTCCATGAAATTTACATATTAAACAAAGGAGGGTAAACTGATAACCGAAATACATGAGCATAATGAAAACGTCTTGATAAAATGTACACTATACGGTTAAATGTGACAAAATGACATTCTGCAATTGGTACGATTCTTTTTGTTTTTATTGAGGAAAACGTATTTCAAATCTTTAAACAACTGACCAAAAATTATACACAAAATAAGCAGTTAAAAAAAAGACATTTAGCAGCTTGAACAAAGAATTCAAAGCAGAATGACAATTAAATTCACTGATACAAACAGAAAAACAAGCATAATGTTTGTTTGTCCTAAAAACAATTTTTTTTGTTTCTTTCTTTTTCTTTTTTTTTTTTTACAAGACATTTGACCACTAAGCGTTTGGCATCATCCGATGAATGGCAAGAATGGAACTCCAAACTTCACAGAGCGAGTCAAACATCCCGCTGCCCGCACAATCCACAGGATACTGTCAAAATGTTAAGACAAACATAACAACAAACTGGAGGGCGAGTGAGAACCACAAACAGGAGATGCAAATGTGTAAAAAAAAACTAAAAGAGATGAGATGTATGAACATGCACAGGTGCGCCATACAGCCCTCCTGATCGTAACAGACCCCATAGGTTAAAAACTAATGTTAATGCAAATTCTAAATCACTTCAACGACCATAGCTTAAAATCTTTAGAAATGCATCCTTTGATGATTTTAAAGGGGTCATATCATGAGGAATCATAATTTGAGATAAAACAGTTTGATGCACTATATAAGGTGCGAACTGCATGGGGTTCTTGAGTTCGTGAAAATCTAATAATTCAATCATAAAAATAAATAATTTTAAAATAAAAATATTCAAAATAAAGCACTTAAAGATTTGTTTACCTGCACATTGTCATTGACAAAAAAACCAACATCAGAGAACCATGAACACGCAAATGTACTGTTACTGTTGTTAATATTTTAGACAAAAACAAAATCTCCTTCAAATAAATATTTTAGGTCAAAGGGGTTCAGAAATACTATATAACCATACCGTAACTTTTAGAAATCAAAACTAGCTCCCAAGTCCAAAAACAGCATTTACTGAAACTAAACATCCACAACTTTCTGACAACAGACAGATGAATACATTATTTACACATCAATGATGTCTACTGTGTGATCCAAAACCTTCGCAAAGAATGTGTCATTAAGAGAAAGCCAAAAAATCCCCTAAAGCTTGTGTATAAGCTGAAGGGGTTTCCTCAACTGTATAGAAAATGTTGGGAAAATGGTGATGAAAGACTACTTTGGAAAGAAAAAAAAACATTGTGAGTGAAATCTAGTGGAAAAAGTATGACATGACCCCTTTAAAATCTCAAATCTCGCAAATGCAAGCATATTTCTGCTCGTTTGGTCTTGATAATGCCAAATAGTGTAAAAATCGATGAGTGTTATGATATGATGAAATATTAGAAACTCAACCGCAAAGTTTGCATTCCAGTGAAGCGAAATGATCCGGGCTTCTCAGACCTATTAAATACTTGTGTCTGTTCAGCCAAATTGCTCATAGTAATGAAATAAGCTGTATTGATTAAAAGACATTTGTCGAGGGAGATAAACCCCTTCACCAGCTGCACCCATCTCTCCAGCCCTCCCTCTCTCCCTCCCTCTCGTCTGCGTCCTCGCTTCTCTCTCTCTCACTCTCGCTTTCCTCTTCCCTCTCCTCTCAAGTCTCTTTGTCAAGTCTAAACATATATGCCACAGCTCCACCTACTTCCTTCCGCAGCGCTATTAATCAAGAACAGGTTAACACTCTGTTAACAGGGGGTGAATGTAGGGTCAGGTTCAGCCTACAGAGCAGCTGCGACGGGAGTGCATGAACACAGCCCGTTTTAGTTTCGACCGCTTCAGCGAGAGCTGTCGAATTCCCTGCTTGGATGTTACAGCAAATAGTGTCCCACCATCAAAGGTGCTTCTGCAAATACCTTTCTTCTAGAAAGTAAGGAAACGCTCTTTGCGCGAAACAAGTCTTTTCTTTGTTTTCCGCCATATGCCGCGACTGACACAGGATGCCTTTAAAAGCTGCTGAGAAACGCAACAAAAAATACGGATTTGCATCTCACGTTTGTTATCTGGATGCTGCTAGGAAACAATAAATTAAGAGTTCAATCACAAGACATCAGAACTGCAAAGGAAAATGACACGTGCATTGGTTGTAAATCGGGACACCATGTACATTCACAAGCTTTTAGTCCCTTTGTCGTGTATTTCGAGATTTCGAGGTCGCTTCGCTCACCTCAGCATACTGCATTGACATTAGGCACTTTGAATGCATTCACATGTACAAATATAGACAGCGCTATCACATCGTTTGATAGTCTGGGTATAAAAATACAATCTTAAAATCTTTGGTTTGTACAAACCGTAATAGTTGTACTTTTTGACTTGTTCCCCTCATTCGGAGAGTCTTTGTGAAAGGTTCTTTGCGATACATCTGGTGCCGTTTGGACTAAAGGGTGCAGCTGCACCTCGTGCTTCCCTTTTGATGCATCTAATGACTGACATGAAATGTTCTTGACAGTGTCAACCGGTCAGAAACATGTTAGTACGTTTAAAGCCTCACGAGCTTTCGAATTAAGCAAGGCAGGGAAGAAGTTGCCCTCCAAATGGCCATCTCATTTCAGAAAACAGCACAAACAAAAACCCCACTGGAGCGTTTTTTCGTTTCACTCAAGCATTGATGCACGTTGGGACAACCGCGAAACAATTTCAGCTCGCTTACGACAATGCCTTGATTCAGCTCATCTTTTTCTCTCAGTTGCACGGTAGCCACGTGGAGTAGGTTTGCTGATGGCAGGTAAAGACTGGCTGAACTTGGGCAATGTAATAATTGCTGAAGTTACCGTCTGCTACATAAGGGGCAGGTTGGTAATAGCAAGTGACATTCGCTACGTTGGGTATGACGTTCTGCTCGGCCAGCACACGCACCGCCAGCATGGCGATCAGCCCTAAGGTCTGCCGCCGCTCGTGTCCCATCAGACACACCGTGCTCTCGTTAACCACCCCATGCAGCGTCGTCAGATAATCGTACTTGCGGTCCTCCAAGCCCACAAAGTGGTTCTGGAGGTAAGACTCCAGCTTGCGCTGCTGTTCGCAGATGTCCGAGAAGTCGATGAAGAAGCGGGAGCACATGTAGCGCTGGAGAGACTTCATCTCCGACTCGGAGGCAGCGCGAAAGCCCCTCACCAGAAGATGGCAGTACTTCAGCAGGCCGCCTCCTCGGATCTCCTCGGGGTTCCTCGTGCAGATCACCTTGTTGCGCAAGTGGTCCAATGCCATGGCGAAGTCTCCGTACACGCTCTCGCCGATGATGGTGGGGTGAAACGTTTTGGCCATGGGGTTCTCGGAGCACTCGTAGAAAAGAAGCAGAGAGTCTAGCTTAATCTGGAAAGAATCGACACTGAACTCGAACTGCCGGCGCAAAGAGTCCACGAACTTGAGCTCCACATTTTTGCCCCGGTTGTTGGAGAGAGAGATAAGACTCCAGCGGTCTGAATCATTGCACACTTTCACCATCTTCTGCACGTATGCTTCCTGCACAAAAAGACAAGGAATTGTTGTTAGATCAGTGAGATCATTGAGTTATTATTCAAATAAAACTGCACACCCGTTTGCCATATTTGCCATATTCTCCATCATGACCTGTCGCAGCGCAGGAGATCTAAGAGGCTGAGAATACTCGATTGGCTTTAACCTGCTTTAGCACAATCCTCTTACCGACAGAAAACCAACATTTCACTAGCCTATCAGTAAACTACTCTAATTGCATTTCTGCTGAATGTCATTGGAGACTATATGGATCCATGCAGATGATCTTAAATTACACAATAAAACACATAAAGCGAAGTCAAATGTCCTACAGTGCATATTTCTTATAAAATGATTATCAAGTATGAACTGGTTATTGATAACCAACAAATGGCCTCCCCTCAAACATAAAGGAACTTACTGTTTACTGTACTGTTTGCCTGAATTACTCACCTTTTTACACCGGCTAGTAGTGAAAAATATGTGCAATATCAATCGTAACAATTAGAAATAGTCCAAAAGAAAGATGAAAAAAACTTTGCATAGACTCTAAAAATGAAGCTCTTTTATTGGCATTGCCCTTAACATCCATGGAATCTTTCCATTCCACAAAAGGTTCTTTATAGTGGGGAAAAAAGTTATTAAAAAGTTTGCCACGCTAAGAAAAACCTGAAACGATTCTTTGAGGAACCAAAAATAGTTCTTCTATGGCATCACTGCGAAAAACTCCCTTTTTTGGAAAGAGTCATGAATATGGCATGAATATGATTATAGTTTTTTTATGCAATGCATATTTTAATGGTTATTTGTTACTTTACAGTACTATTGTACCGCCACGCTGTGTAACTAAATAGTTAAACACCTAAAAACGTTTCGAACCTGTAAAGTCCATTTGATTTGAATCCGAACACTCACCTTCAGGGTCAACGGTGTGATTTTCTCTTTGTTGACCCCATCAGGTAAAAAGTCCAACAGACAGTCCAGCACTATGTTCTTGACGATCTGAAACTCCGTCTCTCCCTTCAGGTCCACGCAGAATATGAGGTCCAGGTCCTTGTAGCCGAGTCCGCTGTCCTCGTGCAGTACGTGGCTGGCGGCGGATCCGTTGAGCCGCACGTCCCGCACATGGATGCGCTGCTCACGCATGCGGCTCCGCACCGCCGTCACGATCTGCCGCGGCTTCATCTGCAGCGTGGGGAAGTTTCCTCTGCCGTGGATCGGGATGCTCTCGGTCAGGATGAGGTCCAGGCGCTGGACCTGCTCCCAGCTTAACACGCTAAAGTTCGTGCTGTCCGTGTTTGAGTCGGACACTGTCCTCGCGCTGTCCTCTTCAGCCATCGTCGGGTCCGGTGGAGGAATCAGAGAAGTGGCGAGCTGGAACGATCTACTGCCTGGAGATGTTACAGAGGAGACGCATCATGCACTTCTGAGGTCCGTCCTTGAGATGGGAAGAGTGTCCACGCAGCGCTTGTGAGAGTAGTGTGTGGTGTGACGGGCAGTGCTGAGGCTTTCTGTGCGCCTCAGGTCACGCCTCTCACTCCACGAGACTCACACACTCTCCACTGTCACTGCAGAAACCCAATGAGAGCAGACGACGCGTCTCTGCACAGCTCTCTCTCACATCTTCAGTCATTTCGCTCAGGGGCTTTCAAAGCTGAGGAGGTCCGGGGACCCCCGGGGGCCGCTTGGGTGTGCGCGAGGGGCTCTGTGGTAGAGCTTGGAGAAAATCAGTGAAAAACAAACAAAAAAAGAAAGCATTAAAAATAAATACATGCGTAAATTGGAAGTATAACGGTGAGTGTTTAACATAATAATGTGACATTTTTTCCTTAATATGAATTGGGTCTTTGCGCAAGAAACTGTACAGACACGGAAGCCTTTTCAATTTCAGGATCGGGTCGATTGCATAACGATGAATCTAAAACCCCTGATTTAGCACTAGTGAATAAATAATTTCATAATTATTGTCTTTGAAACGATTAAAGGTTGCAATTTAGTATTATTATAGTATATTTAATATATTTTATTATAAATAATACATTTTAATAAAACTATCATCGTATTATTAACGTTCAATGTAATAGTGAATAACTAGAGTTCAATTATAATCAAGCACTTCAGTACGTTAATCACATTAAAAGAGGAGTACTTCACTAAAGCATGATGAAAGACTATTAAAACAATGATTTAAAATGTACTTTAGCATAAAACATTTAATTTGACATTATTACCAAGTGTAGCCTACTTTTTTTAAAAGTACTTAAGTACTCTTAATTGTGTTTTATTTAATATTATATTGTCTACCAGTACAGTTTTTAGATAGATAGATAGATAGATATATAGAGATAGATAGATAGATGATAGATAGATAGATAGATAGAGATAGATAGATGATAGGTAGATATATAGATATAGATATATAGAGATAGATAGATAGATAGATAGATGATAGATAGATAGATAGAGATAGATAGATAGATAGATAGATAGATAGATGATAGATAGATAGATAGATAGATAGATAGATAGATAGATGATAGATAGATAGATAGATAGATGATAGATAGATAGATAGATGATAGATAGACAGATAGATAGATGACAGATAGATAGATGATAGACAGATAGATGATAGATAGATAGATAGATAGATAGATAGATAGATATAGATAGATAGATAGATGATAGACAGATAGATGATAGATAGATAGATAGACAGATGATAGATAGACAGATAGATGATAGATAGATAGATGATAGACAGATAGATGATAGATAGACAGATGATAGATAGACAGATAGATGATAGATAGACAGATGATAGATAGACAGATAGATGATAGACAGATAGATAGATAGATAGATAGATAGATGATAGATAGATGATAGACAGATAGACAGATAGATAGATGATAGATAGATAGATAGATAGATGATAGACAGATAGATAGATAGATGATAGACAGATAGATGATAGATAGATAGATGATAGACAGATAGATAGATAGATGATAGATAGATAGATAGATAGATAGACAGATAGATAGACAGATAGATGATAGATAGATAGATGATAGATAGATAGATAGATAGACAGATAGATAGATAGATAGATAGATAGATGATAGACATATAGATAGATAGATAGATAGATAGATAGATAGATGATAGATAGATAGATAGATAGATAGATAGATAGATAGATAGATAGATAGATAGATAGATAGACAGATAGATAGATAGATAGATATTTTATCAGTAGCACATCTGCACCTGAAAAAAAGAAAGTTCAACATAAACTGTGAAGTGAGTGAAGGGTTAGTGTGAGGACGTTTGGTGTCTTTTATTGCCCTCTAGGGACGTGATAGAAAAACGTCTTCAACAATAAATGAGTCTTTCTAGTTTGTTACACAGCTGTGGACAACATGCACTTCCATTTGTGAGCACACTTACACTTTTACAATTTAATTTCACTCCAATTAGACTGTATCAATTCAACAATAAAGCATCAAATTGTAATTTTGTCATACTGTAGGGTTTGATCTTCTAGGTTTTCCTATGAATCAAACGAGAGGACATCACTCTAAAGTTTTCTAAGCGTTCAGTTCTAAAAACACCACTCAAGTCAAGTCACCTTTACTTATACAGCGCTTTTTACAATGCAAATTGTGGCAAAGCAGCTTTACAGTAATAATTGGCAAATAATTTTTGCCCGCACTGCAGCTCCCAAAGCGAAGTGCCATGTCCAGAATCCATAACCTGAAAGCCCGAGGTCTTCCTGTGGACGCCCGTATGTTAGACTCCAGGCAGAGGTGAGTCCTCCAGCTCATGTCAGAGTGGGGCAGCTGTCAATCAGGATTCATCAGCGGACACAAAGCCCTGCGTCACTGCACTTACCCAGCCCTTTAAATCTGTTTGATCCCATTTAGGTTAACACAGGCTAAACTCGGCAAGCATGGCCACCTACACCTACAGCAGAAGAGATGAATGCAACACAACCTATAGTGACCACTAACCCATATTCATATTCTTGCAATATTCATCCTCTTGCAAGAAAGGTACCAATAAATAATCTCCAAAATAATCGGTGATGTGACTAGACATTTTGCAGGGAATGGAAATTATGTAATGACTTTCATTCTGGTATTCTTCCAAAACTAGCTAAGCAAAATTTACCGAGGCCACTGGTCCAACAGAAAACCTGAGACACTGTCTAATTATAACGTTTATGTCTCTGTCTCCATGTACAGTTAGACAATAGTATTTAGTAAATCTGACACATTCAGTCACATATTTTATATTTACACATAAAGACAGAACAAAAGAATGCAGCAGAACAAAAACATTGAATCTTCCTCTCAAAACCATGAGCTGAATGCAAAAGACTAGTGAAACCACTAGTGTTTTATAAGCTTAGTATAATATAATATAATACAGATTTTCAGTTGGAAACTGAACTGGGCTGATACCTAAACAATTGGAATACCATGAGTTCTGATCCATGAACTAGTAATTCTGTAAATTATGTAAATAGTGTATTTTTTTTTAATGTTATGTAATTTTGTACAGTTTAATGCATGTGTGCTTTAGAGTCTGCTCACTTCACGCATCTTGATTTATTTGATTTGTTGTCACATAAATGTATCTCTGCAAAATGTGATTTTCTTACACTATATGGAGGGTTGGGGAGTAACGAAATACAAGTAACTTAGTTACGTATTTAAAATACAAAATT
Source organism: Zacco platypus (assembly GCA_038088235.1). NCBI lineage: Eukaryota > Metazoa > Chordata > Actinopteri > Cypriniformes > Xenocyprididae > Zacco > Zacco platypus. The sequence continues at coordinate 31,626,212 of CM076077.1, forward strand.
TGAGTAACTGTATTTCATTACAGTTACATTTTAAATGGATGGTAATCAGATTACAGTTACATCTGAAAAGTGTTTTAGATTACCAAAGTGATTACTTTGAGTTTTAATGTCATTTAAACAGAAATTGGTGATTCTCTGACTCTGACCGTCTGAAAAAGTGGAGTTAAGATTCATCAACATTTTAATACTTTTAACAGGGATCATAAAAATGTTGTTATTTTTATTTAGTTCTGTCCTGAACAAGACAAAATGACTGAATTTATATAAAAAAATGCCCAACTGTCAATTTAACTGTCCTGTCATGACCTGATGATCCACGACTGTTTTCATGTTTTGTGAGTCATTTTATAATTCACTCGTCACTGCAACTTTTTCTCACAATTAGTTTTTTTTCCCTCTCAATTGTGAGTTTGCATTTTACAATTCTGACTTCTTTTTCTCAGAATTGCGAGATTTAAACTCACAATTCAAAGTTATAAAGTCAGAACTGGGTGATATAAACTTGCAATACTTTTTTCTTGCAATTGTGAATTTAGTATATGAGTTTACATCTCATATTTCTGACTTTTCTCAATATTTTCACTTTATATCTCATAATTCTGACTTTATAACTCGTAATTACAACTTTATATCACACAATTCTGAGGGAAAAAGTCAGAATTGTGAGATAAAAACTTGCAATTATCTTTTTTGTGTTTGTTCCACACTTATTAGTATTCCAAAGTATTCTAAAGTATTTAGATTAAGGTACTAAACTTGAGTAATGTAACGAAATACGTTACAAATGACTTTTTAAAGCATGTATTTTGTAATCTATAGTGAAATACATTTTAAAAGTAACCTACCCAGCCCTGACTATATGCAAGTATATTTCACTTCAATGAATGCTAATGTTGATCACAAAATATTCTACTTCATGATGCCTTTGCCCCATGTCGCTAATTTCAGTTTACATGTGTGGCCTGCACAAGGCAAAAAGTTGCTTTTTGTATGAGTTTCAAACGCCGTCGGGAGAAAGTTTGAGTGATGATGAAAAATGAAGGATGAGACAATTCAAATACCAAAGATATGATGCCTATTCATTTCTAACTCAGTTTTCATAGAGCTCTTTCAACCTTGTGGGTTTCTGAAGAAAAGCAAAGTTATATTGGACTTGATTGTAAACATAATGCACTGAAACCCATGGTTTTTTTCATTTACCAGTTGATGATGACTGGTGAAGATCTATATAAAAATCCACAAGCTTTTTAAAATCTGTGCACGTTTAACCCTGTGAACTTAAAGGAAATAAACAAAGGTCCATCTTTACAAAGTTCTCCTCCTGGGACTTAAATGTACACGTAGGAAGACCTTCGCATGTTGTTGCTTCGCCCCGTTTCTTCGCTTGCTGTGTCACTAGCAGTTAATGGCTGACAGCCCATGGTGATTATTTCATATAGAGAGTGAGCATGCTATAAACAAGACTTCAACAACAAACACATTTGGCCTCTTAGTTTGATTTGTGAACTTGTCAGCTGCAATCTCAACGTCTTTTTGTTTATTAGGATCCCAGTGTTTCTCAGCGGAGTGACTCAGAGATGTGGCTTGTCACAGTAAATGAAGTGTTTACTGCTGAAGAGCCACAGTTCTTGTCTGGACACACACAGAATTCTTCCCCGGTCAGGACTGAGTCACTTATTGAAAACTGCAGTTCAGTTTCTGATGCTGCACTCAGGTTTATTCTTGAATGCAGCACTTGTTGGCTAGTGGTTGCGACCATGGGAGGGATTTTTGGAAATGTACTATTGCAATACTGTACTTTTAAGTTCTTGGAATACCATGAATAAATATTGATATGGAAGGTAAATATATAAATATATATAACAGGAAGGTAAATGAGGCACTAATGAACATAATATTAACACAAAACGGTGAACTGAAGAAACTGAGGGCTTATATACATAGAGTGTGATAATCAAAAAAACAGGGAACAGGTGTGTAACTAATAAGAAACCATGACAACTAACAATGATCTCAAACACAGGCAAAACAGTGATAAGGAAAACTGGATGATAAATACTTTGGACTGAACCAGTGGAGACAAAAACGGCTTGAAACTGGATGGGGACCAGCAAACACTTCATCCAGCTCATCAAACATCTATTTCTTCAAAGCTTTGGTTTATGCACATCAGCCTCGGGAGTGTGGGGATGGCTCCAAATAATTCCCTCGAACTCCTCTGTGATGAATGCTTTTGCCGGCTCCAAAACCTGTGCAGACTCCTCGTTGAGCTCAGGCTCCAGGATGAAAACAGCCTCTGGCGATTGCTCTGGCTCGATCTTCGTGGTGTGGCTTGGGTTCCGTGTCAGTGGTGGGCTCTGGCTCTTGCTCCGTTGCAGACATGGCTGGCGTCTGGCTGGGCTCTGGGTCCGAAGTGGGGCTGGGGTTATCTTGGTCCGGGATGCAAACTTTAAATGGATATTCACATCTAACCAGCACCCGCTCAACATATTCAGCGAAGCTCTCTCGAGGACCTTGCATGGGCAGGTGTGCCTTCGATCGCTCGTTGAGGCTTGTGTTGTAGAATACACAAATCAAGGCACACAAGATCTTGGAAAGTCCCTCGTGTGATCCTTGAGGGAGCGATCCACCTGATCCAGCAGGAGGAGGTTAACGGCAGGCATATCCATTGCTGTTTAATCCTTTCTTTTGGTCTCGTGTTCTGTCCGAAGTGCGCTTTGAATTCAAGAGATGTGTGAAGCAGAATGAAGATAACAGGTAATGAACACAAATATAAATTAGGCACTACACATGAACATAACATTAACACGAGACCATGAACTGAAGAAACTGAGGGCTGGTGTGTTACTAATAAGAAAGTCATGAGTCATGACTTTATGACTCATGACTTCGTCGTCTGGGGTCATGTGGTGGTCATGGCCTAATGGTGAGGGAGTTGGGCTTGTAACCTGAAGGTTGCTGGTTCGATTCCCATGCCAGCAGGAATTGAAGGTGGGGATTGTGAATAAACAGCACTCTGTCCACCTTCGATACCATGACTAAAGTGCCCTTGAGCAAGACACCTAACCCCTAATTGCTCCCCTTGTAAGTCGCTTTGGATAAAAGCATCTGCCAAATGAATAAATGTAAATGTGTGGAGCTTTGAAGCTGCCTAAATATTGATCTTGGAGCATAAAATATGGTTTACGTTGACCACCATTCATTTGCATTAGAGAAAAATCCTGGAATGCTTCCCTCCAAAACCCTAGTTTCTCTTCAGCTGGAGAAAGTCAATCATACACATCTTGAAAGGCCTTTGGGTGATTAAATAATCAGGAAATTTTCAGTTCTGGGTCACAATTCCTATAAGGAACTGAGCTTGTATTAGTTAAAGGAATTTAACTATTTAGGATGAAACATGATACTGAGGACATGAAAAACCTATAAACTGATGACCAATTAAAACATTATTTCCAAGAAATCAAGTTTTAATTTGATTAGATAAAGCCAAAAGACTACTTCAACATGTACTCAAAATGTAATGTAATTAAATTATATAGAACCAATTTACTTCACATAATTGTGATTACTGATGATTTCCATCTTTAAAAATACAGTGTTTAATATTTTATCCAGTATTCTGAGACATGTAATGGGGGCAAAGCTCTCCATAAAATTCACTGGGCCAAGGGAAAAAAAAATCCTGGCACAGCAACACATGCTCATTTTCTCAGAAGTCCCTTCTCACTACATACTAACCTGCCTACGTAATGAATCGGATCTGGTATCCCAAGCGATTACGCAGAGTGGCACGTGCCGAAACCCCCATGAGGTCAAAAGTGTGGGTGATCAGCGATGTCACTGAAAAGGTAAGCACGTTCTGGACACGCTCAGAATACACTCCACTCGTAACCTTAATTATTCAGAACAGTTCACTAACAAGAATCTTGTAATCCACACTGCTGGCTCCATGACAGCTAAATGAGATCAGAGCGGCCGGTGCATCTGGGTTTCCAACTACAGAAAAATAAGTCAAACTGACATAATGGACTTTAAATCTAGTCGCTCTTCACAACTGTTTCTCTTCTAATATAAACATTAACAAGTGTCACAGGGAAAAAGTGATGTGTGATTGTTAACCTAAACTTGACATGAGTCAAACTAATGCTGCCACTTAAAGGGATAGTTCACACAAAAATGAAAATTCTGTCATCATTTGCTCTCCCTTTATCATAATCTACTATGACATTGTTGGTCTGCTTTTTGAAGAATGTTGGTAACCAAACAGTTGGTGGGCCTCACTGACTTCCATAGTATGAAAAAAATAATATGGAAGTCAATGGGGTCCATCAACCGTTTGGTTACCAACATTCTTCAAAAAGCAGACCAACAATGTCATAGTAGATTATGATAGCAACTGAGACAAAGTCAATTCTGAAGTCATTCAATGGTACTGTAGTTAGAGCATGTTCAGTTTGGTGAAAATATCTCGTTTCATTTAGGAGTTATAGACATTTACATGTATGAACACATAAAAATGACCCACGCCAGACTTTGATTGCATTTTTTTGTTTTTGCCACTTAACATCAAAGTTTTGACATTTGGCCATTGGCGTATAGCCAACGACCTTGTTTTCGGGTTTCCTAAGGTAGTTTAGTCTCAATCGGACTAACGGTTTCGGAGATATTCACGAAAGTTGTTTAAACACTGTATCACAACGTTGCACTAACCAAAAGGCGAAACCTAGCATGTTTAGTATTGTTGGACTCAGCAAGGATTCAGCAATCTAAGGAGATCCCGTGAAAATAAGCCAACCTCATCCAAAGTTATAAGCGTGTAAATAATTTTTTTTTCTGGTCTGAAACGTCTCAGGCTCCTTCGGGAGTCGTGCCAATGACCCACACCGAGTTTCGTAACGATACGCTAATGCGTTCATAAAATACAGCATTTGACTACAAAATTCAAAATGGTCGACGCCCAAAATGGCCGATATGGGAAAAATTTGATCTCATTCGACTTTCATACGGCCCTGAATTTGATTTTTGGGCAAATCGTTCAGAAGTTGTATGTGAAAATAGCCATTTTTCATATCTCCAGACCAGCAATGCTGAAACACTGCACGTAGCTTCAATTTTCATGAAAATTGGGGCAACGGCCTTGGAGTTGGGAAAAGTAGGTTTCTTGGAAAATTTAAAATGGCGGAAAAATTCTCATTATGGAAAATGAGTGTAAATTTGGACAGTTGGTGGGGCTAGAAGGATTGAGTTAGAGACTCCATACTTGCTATATTGACATTTCAAACTGTCCTCTATCTGTATGCCAAATTTCATAACTTTGCTGGGTTTGACTCTGTTGCAACATCATTTGAATCCCATTCACATTTCCAGGATAGTCGGATGGTTTCTCCATACACAAGAAGAACCGAGTACAAGTTTCCATGATAGAAGGAATTTTAGAATGTATCTTGCCATGATTAAACCTCAGAGCAAACAAATATGAACGTTAGATAAATCAATTCAACTTTAAGAACATTAGGAGATCTAAATATTTTGTTTCCATTTGCTGGTCCAAGACTGAAATGATTTCATAAAGTACACAGAGCAAATTGCGTTTTTGTTGATAATGACATGATTTTCTGATGTATTTCCCTTTGTGAGGCTCCATATCAAATGCTTCATCCTTTAATACAACTACCACATTAAGTCATTTACATCATCCTGAAGAATTTTCCATAACAAGATTTTGTTGATGCAGCACAGCCTGTATTAAACTGAAGGCATCAGGGAAATGAGATACACTACCCAGCTATAGATTATTAGATATGATAAATCATTATGTGACATAAAATTAACAGCATGAAAAGCAGCTTGTCTTAAACGCCAAATGTCTGTATTCCAACACACAGATCCTACTTTTGACAATTTGTTGAAGTGATATTCAATTAATTGTAATAAAAAAGTAAATTAGCAAGCCTTGTACAAATTCTAGTGTAATTGTTACATAAATATACAGTGGGGGAAATAATTATTTGATCCCCTGCTTATTTTATTAGTTTCCCCACTTATAAAGTAATAATCTATCATTTTTATGGTAGGTATATTTTAATGGATAGACACAGAATATCAAACAAAAAATAAAAAAAACACATTATATAAATGTTATAAATTGATTTGCATTTCAGTGAGTGAAATTGGTATTCGATCCCCAAGCAAAACATGACTTAGAGGTAAGAAGTTTCTTGTAGTTGGTCTCCAGGTTTGCAAACATCTCAGGAGGGATTTTGGTCCACTCCTCCTTATAGATCCTTACTAAATTCTTACGGTTTCTTGGCTGTCACTTGGCAACTTGAAGTTTCAGCTCCCTCCACAGATTTTCTATAGGATTGAGGTCTGGAGACTGGCTAGGCCACGCCATGACCTTAATGTGCTTCTTCTTGAGCCATTCCTCTGTTGCCTTGGCAGAATGTTTTGGGTCATTGTCATGCTGGAAGACCCATCCACGACCCATCTTCAGAGTTCTGGCTGAAGGAAGGAGGTTCTTGTCCAAGATTTTACGGTACATAGCCCCGTTCATCTGCCCCTCAATGTAATGAAGTCGTCCTGTACCCTTAGCAGAGAAACAGCCCCAAACAATAATGTTTCCACCTCCATGCTTGACTGTAGGGTTGTGTTCTTGGGGTTATATTCAGCATTTCTCTCTCTCCAAACACGGCGAGTTTAGTTGATGCTCAATTTTGCTCTCATCTGACCACAGCACTTTCTCCCAAGCCTTCTCTGAATCATTTAGATGCTAATTGGCAAACTTCAGACGGGCCTGTATGTGTGTCCTTCTGTGTAGTTCTCGGCTGATCCCTCACCTTTCTCATCATCATCCTTACCCCATGAGGCGAGATCTTGCATGGAGCTCCAGACCAAGGGTCTTCTCCACATCAAGCTTCTTGCTGATGGTCTTGTAGCCCATTCCAGCCTAGTGCAGGTCTACAATCTTGTCCCTGATGTCCTTTGACAGCTCTTTGGTCTTGCCCATGATGGTGGAGAGGTTTGAATTGAAGATACAAATTCTTTGGAAAGGTGTCCCTTATACACATTACGAGCTGAAATTAGGAGTACTTTCTTAAATTGACGGGACTAATCTGTGTTCAACATGGGCACATAAACCATCTGTAGGAGGCAGAAATCTTGTTGGTTGGTAAAAATACTTCTTTCACTTGATCAAATCCTAATCAATTCATAACGTTTACATAAAGTGTTTTTTCTGGATTCTTTGGTTGATATTCAGTCTCTATCCATTAAAATAAACCTACCATAAAAATTATAGACCCCTCATTTCTTTATAAGTGGGCAAACTAACAAATTATATATATAATTAAAGGGAACCCATTATGCCCCTTTTCACAAGATGTAATAAAAGTCTCTGGTGTCTCCAGAATGTTCAAGTTTCAGCTCAAATTACCTCACAGATCATTTATTATAGCTTGTCAAATTTGCCCCTATTCAGGTGTGAGCAAAAACACACAGTTTTTGTTTGTGTCCCTTTAAATGCAAATGAGCTGCTGCTCCCGGACCCCTTTCCAGAAGAAGGCGCAGCTTTAACAGCTCACTCTTCAAGAAGGGTCTGTCTGCATCCCGCAATACTACAACGTAAGTTGTAGTACGCCCCTTAAGTTACGCCTTCTGCGAAGAAACAAGTGTGGGCATCATTGACTAAAACAATCTTTTAAAGTAAATTATTTTATGTTTTATGAATGAAATGTGTGTAAGATGAGCTTACATTGCTTTCGAATCGTATGAAAAAGTATAAAAAGTATGAAACTAGCTAGTAGTAAAACAAAATAAATTACACTATCAAATTAATACAAACTCATGCCATTATTGCTAAAAACCTACCCCCCACACCCAAACCTTACCCTAAACCTACCCCTTCCATAAAAATAAATTTATTGTAGAGTTTCATAGTTAAAAAAATGACGAAAACAAACAGGATGACTATGGCGTTGCAGATGTTATATGATCCGATGCCTTGTCACTAGGTGGCGATAGTGAAGCTTAAAAAGCAAGGAAAGTGAAGTAGAAGAACAGAACTAGTCACGACTCAGCGATTGTGTCTAGGATATAGCGGCCAGAAGTGAGGCAAAATCTTAGGATAAATAACAGTAAATTAAATGTGCTACTTATCAAATTGTGTTTTATGAACATCTACACCTACCCTAAACCTATCCTTACAATACTGCAAATACAGTTATTAAATTAAATAAATAAATATTAAATGACGCAATATTGTGTTGTGCGCATGTCCAGCTATATCCCTTCTAGTCTTTACCAAGTAGGGCTGTGTAATTAATCGCAATCGCAAAACAATCGCGATTTGAGCACATGCAATTTCTAAATCACACAAGTCTGCAATTTTATTTGTTAATTTATTTATATTTTAATTCAGAATACTGCAACGTTATTGAGCGCATGTTTAAGATGTTAACCAATCAGAGCTCACTCAGCACACCGCACAAATCAGAACAAAGCAAAGCGGGAGAACAGAATAGGCAAACGGGAGGAAAGAAGAAAAAATATGGATGCAGTTCAGAATAAAAATGATTTGGTACCAAAGAGAAATTCAACATCAGTCGTTTGAGAGAATTTTGGAGTCAAACACTGGACAAAAGATACCAGCTGCCAACTCACACTTATTTCACACAAGTTGCTGTATGAGAAATGTAAGGCGGGCGTTGAATATGAGTTTAAGCAGGTGAAATAATCATAATTTATTTTATGTTGTCTGTTTTTAAGACACTATTTTTTTTACAGTTTTGTTTATCAAGCAGTTAATCCTAGTGTACAGTATGTTACTGCATTGTGAAATGTGTGCACTGAAATACAATTTTGAAGTTTACTTATTATGACTGGAATTTCAGGTTAGTTAACCTTAATTTATTTTATGTTGTCTGTTTTAAAGACAGTTAACTACAGTTTTGTTTATGAAGCTGTAAATACAGTTACTTCATTGTGAAACATTGTGTACTTCTTGTGCACTGAATACATTCAGAATGTAGCATGTTTGAAAAAGCAAAAACAATTACCAAAATTGCAAAATAAATCGCAATTGCAATATTCATTAAAAAAAATCGCAATGTGATTATTTTGTCCATATTGCACAGCCCTATTACCGAGTAAGGGGCACTGATCTTCTCGCATCATCTGTGATTTGGACAACTTCCTGTTACGCCCCCTCTTGCAGTCCGCAGAGAGACTCTATTGCACTCTTCGGTCGCTCAACAACAACAAAGCTGGAGAATCTCACGCAGTCAAAATGATGATTGTCAGTAACGGTGTTCAGCCTTACATTGTTCAAACCGGAGTTGGACACTGATGGAGAGACTCAGGAAGAAGTTACAACTTTTAGACGTTTCTGAACGGTTAGTGGATACATTTAACTCATCGACTAGCATGTGCCGTCATGTTAATCTTTTGTGCAAAACCCGTGTTGAATTACAGAATTACAGACTTTCTTCGGCACATTTCCCTCATAAATGAAATTCAACCAGTGTCCTCAGTGGCTCGGATGCAAAGTCTATGGAGACTCTTATGTTCGTCAGTACATCCAATGCAAACAAAACATTTGTACTGTTCTTTGGCACAGACATTGTATATCTCCAGCTGCTACAGTGAGTAAACAGAAATAGCAGACTGCCGCAGCTCTCTCTATGCTAATAGGGCAGATCATCACCGGTCATGGGCGGGAAATCTGGAACCGTGTGATTGGAGAGCTGTTTTCTATGTGAATGTTGTAAAATGTCATTTATTCCTGAATTTTCATCATCGTTACTCCAGACTTCAGTGTCACATGATCCTTAAAAAATTCATCCTTATATGTTGATTTACTGCTCATGAAGCATTTCTGATCATGTTGAAAGCAGTTGCGCTGCGTCATATTTTTTTTTTTGTGGAAACCGTGATATTTTTTTTTCTCCAGGATTCTTTGATTAGTAGAAAATTTTAAAAGAGCAGCATTTATGTAAAAAATAAATGTCTGTACTGTCACTTTTGATCAACTTAATGCAACATTGCTGAATAAAAATTTCTTTAAAAAAAAAAATGCATTTTTTTATGTATATGCAGTCATAAAAGCGTTTTAAACTGTTAATGATATTAAAACACTGTATTAAGACATGCCAGCTTTTGTTGCATACTTCTTTCCAATCTTCTATCTCTTGAACTCTCTCTGTCCATTATATCTCCTCTCTAAATCAGCCAAGTAAGTGATTATCATTCACCTCACTTCATGTCTGGCAGATGCTTGAACTGAACCGTCGCAGTAATTACTGCACATTAGGAGCCTTAACCATCATGCACTTATTTATGGAGGGGTCATCTGATCGGCTGGTTTTTAATACTCTGATGACTGTAACGTATGCAAAGACAGAGGTTTGTTCGTAAGTCAAGGACCGTCTCCTTAATCAAATCACACCAAACATCAAATTCATTAGGACGGGCTTGAGATGACTGCATGAGCGCAAATTTGACAAATGAAAGAGAGGTGACATCACTGAAGTAACGTCACTCGAGACACGTTCTTTCCTGACCCCGACGACTGTGAAAACATCGAGTCAACAGTGGTCTGCTAAAACAGGCAGAAATGGACACCGAGGTCCTTTTATGAGACTGTGATGCCTCAACTCCATTAGGCGTGTTCGGCTCGAAGTGGCGCTGCACAGACCGATCAGTATGAAGCGGTTTCGCGAGACCGGATATAGAGCAGACGACTCCGTATGCTTTCGAGGTACTTTGATGTCATACCGATCGGTCAACGACAGCATTTGTTCATGTGGATAATTAGGTGATTGAAATGGATCACTGAATGATTTAGAGGAAAGCCATCACATTTTCAGTTATTAGAAAAAACATAAGTAAGGAATAATTGACTCGGGGCTGTTGAATTATTAGAAAATAATGCACACCCGAGGTGGTAATGCGTCATTACACCTCAATTGTGCATTATTTTCTAATAATTCAATGGTGCGGAGTCAATTATTCTGCTTATACTATAGTTACCACACCTTAAGACACTATTCAGATTTGTCAGGTTTTTGTCCTAAAAACAAAAGCATCTTATCCCACACTCCTTTGCCAATTCCAAAATGTCATTTTAGAGCTAGTGATGGAGGTTATGAGTGAGAGAGAGATAATAAGCATATGTGAATCAGTCTGTGCATCTCTCAACAGTGTTCGGCAGCAGCGTCTCTAACAGTGAAACTTTAAGTTTATCTACCTCAAGAACCGCAACGTTATTACCTCGTTGGTGAGAAATGTCATGTAGTTTTTAAGTTGCTAAACTATTTTACTGATTAATTTGTCAGAGCAGCACTGACGACGCGTTTCTGTGCGAGTGTATGTCTGTAGTGTGTGTATTTGAGTCAGAGAGAACGGGAGAAAGAGAGTATGAACTTTCAGGACATAATAAAATGTTGTGGTAAATAATATAAATTTTGTGGCAAAAACCATGACAATAATTTGATGTCCTATTGTTTATATTTATTATATTTATTTTGTTTATATTTATATCCTATTGTATATTTATTTGCTTGGTCAGTGTAGTTGTGAGCTTTTTTTTTTTTTTTTGTTGCTGTTGGGTGAAAGGACTTTTGAAATAACTGCGAGGTGATTTGAAACTGTAAGATCAAGAACTACTTTAGGCGTGTGTTTCCATTAAAATAATTGTACACCTTAAAATGTTCGTCAACCAATCAGATTTGAGAATTCAACAGCCCTGTAGTATAAATTAGCTTATTATAACGCTAACTAGTAGTCGATTCTCATCAAATTGCACAGCTTTGTGAAAAGCAAGGAAAAATGCAAAACAAGATATACACATGAAATTTCATTTTAATTTCTTAAATTATGACAGGTTTTAAGTTGTAGCCTCCCCTATGGGCAGACATTTGCATACCATGGCGTTCATCCTCAGAATGACCTGTTGTTTGTGTTTCAAGTTTCATTAAGTTTGGACGTTGCATTGAGCAGATTCAGGTTCAGTAGTCAAAATTGAAAACGCCAGACCATTTCATTTGCTTATGTCTTCACAACGCATCACTAAATCAAAATTCTGTTCATAGCAAAGTTCATGGTTTGGCAAACTAGATTGGCTGAACCGGTGGATAAAATGTAAAAACAAGTAGAGCCCTGCATAGGACAAATCTACAAAAACACATCCACAAATCTAGGCCCTAGATGCGCAGACCCTTGCCTGGCCTGTGTCCGATAGCTTGTTAGAATTTTTGACCGGAGCCTGACTGGAGCCCGTTTTTTTAAACATTTTTTTTATTAATCCTCCTCTTAACGCTGGCTTTGTTGCAGCCATTAAAATGTGAGCACTTGGAGCACTTCTTTTTTTGTTAAATTAAAGTTCTGTTTCTTAAAGTGACGACTACAGCGGCCGACAGTGAGTTGATTGATTGACACGTTTGATCGATTTAGTCTCTCACATCAACACTTGTCTTACCTACAATAAAAGCCATAGATATAAAACACTAATATAAACATATCAGAATGTTAGTTTAAACGTTTATTAGCACTACCACAGTAAAGCCATTTTTGACAAGCCGAGTCGGGCTGCTCTGCTGCTCGCAATAGTGTGCGGGAAAAACAAAACAAAAACAAAACTGGCTATACATTAAAAAAAAACAAAAAAACATAGCCTATTCAGAAGAGAACTGTACGAAAAATAAAAGAAGACGTCACCACCTCTCCAATTCGGCACAAATCCAAATGTTTGTAAATCATCAGCTTTTCATGGTTTATTTTAATTAATGGATGTCCAAAGTAGGCTATTAAAAGAAGAAGAAGCCTAAAACGGGCCAGAGGCCTGGCCCGCCTGTGAGCTATGACATGAAAATCGGCCCGAGACCCGGCCCATGGGCTGTAAATAAGTCACAGCCAGTTGGGCACGGGCAGAAATTCAGGGCTCTAAGCTACACCTTTGTTTTGAATACGCGACCTGTAGTGGCGAAATAATGTGGCTTTATTTGCAAACTCTGGATTAATCCTGAGTTGACAGAGAATATTTATACCGAGTGTTGTGAGACCACTCAACCTGATCTAAACCAGGTTAGATTTATAGGGATTTTTCAACTCCAAACCTACTCTGAAGCTCAGAGTTTGTTCAACTAGCTTCATGCAACAGGCCTCTGAAGACCCCTCCTGCTTTGGATAATTAACCAATACATTTTTGTTTAAATGTTGTGGGGTTGTTCGTGCGTTAGCCTTAGGACCAGCTTAATTTAGCAAAACAATCATTTCAGGGACATTGCAAGATAGGCTAATGTTTTTTATTCTTCCATATTCTTTTATTCCTCCAAACTGCACAGGTTTTCCAGTTCATATAGATTTGAACGACATATGCTCTGTCCTGACCGACTATGAACACATTTCTTATCATGTATGCCAATGAAAGACTAACGAGCCAATCAGAGTATAGGGTGGGGCTGCATATGGGGCTGCTACCCATTTCTAGTATGGGTAACTGCAGCTTGGTGTAATGGGCGTGCTGAACGTTAGGTGGCGTGCCAAACAGTAGGGGGCGTGTCGAACGGTTTTTCATTGGTCGTGTAAACTGCCTGTTCCGCATAAAGGAGAGCCATACTTTTAATCGCTATTGGCCTACATAAAGCAGTAACTCCAACCTAACTATAAGACCACATTTAATTTTTTACGTAAAAACAGCGTTAATGATTTTAGGAATATTGTAGTCGATTTTTTTTTTTTATTAATTTCGAAAGTAACTTCGAAATGTATGCATGGCACGGATTATTGACGTCATCACCGCAATGACTTGTATTTATGGTCGATTACTATTGCATTGGTTATACATGAAAAATATGTTATAAAATTTACAATTTCTACTATTTTGAACCGTGATTTACATTTGTTTGTACCTCCCTAAGAGTGCATGCAAATAAAAAATGGTAACACCTTACAATAAGGTTTCATTAGTTAACATGAATAATGAACTACTTCTACAGCATTTGTTAATCTAACGTTAGTTTCAACATTAATACATTATTAAAATCAATATCAATATACTGTGAGCTAACATGAACAAACAATGAACAGCTGTATTTTTTTTATATTTTATCACTAATACTAACAAAGATTAATAAATGCTGAAACAAATGTATTGCTCATAGTTACTTTATGTTGGTCAATACATTGTTAACAAATGAAATGTTATTGTAAAGTGTTGTCCCAAAACGTTTTGTCTGAGAGACATGGTTGATAAAACACATCACAGAAATATAAAACTTGGGTAAGAAGTGTTAACTGACATTAACCAATTAAGCAAACAGACACTGCTTTATCCACCAAAACATTTATTCAGTTTTCAGTTGTCAAAGAGCTTGGGTTCCCATTCAGTCAGTCACGTTCGACGTTACGTTACGCGTTATGCTTGGGAGCCCAATTACCTCCACATGGTACAAAACGAGCCAATGAGAAAACGAGCCTTCTGGCAATCCCACACTGCCAGAAGCCGTTCTTCTGCCTCCTCCACTCTCACTACCCTCGATGGTGGGGCCACCAACGGATACATGGACATTCCACAGGTGGAGCGTGCAATTGCGGTGCACTTGTGCCCGCAGTCTGCTGCCACCTGGCGGAATCGTCTCTGTCTTCCATCCAAGGCGGGTAAGACGACGGCAGCTCTGGCTGCTAAGCTCCTTGCATGGCATGGCCATCTTGCAGGTTCATCAGGCGAAGGCTTTAAAACAGCTGCACGAGGGTAGTTCTGAACCAGGGGTACTGCAGGAACTGCACGCTGCGACCGACCTCGCCCTCCAGGTGATGAAAGTCACAACGTCCCCCTGCGGCTGCACAGGCCCCTGTGAGACCGGAACCATCCTGTCCTCCACGGGCCCCCCGCAGAAAGGCGACGCAGCCCGCCCAAGCCAACAAATCTGCTAAGGAAGAAGTAGAGGAAGAGTGGCCCAGAGATGGAAGGAACTGCTCTGCTCCAGGAGACGGTGAAGGCACCGCTCCTTCCCCCCGGAGGAGGCCGGGGGGGTAAATCCTGTGTTCCGTTTTTATTTTTGTTCACCCACCTTTTGTACACCCACCTTCTCAATAAAAGAGCAGTTTCCAAAATCTCTGAGTCATACTGGGTCTGTGCTGAGAGTGGGCGATGCACTGCTTCCTCACTCTCAGCCACTCCCTTCTTCGCCATGGGCAGGACACGGACGCTGTCGGGGACGCACAGACTCCCCTCGCCCTCCTGCCCCGTCCCTCAGGGGACACGGAGCCAAGTGAGTTTATATCACTCACTGCCTCTACCTCGGGACGCTCTGCCTCCCAGGTTGGGCCTCAGTTCTCCATGCTGCCCCCCCACGGGTACTTCTGCTGCTTGGATGGTGCCACTTATACAGTGCTTTGGGGCTTGCCTAGGTCTTCCCAACCCGTCCCATTGGCTCATTCGAACAGTCAGACTCGGCTACGCAATTAAGTTTGCCAGGCGTCCCCACAGGTTCAGTGGCGTCCTGTTCACCTCGATGGCAGGCAAGGATGCCACTGTCCTGCAACAGGAAATTGCGGTCCTGTTGGTGAAGGACGCAATAGAGCCTGTCCCTCCAGCCGAGATGAAGTCTGGGTTTTACAGCCTGTACTTCATAGTACCCAAGAAAGGCGGGGGGCTACGGCCAATCTTGGATTTGCGTGTCTTGAATCGGGCCCTTCACAAGCTCCTGTTCAAGATGCTCACGCTGAAACGCATCCTCACGTGCGTTCATGCTCAAGATTGGTTCGCAGCTATCGACCTGAAGGACGCGTACTTCCATGTCTCGATCCTCCCTTGACACAGACCATTTCTATGTTTTGCATTCGAGTGTCAGGCATACCAATACAAGGTCCTACCCTTCGGGCTGTCCCTGTCTCTCTGTGTCTTTAGCAAAGTCACGGAGGGGGGCCTTGCCCCACTCAGGGAAGTGGGCGTTCGCGTCCTCAGCTACCTCGACGACTAACTTATCTTGGCCCAGTGGAGCTGGACTCAGTCAGATTGCTGCATATGAGACAGCTTCAGCACTGGCTACACAGCCGAGTCCCGAGGTGGGCATTGCACCATGGCACGCTCCGTGTGGTCATCACACCGAGTTGTCGCCGAACATTCAGCCCGTGGTCGGACCTTGCTTTTCTACGGGCCGGAGTGCCCCTAGTGCTATTGTCCAGGCATGTTGTTGTCACAACAGATGCCACCACAGCAAGCTGGGGTGCCGTATGCAACGGGCATGCTGCGTCAGGCTCCTGGACAGAACCCCAGTGGCAGTGGCATATCAATTGCCTCGAGTTGCTAGCAGTACTGCTGGCCCTGCGCTGGTTTCAGCCATTTCTGCAGGGCAAGCATGTACTGGTCCGTACGGACAACACATCGGCAGTAGTGTACATCAACCACCAGGGTGGTCTTACCGCATGTCGCAACTCGCCCGCCACCTTCTCCTCTGGAGTCAGCTGCGGCTTGGGTCGCTGTGTGCTAACAGGGGAGCTCTAGTAAGCTCACATATCTCACCAAAGTGGATTTACATGACTTCTGATCCATATACATCATAAACACGCTTACTAAATGTTTATTTAACATCTGACAGGGAAATATTCAATAAGTATTGCAGATGATGAGCACATCACAACATGTGACATCTGAGTGATTTATGTGTGCTATTATGTAGAATTCAACCCTGCTTACATTAGATGAATGTAAGTAATATAAATATACAAATGTACAAGTAACTGTTTTATTTGACCGTTTGTACTGTTGATAAATTAAGGAACATTTGTATTGTATAAGAAGTCAGTTAACACGAGTGACTTGCTCAAGGACACACTGGTGATTTCTTCACCACAAGAAACAGCAAGAAACAGAATGCTGACGTGAATTGTAAAATGTTTTAATCTTTAAATGTTTTTTTTAACAGGTAGTCATGTTCTTGGAGAGCAGGCACACGGATGTTTGGATCAGACACAGCGCCAGCCAGATTGTCCCGCACATCTTCTCAAACTCTTGCTTCAAGGTTGTGGGGTTCAGGGGACCATCATCATAGTCTTCCTCATCCTCTGGATCAATGATGTCCCCATTGAGAAGAGCAATAATGAGGCACATGTTGGACAGCAAAGACAGGTGAAGGTATTCACAGTGGTCAGCTGCTTCATCAAAATAAAGCTGCAGAATTGGCACAGCTGTGTTGAGATGGCAGAAGGATGGACAGTAGGAGGGTTCAACGCCTGTAAATACATGATTATTTGTACAATAAGTCTGAATAAAGCTGTGTTTCATGTGTTATTGACTTGTATATGTATTTATTTATTGTGCTTCCTTTTATTCATTCTTTTACTCATCTATGTTTCCTATTGTTGTCAGTAAATAAAATTATTTTATTAATTCATGTTTTAAATCATTGCTTGACTGAAAATTGAGATGTATTCACCTTGACTGCACTTGTCTAGTGTGTGTTCATGCATAGCTGTCATATGACAAAACAAATGAGATTTTGCTTGTTTTAGTAAAACATCATTTTCAGTATTGGGCAGCATTTATCATTATTATTGTGTGTAAGTGTTGGGGTGGGCTAATAATGTAATTCATTCTGGGGTAATCTTATTTTTAGTAGTAATACTTACATTTTCTGAGTACAAAATCAACATTCTTCGCCAAAGGCAGGATCTTCTAGGTACGGTTGAGTTACTGATGCTGTGAGGTGTTAGTGCAGCTGTGACTCGTGTCTTGTTTATTATTATCTATTGCAGAACTTACAATTACATACAAGATCAGGGAAAATACCATGGTTGTATCTTTAACAATAAACAATCATAAACAAAAAAGACAAAAAAATGGGTTTGTGTACATCATAATATGAGATTAAATGCAGAGCACAAAAAAGGACAATGACAGGGTTAAATATCTGAATAATTCATCATAATGCATCAAAAATATATATAATTATTTTGTTATTTATAAGCCTGATGAATGAAACAAATTCTTAATTTAAAAGAAAAAGAGGGAAAACAAAGGATATTTAATTCACTTTTGCTTGTGGATGAAAATGTTTGCATATAAAATAAATTAACATATTCAAGTGATTGCGATTTTTGGGTTTTTATAATAATAAAAAAATACCTTTAAGGATAAAACTGTGGGTCACATTAGTAGGGTTAAAAATATAAGAACTGAAATTAACCGCAAATTTATTGGTACAATCACATAAATGGGAACAAGACCAGAAAATGAGCAAGTTTAATCAATATCAAGATATTTACAGATAGATTAACCCTGTCACTCATCTTAAATTGTTGCGCTTGCGATAACTGGTCATATGATAACGTCAACATGGCGGATGATTTCCGGATCGCATTCATACTCAACGAGATTTCATTCATACTCTTTTAGCACTCGTTAAGTTCCTACTCATTGAGTAGGCGATTTCGGACGTTGCCCACGTCTTACCCCTACCATCTTTTCAAAGTCTAAAGGAAATTATGTAATTGTTTGGTTATCGCTAATTGGCCAACACAGTTGCCAGGAAGAAACTCCTTTCACCAATGAGAAATCGTTCGGCACGCCCATTACATATTAGAGAACTAAAAAAGGTAGGTTGGTTAGGCAACACTTTTACTTTCATTTTATCTTTTTGAGAGCCACGCTCTGAAATGGAACCTCAAAAGGATTGTAAGTATGATCTAAAATATATGCATATTTTAAATAGGTATTTAAAGCTATGATGCCTACAACCCTTTGTTGCTGTTATCTTACCACATTGTAACATTTTCCATGAATTTTGATGTGAAACAGCAAATTGTGCAATGCTGTCTTTCCAGCGACATCAAAACAACAAACCACTTCCTGAGCAAAGATTCAGACATTTTAAACAGCATTGATGTTCTTAAAGTAACTTTATTTTTCCCCAATTTTGACATTGTCAAATAATTAACCTACAACATACATGAAAGTTATCATTTCAGCACCAATATATCAATTTTAAAACACAGTACCTTTCAATTAATCAACAGCTGCATCTTACAATGAGGAAAGGAGGCCACAGAGACGAAACAGCAGAAGTCTTCCTCCAAACAGTAAGTGTAATGAATGATTAAGTTAAAACATAATAAATTGGCATTCTAAACGCTTAACATGAAAACCGCTTAATGTGGCTTAAAGGTACAATATGTAATTTTTTTATATTAACCCTTTGACAGGGACGATATATTCAATATTGTATGTAATATAAATATATGTAATATTTCAACTTTTATTTTGTTGCCCTAGCTAACATTAGCTAGCTAGAATAGAATAAGTCAACATCAAGCAAACTTATAGTATTGGAGTATTGGACATGCTTCTCTTTCTCACTAATAATGGATTGAACCTTGGCCTAACATATCAAATATTATGTCCAGTTATCTTTCACAAAATATCAAATATTTTCTGTGGGGAAAAAAAAGAGTTATATTCATTAAATATAGAAAAGCAGCTGTGTTGAGTTGTAAAATGTGTGGCAGGTGAATAGTTTTCTGCAGTAAATATGTTCCTACTTGCAAAAATGTGCAAACATCAAAGGTTTCTATATGCGTTATTTTGTTATGCAAAATTCATGGAGAAATACAAAAACTGTAAGTAATAAAGGAAAAATAATGATTTGGGGACATTAAAAACAAGATATTTAATGAATACCTGAAATAAATCAATGATAAAATACATTTCTTTCAAAGATTCAGCAAAGAATCACTCAACCTTGACTGAAATTACATAGGAAATGAATGCGGGTCATTTTAGACCCGTGTTGCGCATTAGAAGGGTAGTGATACAAAAATTATTTTTATTCAGAGAGTAAGAAAAGAAAAATGAAAATAAGGATTTGTGATGATCAAAAACAAGTTCATTGAAGAATACCTGGAATACTGAATAATGGAATTAATTTCTTGCAAAGATGTAGAAAATAAAACTCAGTCAGGTCGTTTTAGACCCATGTTATGCATTAAAGGGTTAAAATAAAAACCACTTGCACAGTGTTATATATTTTGTTAAGCTGTGTACTTACATATTCCTAAATGTTTCCAAGAATTTGTAAATAGAAAATTGAAATTTGTTTCCACAATTTTAAATAGTGCCGTCCCTCCCTTGTCACTTGAGCCTATCAATGACGTAATATCTGCGTTATCCCTGCTTTCCGCTTGTACTGCATAGTAACCATGACAACAGACAAGAACAGCTGCGTAACAACTAGCGGTGCGCTGTTGTTTCGTTCAAACCATGGCAAGCAAACTTTGGGACAAAAGGAGAAATAAAACGAGGATCAATATCAGCGTGGAGATGGCGAGAGCTTTGCGACAAACTTTAACTTGACAGAGACGCTCTTACACGTTATTAGACGAGGTGAGCAAATGTAGGCTATAAGACTAATCAATGTTATAAAGCTCAACATGACGAAGTGTTAGAATACTGTAATGTTGATCTAGATTACTGTTAAGTCTCATACAGACAACAAACTAATACTAAACATTACAACTTTCCACACACTCAAATACAGTTTAGTATGATAGTGTGACGTTAGAGCAAGTGAAACAGCGCTGCGTTTCCTCACAGTTTTAACTCATCAGATAAACTGACCTGAATGAGTAGTGTTTCAGCACTTATGAGTAGTTCGGTAGAATGAAATGTCCTCGTTTCTTTATATCCCGGGACTCACGTGACACTGATATCTGTCTCTCATTAGTAATCACGTCCGCCATTCTCGTCCACTGTCATGTTAAAAACATGCATTCACTCATCCATAAACATTATTTCCACATGAATATTATTAGATCCATCGGCATGACGACAAGTTCTATGATTCCATATTCACTGCGTCATCAATCTACGCTTTTGTTATTGTTTTGAAGAGTTTAGCGCCCCCTAGCAGCGAAAAAAAAAAAACATATTGTGCCTTTAATGTACCAAGAAAGTGATATTAAAAAAACTAATCAGAAAACACCAAAGTAATAAAGCATACCATATACAGAAAACGAGATGAGCCCAGAATATGACAAAATAAAGCAAATTTGTGTTCAGGGTGTCACTTAATTAAGTTTGTGGATTTTATTTTGTAATTCAACATGTCATACAGTCACAGGCTCTGAGGTGTACTATCATTTTCAGGTGAAGTTGGACTGTGAAATATTCATTTAGTTAGTTATTTATTGTCATTTAATCAGACAGATTGACTGAATAAATTAATGTGAAATCGCTTCGACAGAAGATTATTTGTTTTCAGATCAGTTCTTTGACAGTCTTACCGTAATAGCCAGTGTATGCACGAACCACAAAATATAGTGGCGGCTAGATTGACCGTGCATTTCGCGTTGGGGGCTGGCTTGACTGCAGTTTCTTACGGTTGGTTCTGCCATCCATGATAAGGTTAACACAAACAATTAGATTAAAACATGGTCTGCCATGACATATTGATTTGATATTACTGTTTATCTTTAATTCTAGTGTCTGAATTAAGAATTTGGATATTGGGGGAGAACTGGCCAGAAAAATGCTCAGTCGGAAATTTTCTACTAGGACGAAAGGCATTTGACAAAAATGCTCCCTCCTTTCAGCAGTGTCCTGAGAGAGCCAGAGGATGCATTGAGACTCAACATATATCTGTGATCATCACACCAAATCTGTTTGACAGACAGGTTCCTGAAATGTATCAGGGACTGAAAGATTGTGAGGACTTATCTACTCCAGGTCCACATGTGCTTCTGCTGATTCTGCATCCAGATCTCATTGAGAAAAACAGATATATGGTGGAAACCATGAAATCTTGGTCAGATGACACAGTGAAACACACCATTGTTGCGTTGACGGGCCCGATGAAATCTACTGATTCTTTCAGCAGCCCTATGGAGATCTTACTCAAAGAAGGTTGGAAGTACTACAAATCTGAAGGAAAGAAGAAATTTTTACCAGGTGGCAAACATTCAATAATGGAGCTATTTGAGAAAATCAAGTCCTTGGAGGAAAAGAACAAGGGAAGGCATGTCACCCCGGACTTTTTCTATGACCTGCCAGCAGATATTCCATCAACATCATCTGATCAGCCTCATGAGAACAAAACAGCTGAAATGATGAAACAGAGAGAATTTCAGAAATTCTGTAAGATTTTTTTTACCCATTTTTATAAAAAAAAATCATAAATGCATATATAATCTGCATATTTTAGTAGGATAAGAAAGAGAAATGACTGTCACTGTACAGTCCGCAGCTTGGACCTAAACAGTGTGAGATCACATAATGTTGAATGATGTATTGATGTTCATCTGATGCATAAAAACATTTCCTCTTGTGTGCTCACCTCTCTAAGCATGAATGCAAAAGCAGAAGCAACACAGGATTCCCATTTGCTCAAATTGAGTCTTTATATTTGTTCAATATGAATTTTGATACTATAAACATACTTTTGATGACACTGCATTTTCTCCTCCAGCCCCCAAGGTGAAACAACAGTTTTTGCCTTGCCTGACACTTTCACATCAGAGCACAGATACAGAGAGTAAGTAGGCTACTTATTTGTCATGATACCAGTTCTTTACTCACAACACAACATTCATTTAACCCTTCTTTCACACAGTATTTGTTCAGTACTATAGT
The DNA here is from genome assembly GCA_038088235.1 of Zacco platypus. Taxonomy (NCBI): domain Eukaryota; kingdom Metazoa; phylum Chordata; class Actinopteri; order Cypriniformes; family Xenocyprididae; genus Zacco; species Zacco platypus. The sequence goes on from CM076077.1 coordinate 31,648,830, forward strand.
AACAAGACAAAAAAAAGTTATTGATTGCATTTGAAGCAGGAAGTTTTACATCCAATCAGTAATATAAACAAATGGTCTCGATTGATCTTGAAATAAATTCCAGACAAATGCGGTCGAGACAAGACCAACCCTTTAAATATTGGCCTTCAGACCAAGACCTGTCTCAAGTACTACAACTCTTCTATCTATACATAGTAATACAATTTTTACTTGTTTCATTGTCAGCAGACATTTTTAGTACCCAGAATATCAATCTGGTGTTGCTTGGAAGGAGTAGAACTGGAAAGATTTCTGCATCAAACACAATACTGGGCCAGACAGCAACTGAATCTGAAGCTGTTCATAAATGTGTGAAGAGAGAGGGTGTAGTATGTGGACGTCGAGTCACTCTGGTTGAAATGCCAGAACTATACAATACGAGTCTCTCTCAGCAGGATGTACTGCACGAGGCACACCGTGCTCTGTCTCTGAGCTCATTTAAAATACACACATTTCTCCTGGTCCTTCCTGTCGATCCTCTCACTGATAATGATAAAGGAGAAATTAATGTAATCAGTGACATATTTGACACAGCTGATGGGAAGTTCTGGGATCATCTAATGATCTTGTACATATGGGAAGGAAACAGGCAGGACAAAGTCATCACTGATTTCATATATGGAAACAGAGATATTCAGGACATTGTTCAGAAATGTAGGAACAAATACCACACGCTTAGTATTAATCAAGAACTCGAAAGTGAACAGCTCTCAGAACTGCTGAAAAAGACCAACATGGATACTTGTTACTCATACGCCACATTTGTGGAAGCACAGCTGGACAAGAGAATTCAACTGAATGCCAGAAATGAGGAAATAGAGATTGAAATCAGAGAGTTAAAGAAGATTGGACAAACAGGTAAGACATTTCATGTAATATGAAATTTATTCTCTAAACATTTCCCCTTTTTCTATTTAACCTATAAAAACTAATTTCAATATTTAATGTTGTATTATGAAATTAGAGAAGAGTAAGTTTGTGAGCGTTCATTTTTGTGCTTATTTTCCCCACCCAGGTGAGAATGCGAGAGAGAGATCAAGCACAAACTGCTTGAGAATTGTGCTTGTTGGCAAAACTGGAAATGGAAAAAGTGCTACAGGAAACACTATACTCAACAAAGAAGCATTTAAATCATATTGCAGTATGTCTTCAGTGACATCCTCGTGTCAGAAAGAAGAGGGGTTTGTTAATGGAACTCCAGTAGCTGTTGTTGATACTCCAGGCCTATTTGACACACAACTATCAAATGATGAAGTGAAGGAAGAGATTCTGAAGTGCATCACTCTCCTCTCTCCAGGACCTCATGTGTTCCTGCTGGTGCTTAGAATCGGAAGACTCACAAAGGAAGAAATGGAAACTCTGAACCTAATCAAAGAGACGTTTGGGAAGAATGCTGGGATGTTTAGCATCATAATATTCACCCATGGTAATCAGCTGGAAGGTCAGACAATTGAGAGTTTCCTGGAAGGTGCTGATTCACATATGAAGAAGCTGATCAGAGATTGTGGGGAAAGATACCATGTCATTGACAATAAAAAGACAGACGACAAATATAAACAAGTCATTGACATAATGGAGAAAATCAACAGAATGGTGGAGAAAAACGGAGGAGGATGTTACACCAATGAGATGTTCAAAGAAGCAGAGGCTGCCATAAAACAGGAAATGGAAAAAATATTAAAAGAAAAGGAGGAGGAAATGGAGAGAGAGAAAAAACATATTAAAGACAAACACAAGGAGGAGTTAGCAGAAATGGAGAGAAGAATAGCAGAGCAAAGAGATCTAATGGAGAGAGAGAGGAAAGTAAGAGAGGAACAACTCAAAATCAAGGAAGAGTTCTTGCAAAATGAACTTAAGAAAAGAGATGAGCAAGAAGAGAAGGAGAAGAAAGAAAGACAAGAAGCTGAAGAGATAAGAAGAATTGAAGAGAAGAACAAACAGGAGCAATGGGAAAAGGAATGGCAAAAAATAGAAGAGAAACGAATGAAATTAGAGGAAGAAAGACAAAAGAGAGACCAGGAATATAGAGAGAAGTATATGAGAGAGAGGAGAGAAATGGAGGAACTTCACAAAGAAAGACTGAAGAAAGAACATGAGGAAGAATACCAGAAAAAACTTAAAGAGGAGAGGAGTGGTTGGAAGCTGAAAGAAAAGAAAATGATTGAAGAATTTGAAGAAGACAAAAGAGAAAGAGAAGAAAAAGAGAAGGAGAGGATTGAGAAGGAGTGTAAAGAAAGAGAGAGAATAGAGAGAGAGTATGAGAAGAGCAAAATAGAGATGAGAAAACAAAGAGTGGAATGGGAAAAATCATGGAAGCAGGAGTGGGATAAAAGAGTGATAGAGGAGAAGAAGAGACGGGAAGAGGAAAGAGAGAAATTGAGTAAGCTTGAAGAAGTGTTCGAACGAGAGCGCAAAGAGGAGGAGGAGAAGAGAAAGAGAGAAGATAAAGCCAGACGAGAACTGGAGGAGCGAGAACGAAAAGAGATGGAGGACGATTATAAAAACAGATTGAAAGAAATGAAGAGTAAGTATGAAGATGAGGCCCGAAAACAAGCAGAGGAATTGAACGTATTCAGAGAGAAATACACCAAAGACTTTCAAGCTCTCATGTTGAAGCATGATTTAGAGATGGAGAACCTGAAACAACACCATAAAAAAGAGTGTCATGAGCATGAAACGGAGTACAGTGTACTGAGTGAACTCTCAAAGCAAAAAGAGAAAAATCTGAAGGACAAAATGAGAGATTTGGAAGAGAAACATCAAAAAGAGGTTGATGAGCTGAAGACGAAGTATGAGCAAAATTGTGTACTACTGTAGAATATTCAACTTTTATCTTTACTAGATTTGTTCCCTGACCTGATTTAAGGACAGAAATAATCTGAATGTTCTGGTTACATCACATTTCAAGTTGATCTTAAAATGAAGACAGCATGAACACTTTAAGTTGAAACTATTTTTTTTTTAGTCTTATCAAATGAAAAAACAGTTCTGTACTTTCATTACATTGCTACGTTTTTTTTTCTTTGCTTAATTTGATTTGATCTCCCAAGGTTTTTTCTTCATTATCTTGCCATTAAAGGATATAATGTATGCTATTAATCCTTTTAAGGACAAGTTTTTGAAATGTACTGTACTGTCCTCTTTTTATAGAGTTATGCTGATTATGTGCATGTTTGCATTTACTGTATTTTGGTGCACCCTGTCATGGTAATTAAATATGTCACTTCAGATACAACTTGTATCCCTTTTGAACTATATGCACGGGTGTATGTGTGGAAAGGATGAGGAAAACAGTATATACAGTAAATCACACTAAATTATGTGCTTTATGTATTGTAAGTATTCTGTAAAAATAACAAGTTGAAATAATGCAATGACTTAAAACAAAAGCATAGACTATCCATTAACAAACTCACACAGTTACAGTAGGTCGAGATCTGGCAGCAATAGCACATTTTTTTCAGTTGGGTGAGCACTTTCTGGACACCTTTATATATATGATTTAGAGGAAAGATTAATTTTTTTCTAGCCGTCACATTTTCAGTAATTAGCAAAAACATAAATTAGTTTATTACAGTGCCACCTTGATACTCATCAAATTTAGTATACAGCCTCATGTAGGTCATTATGCAAAACAAGAGACATCAAATTTAATTTCAATTTGTGAAATTACGTTTTTCAGTTGTAGTGCCCCCTATAGGCAGATGTCGGCACACCTTGGTGTTCATCTTCAGAATGAACCGTTGTCTATGTGTATCAAGTTTCATTAAAGGTACAATATGTAGAATTTTTATAATAAAATATCCAAAAACCACTTGCACAGTGTTATATATTTTGTTAAGCTGTGTACTTACATTATCCTAAATGTTTCCAAGAATTTGTAAATTCAGAGAAAATCACAATGTTAAATAGTGGGCCGGCCCGGTCTTTTCACTTCACATTGCGCCTGTAAATGACGTAATATCCCTGGGCTCACAGTAACCATGGCAACAGACACGGACAGCTGCGTAACGTAAAGCGGCGCGCTGCTGTTGTTTCGTCCAAACATTATGGACCATGGCAAGCAAACTTTGGGACAAAAGGAGAAATAAAACGAGGATCAATATCAGCGTGGTATGGCGAGAGCTTTGCGACAAACTTTAACTTGACAGAGACGCTCTTACACGTTATTAGATGAGGTGAGCAAATGTAGGCTATAAGACTAATCAATGTTATAAAGCTCAACATGACGAAGTGTTAGAATATCATCAGTATGATACTGTAATGTTGATCTAGATTACTGTTAAGTCTCATACAGACAACAAACTAATACTAAACATTACAACTTTCCACACACTCAAATACAGTTTAGTATGATAGTGTGACGTTAGAGCAAGTGAAACAGCGCTGCGTTTCCTCACAGTTTTAATTCATCAAATAAACTGACCTGTATGAGGAGTATTTCAGCACTTGTGAGTAGTTCGGTAGAATGAAATGTCCTCGTTTCTTTATATCCCGGGACTCACGTGACACTGATATCTGTCTCTCATTAGTAATCACGTCCGCCATTCTCGTCCACTGTCATGTTAAAAACATGCATTCATTCATCCATAAACATTATTTCCACATGAATATTATTAGATCCATCGGCATGACGACAAGTTCTATGATTCCATATTCACTGCGTCATCAATCTACGCTTTTGTTATTGTTTTGAATTGTTTAGCGCCCCCTAGCAGCGAAAAACTACGGATTGTACCTTTAAGTTTGGAGATTGCATTGAGCAGATTCAGGTTAGAAGTCAGAAGGCATACCTTTTAATCGACTTTTGTCGTCTTCACAACGCATTATAATGAGTCAAAATTCTTGTAACTTTTTGTCATGAGGATATTACGATGATACGTGCCAATTCTCATGCAAATTGAACCAAAATTGGGCGTATGAACTTTTTTAGACTAATAGATTAATATACATTTGTAAGGCTTTGTGCTAGAACTACAGTGGGAATGGAGATCTGGAGACTTTCATTGATCACAACATGAGGGTGAGTAAATAATGACAGAACTATGGGTCAACTATCCATTTAAAGATTCACGAAGACACAAAACAACAATCACTGATGCTCACATTCAGCTCTTTATTGCATGCCACTGCAAATATCTTTTCTTAACATTAAGCAAAAACAACATAGGGTTATTCAATGAACGAGCAATGATCTTTTTTTTTAAAACTATAGTACCAATCATTTTCTGATAGCGACATAAACATAAGCTATCTTTACACCCAGCCCCAAATGAGAATGTTATGTATGTGGATTGTATGAGAAAGCAAAACATAAAACGCAAATTTCTAAATCTCAGCTCCTTTCGTCGGGCACGTTTCTTTTAAACCAGCTGCTTCAAACAGCCCTTGTGAGCAACCTAATAAAGCCTTTATTGCTTTTCACGGCTGATTGGATTTTCTTCATCTTGTCACAATGAGTGACTTTTATGTGTGTGTGTGCCTGGTCTCCATAAGAAACACACACACAGTGAGATCATAAATAAAAAAAAAGAACAGATACAAACATCCTTTGGCACATGTGGAGACTCTTCGGAGCTAAGAACTATAGATCACATGTCACATTCCAGTCTTTCCTTATGAGAAAACAGCCAAATTAATGAGAAAAGAAAGAAAAAGCGAGCTAAGAAAACAAGTGTGCATGTTGCAGAATAAGGTGAGGAAAACAGAACCTAAATACTGCCTGAAACTTGAGCGCGAGCGTGATGTCACGGGTGTTACGGTAACGCTGTGTTAGTATCAGTGTTTGTTCCAGGTGGGGGTGGCGATTGGACCTTGCGGTGATCTTTCCACCAATATCAGCTCCTCTGGGTTATTCATGGCCTTGTAATGGAGGAGCAGGTCCTGAATGGCTCGTTCCTCAATCTACAATAAGAATAGAACGGAATATATGGGTCAATGACAAAAATATTTTACAAATCTAAGGTAATATACATTTGCAAAGTTCTTAGAAATGTATATTACCGTTTAAATGATTGGAGTTAAGGTTACAGTTATACAGTAAATACAGTAAGAAAAAGAAAAGTAAGAGAGTAAGTAATAATACAGTAAGAAAAGAGTAATACTCTGAAATATCATTACATTTAAACTGTTTTCTGTAAATCTGAATAGATTTTAAAATATAATTAATTCCTGTGATCAAAGCTGAATTTTCGGCATCATTACTCCAGTCTTCAGTGTCACATGATCCTTCAGAAATCATTCTAATATGATGATTTGATGCTCAAGAAACATTTATGATTATTATCAACAGGGCTTGACATGAACTTTTTTGCTCTCAAGCCACCGTGACTCGTAGTTTTCCAAAGTTTCTAGCCACTCATAATTTTGACATTGATACCATGGCGAAAAACTGCCATGTAGATATTTTTAATATTATCTCATAATTTGGCAGCAGGTTTATTAGGCTACTGTCACTTTAAGACTTGTCACACGGATCCATTATACTGTTACACGTGCGATTTCTTTCTCGACTGTTTACGGTCACTTAAAACATTATTTTTACCAGCATTTTGACATTATTGTGTGTATTTGACTGTTTAAGCACAATAAGCAGCAAAAAGAACTCAATTTAGTACGGAGCGGCGGCTTTATCTGGCACAAAATCTGTGGGAATGACTAAAATTGAGCAATATGTGCAATCCCACGAAATTCAAACCCTGTAACACCAACAATATTCATCCAGAGCAAATGAAACGAGTGAGTGAGGGAGACGGGTTTGTGTGTCGACTCGCTGTCGGAGAGATGAGAGAACCAGGAAGCGCAGCTGGTATCGCGTATCTATTCTGTGGAAAATGAGTATTTCAGATTTTTAAGTATCAATATGCATTAAAAATCAACATTTTTGACAACAATACACCGCACTTAGTTGTGAAATGAATATATTAAATGTAAAAATTAATATATAATAATATAATATAAATTCAACACGCCAAGTTAATGTCAAGCCCTCATTATCAATGTTGAAATCAATTGTGCTGCTTTATGTTTTTGTAGAAACCAAGATACATTTTTTCTCAGGACTCTTTAGAAAGTTATGTTAATCTTGAGTTTTTGTCCTAACTAGCTGTGACGGCGACGCGCGATGATTCTATGTTAGAAACGGTTTCTATTTTTCTGCGACGTCACAGCTGGAACAACAAAAAGTATGGAAATTATAATCTCAGGTATTGTTTATTTGCTAGATTTAATGTTAAAAATGTGTATTGAATATCATTTTGGGTGTCTTTTATAGCCACACTGAAAGCAACAATGGACAATTTACCTCAGATCTTCAAAATAAATAAAAGGAAATGTTCAAACAGTCAACTCGTTGTGAACAGAAAAGTGCATTCCATGACAAAATTAGTTTGGTCAGAACACGGTGTAACAATGTAAAAATCTTTACTGTAACTCAACAGTGTCTTTTTCATCCAGATTTACAATTTTATACCATTTTCAACCAAAGTTTAGATTTAAATATGGCATCAAGTATACACATAAGTGTACACATCTTAATCAGAATCAATCAAAAAGTAGAAATGCTTGAAAGTAGAAACGTTTGATTTTTGAATCATGGATATCATGCCGTTTTCTTGCAGGTATACCATTTGACAATCTGAACTAACTAATGTCATTTCCAAGGTAAAGTCACTGTTTTTAAGTCAACACTAGACTTTAATTTGTCTATGTCACACACACATAATGGAGAATCTCATTACCTGTATGAGTGCTAGCGGCTTCTCACGGCTGCGGATGAGTGCGGCTTCCTGCTGTCTCTCCTCCTCCACAATGGAGGCAAATGTAGAGGTGGACGGAGGGCTGCCAACTGCTCTCAGCACCCAAGGGCTGATGGGAAGAAGAAGAAAAAGGCAATAAGGTTCAATGCTTAGCAATGCAAATGTTGAGTAAAAGAGAAAGAGAAAGAAAACAAAAAAGCTGCTTCAAATGCTTCAACTGACTCAAGCGAGTTGTGAGTTGTGAGGAACGGTATTTGGAAAAGCTGATGCACATGCATAAACAACAGAAAAAAAGATATAATAATAATAATAATCATATACTGTGTGTATATATACACTGTATGTATATATATATATATATATATATATATATATATATATATATATATATATGATATGCTCAAAAATATTCACAACACCAAGTAATGAAAAACTGACTTCATTAATAAGGAAAAAAAAACAACTTAAAACTTAAGTATTAAATAATAATAATAATAATAAAAAAAATTAATTAAATTTTGCACTATGTAGTTTTTCGTCCGCTAGAGGTCGCCTATTCAAAACAAAGGCATAGCTTGATGAAGTTTGAGCGTGGAATCTTGGGACATGTGGTCTTCACCTCACAGCCGGCGGAAAAGAATCAGGATGAGACTCGGGCAGAAATCGTGTTCATGGATGCGGTTATTAATGTTACTGTAGTGTGAAGCAGAGCAGGAGCGAGTGTTGTGGAGCTGAACGAGGAGCTGGAGCGATTGATAATGAGAGACGAACGAGAGCAGAGGGACTTTTATTATGACACAGTCGCCGGCGCCGCTTCCGCATTTCCGGTCATGAGTATGAGGAAACGCAGCGCTGTTTATCACATTAGATACATTTGAGTGTGTTGAAAATGATGTTATAACGTTACTCTGTGCTCACTCACACGTCCCGGATCCTTGGTTAAAATAGCGATTTTCTCACGATTTACGATATTGTAAGTACTCAACAGAAATAAAATATAAACACTTGAGATTTTACTGCAAAAATTGTACATATTGCAGCTTTAATAAATACACAACCAGTGTTGGGTGTAACTCATTACCAAGTCATTTATTACTCTAAATATCATAAAAATTAAGAGTAATCCCTTACTTTACTTTTTCAATTAAATGAATTACAGTTACTTCTGATGTAATTGAATTGTAGCTACTGTATAGACTACAGAACAATTCTATATAAAACAATAGTGGATTTAACATCTATGTTAATCCATCAACAACGTCTAATGTTAAAATGTATGTTTTTAATGCAACAAATCATTGGTCAGTTTGAGAATAATTCATGCAACTTTATATTATTTTTATTCAAAGAATTAAAAGAGCAGTTTCATGTATAGGTCGAAGTCGAAATTACTTTAGAGTAATTAGTACAGTATTACATTGTTGAAAATGTAATTATTTACTTTTGTAACTTACCCAACACTGTACACAACACAAAAACAGCTTAGGTAAAAACAGTGACTTTCCACCTGAGAACGGCGATAGTGATTTCCTACTGCCTGTCCAACCGGCTAGTGCCTTCTCATCACACGCTCGTAAATACAGATGACGTCGAGCCCCAGGGATGAGAGTGTTTGTGACAAAGTTTGCCCTTATCAATAGAGATTACAATCACAGACGTGCAGTGGAGCGCTGCTGATAAATATTCAGGGCTCTGCTCGAGCACTGGAGTCGTAAACACGGGCCCAGCGGGCAGCTGATGTGACCGAGAGACAGAGAGACGCCTGGCCACAGTCACACATCTGCAGCTCAGGTCAGATCAGTGCTGACACATGTTGAAGGAGGAAACGTCCTACTAGACATCCTGGAGAGCAGAGCATCCCAGAGAACACAAGAACTGCTGGTCCGCCACATACAGACATGACGTCCACTCCACTCCTATTGCCTTCAGGTCCATATAAAATGTGTTAAGACTGTCAAAAGCTTTTTTAATAAAAAAAGTTGTAACCATTTAAAACTAAATTGTTTGCGTTCAGGTCCGTTTTGACTCGAAAGTGAACTGTGGCTTTACACATGAAGTTATGCAAATTTCTATTAGTTAGATTCATCTCAAATTACTTCTGTAAAACACTTTTAGCTTTAGCCAACATTGATGCATTCCTACCTTGGAAAGCATCCTCCGAAGGCAATATTATTAAGATTTCGGACGCAGCCAACAACTGATTCACAACCCGATTCAGTCAAGCACCGCTGGGTGTTGCTCAGAGATGCTCAACAGTTGCTCTGGCTTTATAGATGATAATTTCGTTGGCAAAACTGAGCAAAAACTACGATGGCCGAGAGAGCTGCAAATAAGAAAACACATGCAAATAGAAAAAAAACACCAACAAATTAAGAAAACGTGATCATCAGTTTGACAACACATGTGCTGCAAATCCTCACAACACAAGCAAACACAGAAACGTGCTGCAAATAGCACAAACTACAACGGAAATGTTTCAAGGGGACCCAAAAAAGTGACGAACCCTACTAGGAGCTGCTTATTCAACTCACACGTTCACTCATTCACTAATCCCTATATAGTGTACGGCATTTGAGTGCACAATGTGTTCACAATCATTAAATACTATAAAAACTGCAAACAAAAATAAACACACATTAACTAGTGTACATTATTTCATGTATTTATTATTTTTAATAAAGTGTTTTTCAGTTTGCTAGAAACTGACGCTCACAGGTGACGTGGTCGTCGAGCGCCCTCAATTACGATGACGTCACATTATTATGCTACAAATGATTAACGAATATTTTTAAATCATCCACTAAATGATCATCTCTTAGAGTTTAATGAGTTAACAACAATGCCACATATTAAAACACTTTTCTGTTAGTGAAACACATTACATTGAGTTAATGCCTACATAATATATTTTAATAATTTTATTAGTTTGTGCTGTTGTCAAGTAGGGTTCGTCACTTTTTGGGGTCCCCTTGAAACTTTTCCGTTGGGGTTTGTGGTATTTGCAGTGTGTTTCTGTATTTGCAGTGCGTTTCTGTATTTGCAGTGCGTTTCTGTATTTGCAGTGCGTTTCTGTGTTTGCATGTGTTGTGAGGATTTGCAGCACATGTGTTGTCAAACTGATGATCACGTTTTCTTAATTTGTTGGTGTTTTTTTTCTATTTGCATATGTTTTCTTATTTGCAGCGTGTTGAGCTCTCTCGGACACCGTAACAAACAGACAGACAGTCTTGTGTCTAAGATATATAAATATTAACTTATTTATTGAACTGTTGTATAAAATCAATATCACATTTGCACTGGTGCTATTCAGGACAAAAACAGCACTCGTGTGATATTGCGCTCGTTACTCTTGTGATATTGCTTAACTATATCATATTATATCAAACTATATCATAAATACGAGAAAAAAAAACTCATACCAGGGACATTTTTGTCCTGATATCTTGAATTTTAGGATCATATAACTGCATTGTAAAGACTACATAATGCAGTGAGCTGTTGCCCTGCTTCATGTTTGTCACCAATCAACTGTATGAAATGTATGATGACCTAAATAGGCCTGGGGCAGGCGTGTTAAATTCATTAATAATTTTAATGCGTTATTGTTTTTCCATAAACTAATTAATTAAGTTAATGCGTTAAATCGAGTTTAAACATGCTCGCTCATGCAATTCTGAAACAAAAAAAAAAAGTAAAAAAAAATGTCTTAATGATGTGTTTGTAGAGCAAAAGTTCACAGATCAAACAGTCTCAACTTAAAAAAGGAAAGAGGATTTTGAAAAGAACAAGTCCATATTTTACTTTGCTGCCACCTAATGTTGAACCTTTGCAGCACCAAAAGAAGATTCAAGCTGTTCATTTTCATAAGTTTTTCATATGAAAGTCAAAGTTTCTGCAAGTGAAATTAATATATTTGGTTTGAAAACAATTGTATAAAATTGATGTTGTTTTGTTGGTGAAAGAATATGTAGGTTTCATTAATTTAAATAGTCATGAGTTATGAATTTCTTTTGAATTTAAATAAATTCATTGAAGCTAATGGATACATATAGAAAATTTTCCGATTAAAAATCTTATAAATGTCCTCTAATGATATATTCAAATAATATTTGTATCAATATTTATGAGAAACATATCTTTTCTCGCATCAGACTGGTTTTTACTGTAATTCTTGAATAAATTTGAAATTTGAAATAATTTCTCAATGTTTTAATAAATAAAAAAAGGGGTGAATTAAGTAATAGCATGGTAAAAATATGGTAAAACCTTTGTGAGAAGTTACTAATTAGACACAATACGGTTTTAGTTTACATTTTATACGCTTACGTTCCACCGGGTCCAAGCAGACCCCGGAAAGCAGAAGATGTATACAGTTTTTTAATGCATTAGAAGGATTAAATAACAAATGTCTGAATCACTGAACTTCTGATGGCACTGGGATAGCGTAATAAACACAGTGAACCAACCAGATGCCACAATAACAAAGCAACTAGAGCCAATATACAGTCACTTTGGTTTCCATTTCAGTAATTTTCAGATGAACACATTCCCCCTCGGCTGAAATCGCATTCCGGGTGGCACCACAATACGACCAAAAGGGCACTTTGCTAAAAGCGATTAAAGGGGCAGGACCTTAAGATCTCAAGATGCACATCCAAAAACATCCTATTTCTTCTTTGAGAAAACAGCACAAAGAAAATAGTATCACAGCTACAAAACACAGCAGCAAATGTCATTAGATGTCCTGTAACATGTGACTTTAGTATATACTGTACGCCTTGTTATATAGAAGCATTAGAGCGCCATCTAATGGGACATACAAACAAACAAGAATCGGAATACCTGCTCTGATCCAAAACCTAGTGAGACATTTAAGGCATCATAAGTACACATAAGCACAAACAGCCCGTTTAAAACGGAGGCAGCAGAAGACGCTTTATCGAAATCAATCCCATAATGCACTCGAAAAACAAAAGATTTGAGCGTTTCTATTCTTGTGCTTGGAAAATTGTGATGTTAGCTAAGAAATGTTTCCATTCGAGCTTATCAATATCCCAGTGCTCAAAGCAATGTCCTTTAAAAGATTAGTTCACTGCAAGACGAGTATTTGTGGTTAAAAAGTATATAAGTTTTAATTTTTTTTTTAGAAAGTGACCGTTTATTTCACTAGATAAGACCCTTATTGCTCATCTGTGATCGTGCCGAGCCCTTTGAAGCTGCAGTTTGACCCTTCAAACCGTTGGTCCACTGAAGTCCACTATACAAAAGAAAAATCCTGGAACGTTTTCCTCGAAAACCTTAATTTCTTTTCGACTGAAGAAAGAAAGACAAACACCTTGGGTGACATGGGGGTGAGTAAATTATCAGGTAATTTTATTTCTGAAGTGAACTAATCCTTTAAAAATTGGTTTAAGGAGTCTGGTGTGGACTAATGATGCAAACCTAGCTGGAAGGTAAAGCGATCAATAACAGTTAACGTTTAGAGTGGGTAAATGTCAGCACAATAACAGACCGTGTGCAAACATACATCATTCATTCAAGATCGCAATCTGCATTAAAACATATGAGAAATCAGTCTCGGATTCGGTACCATGGTGCACTGACAGCTTTCACTTTAAGAACTTTCATGCAAACCGTGCCGTGTTTTAAACCCAACTGCCAGTGTGAAAGCATCCTTGGACTTCTGACTTTACGAAACCGTTTCCAGTTTAGTGTGTCATGGGTTTTGCAGACGAGGCTTAGATTAAGCCAGGATTAGACTTTAGTTCAAATAGGATATTTAAGTTGTTTAAAAAGAGCCTTAGAAAAAACATTACTGATGTGCATCTTGAGACAAAACAATGGCACGGAGATATTTTAAAATGTTGTTTTCAGTTAAAACAGCTCAAACATGCATTTTAGTCTGTCTTAAGCCATGTCTTGTCATGAATGGATATTGTGCACAGAATGAGATGTTCCTCACCCAGCTGGTTTTTCCGGGTCACTGTTCTCCGCACATTTAAAGGTCACTCTTTTGGCACAAATCGGCAGTCCTGCAGTAGCCACTGGACTCCTGGCCTTCACTGGAGAAACCGGAGAGGGTTTTCCACGCCGTTCCTCCTCGACTAAAAGATCCCGGAAGGAACAGGAAGAGGGCGGGGACTGAACTGTTGTCGACCTGACAACACAATGATGCAAGGTTTGGATGAGTGAGGAACTGATGAACTGAGAACAATGGTAGGACAAACATTATTAGACAATCAGTGTTTCCAAATGAGACAAAGTTAATGGCTCTTAAAGGGGACCTCTAATACCCCTTTCGCAAGATGTAATATAAGTCTCTGGTGTCCCCAGAATGTGTCTGAAGTTTCAGCTCAAAATACGCAATTTATTATAGTTTGTCAAATTCGCCCCTATTTGTGTGAGCAGAAACATGCCGTTTGTGTGTGTGTCCCTTTAAACGCAAACCAGCTGCTGCTCCCGGCCCCCTTTCCAGAAGAAGGTGGAGCTTTCTTGCACTTCGGGTTGCTCAACAACAACAAAGCTGGAGAATCTCACGCACCCAAAATGAGGATTGTCAGTAACGGTGTTCAGCCTTACATTGACCCTCGTTTGTCAAGCAGTTCGGTGTAAAATTACGGCATGGTAACAACTCTACTACAACAACTCTTCCTCTTCTCTAAAGCAGCCCAACATGACCTCACCCCCTTTGTTGTATGTTCCCAGGGGCGGGGCTTATGTAAATTATGGGGTTTGTGATATCACCAACTCAGGAAGAAGCTCATTGTAGTCCCTACCAGCTGTTTGTTGTAGTCCTTAAAAAGCAATTTCTGTAAAACAAAATATCTCCCTTTGCATTGTGACTTTGCAGATGTTGTTTATGCTCTAACGGCAACATTACACACTAACTAAAGTTAATAGAACTTCATAGAAATCATAATCCCCTTTAAGATAGGGCCTTTTGACTAATTGCCTTTATACAGGGTGACATATTGTCCGTTTATATTCCCACCTTTTATTTATTTTTTAATCGTCTTTTACGTTTTAATCACAAAAACTGATATAAGATTGTTTTTGGCATTATTTAATGTATTAGAAATCATTAATTTAGGTATCATGTTAAATTGTACTAGTATTAGAATTATCATAATATTATAGTAATAGTTAGATTATTAACTAAAACTAACATTTAGTTTAACTTCTATCCATTCATTCTGCTTTTATCCTCGACAGGGTCGCAGGGATGTTTTGTGCTTTGCTGGACTATAATGTGTCTTTATAAATGACTTGCATGTGCTACTGACACCAGTTACACTTGCAGAGGGCAATAACAGAAAAGAAATTTGACCAATAGTGCGCAGGCATTGTATTGTATAAATTCGATTAACTGTAGAGTGCGAGAAGATGGGACCAGAAAATGGTCAAAGCAATGCAAATTATTATTATTCAGTAATATTATACATTCGACTGTACTGATACTATCAGATGAGAACAAAACTTGAACTGAATAATGACACTATTGCCTTCTGAAAAGAATTTGAATTTGTCTCATATTTGATGAAGTTTGCATGATGTTTTCCTGTTTATTATTGTGAGGCTCCTTGGAAACAATCTGTATTGTATTAAGTGCTGTCTAAATAAAGGCTATGAAATTTATGAGGACTGTTGAAAGCACGTCAATAGGAAAACCAAGCCAAATTTAGAAATCCCAGGTCCAAACACGAGGACGAATTGTCACCCTACGTTTTACCTATTTCTGAAAACTAATGGAATAAGGAAAGCAGAAAGCGATCAGGCTCTCACCAGGTCTTCACAGGTTTAACCGGAGAAACAGATGGTGGCAGATGGTTAGCAGACATGCTCTCTGTGCTTCCCTCTCTGGAGGCCAGAGCCATCATCTTCCTCTGCTTCTGAGACATCTTACTGGGAATGACCATGACTTTACTGCTGCTTGATCTGTTAGTTATTAAAAAAAGTAGAGAATGGAGTTTAAAAAAAATAATTAGACACTTAGTTTACTGTGCTCTGTGAACTACCGTGACTTACGAGCTGGGACTTTTGGCTGTGGCACCCAGGTTCAGTGAGTTGGCCTCCATCTCCATGATGGCCCTGAGGTCCAGGACAGGAGCTGGTCTAGAAAGACTGAACATACATTCAGAATTACAGCCATGCCAACGAAGAATATCAACTTGCTTGCGATGACAGAGATTTAAATCACCTTGCTTTGACTGACAGGATGGGTTCAGGGGTGGAAGATTTAGTAGGCATGGGGCCATTTTTCACAGGGTAACCAGCAGTTGTCTTTAATCCCATTGGTCCACGCCTCTCCTCCTACAAAAAAACAATTTATCTTAAATGGAGAGTTCACCCAACAATGACTCGCAATCAGCCTAATGATATACGAGAGTTCTCAAGGGCGGGAAAGCGTTCAGGGAAAAATTACTTAAATTTTCGTACTTTCATAGTAATGCTTTTTGTGCTTTTTGAAAATTGAAAGCATGTTACAAAAGATGTTTGACAGCATTGTTTGAAAAGATTTCTATTCCAAATAAACGCTGTTCTTTTGGCATTTCTGTCCATCAAAGAATCGGTATCATGGTTTTCACAAAAATATGGAGTACCACATGTTTTCAACATTGATAAGAACATTTTCTTGAGCAGCATATTAGAATGATTTCTGGAGGATCATGTGACACTGAAGACAGGAGTAATGATGCTGAAAATTCAGCTTTGATCACAGGAATAAAGAAAACAGCCTTTTTTATATTGTAATAATATTTCAAATATTACTCACAATTCTACTATATTTTGAGCATAAGACACTTAATTAAAAACATTAAAAAAATAAAACCGACCCCAAGATTTTGAATATAAATAATATATATATAAATAGTGAATATAAATAACAATTGTCAATTTTTCTTCAATTTTGAATCGTGATTAATTTATAGTGAATATAACTAATTGAACAGCTTTTTAAAAAATACTTTAAAAGGAAGTCTTTAAATGTTACTAATGGTATTGTTAAACAAACATAACTAGATAACACTTTAAGGTGACGTACTGACACATTTCTACATGTACTTACTATAGTAAATTACAAATACTAACCCTAACTCGACAGGAAGTCAAATAATGTTACTCAGTACTTATTTGAAGTACAATTTAACCAAGTGACCTTAACATAAAATATATAGAGTACAATATATATTACACTGAAAATAATATCTTAAAATATAAATATTATATTACACTAAAAATTATTTTTGGAAATCATTTTGGCTTAAATATTACCCCATAAACACTATTATTGCTTTCAGTCGCAAGTGAAACCGCAAACGACATCAAAGAATGAAATGCGTCTATGTGATGGAGTTCTGCGAGGTAATAGTACAGAGTTGAGGCGTTACCTGCGTATCAGGCCGGTCCTGGAAGACAGGGGACTGCAGGTCTCGAGGGCTACCCACTCCCATATAACTGCCCTCCGAGTCAGACGTGATGAGCTCCTGCAGAGACTCCACTGAACTGGCCTTCACTGAATGACCCAAACCTGTGGTAACGCAAACGCATCAAACATGTCCAGTCCAACTTCAGGAAATCTACTGAAATGATACTTTGAGATCACATGATCTTCATTGTGCAGAGCACCATTTAGATCAGTGGTTCTCAACCTTTTTGTCTTGAAGGCTTCCAATGTCCAACACTACATTCGGAGGCCCCTGGTGTATCTGTTGCTAGGGTATTTTGGGTGGTTGCTCACTGACCGAGCTCAAAAGAGCCCACCGAGGGATCTGAATAACTCCTTATTTCTTATTTGTACTTACAAGCAATAGCAAACACAACTAATTAGGGTCTTTTAATAGAGAATAAGTTGACCTGGAGTGGGCAGGCTGTGGGTGACGTCAGTAGGAGAGCTCTGTATGATATCAGACAGGTTGTATCCGCCAGAGCTGTCAGAGCGGCGCCGTGGTTTCCTCTTAGCCCTCATTTTGGCCTTCTTCAGCAGGCTATCACTGAGTTAAACACAACGAGAACTCTTACAGATGGACAGTGCTTTATATCCACATTACAGTGTTTGAGCAGGGCAGAATTCACACCTGGAGTGATCTGCTTCAGAGCAGCTCTTACAATCCATAGTCGAGTCCCACTCCCTGTCTTCATAGGCGCTGAGATCAGGAGCGTCGGCGTATGGCGTAATGAGACGTCTCTGCATAGCTGGGATCTGACGGAGGAGTTTGATGTCAGGATCTCTGAGCACATCTTCCAATAAGAGTGATGATTTAAAACTTACCGTCCTCCTGTACGCAGCGGTTAGATCCAGGAGGACATCATCACTCAGGATCTCCAGCGCTCTGACAGACAGAGAGACAAGACAGATGAGCAACATCTGTCCATACACGACTGTTTGGGGACAGTATGATTTTTTTTTGTGTGAAAAATTAAATTTCATTCAGCAAGACAAAGGAAATGTTACAAAAGATTTCTATTTTAAATAAATGCTGTTCTTTTGAACTTTCCATTCAAATTTCTTTCCATTTCCATTTCTATATTAATGAAATCCTGAAAAATAAATGTTTTAAATGCAGCACAACTGTTTGGAGAATTGATATTAATAAGAAATGTTTCTTGAGCAGCAAATCATCATATTAGAATGATTTCTGAAAGATCATGTGACACTGAAGACTCGAGTAATGATGTTTTCTAATCACAATGCTTTCACTTAAATGAAATTTCAACCTCTTGTTTAAATATAATAGAGCTGAACACAAGCAAATGCAAGGCTGCAAATACTATCATGTTTGAGGAAATTCTTAAGATAGTCCTGATAATTTATGTCATCCAAGATGTTCATGTCTTTCTTTCTTCAGTCGAAAAGAAATTAAGTTGAGGACAACATTGCAGGTTTTTCTCTGTATTCTGGACTTCAGTGGGGTTCAACTGATTGCAGGTTCAAACGTCAGTTTCAGTGCAGCTTCAAAGGCTCTACATGATCCCAGATGAGGAATAAGAGTCTTATCTAGCAAAACAATCTGTAATTTTCTAAAAATAAAAATAAATTATATACATTTTAACCACAAATGTTTGTCTTGCGCAAGCTTTTCTTCTTCTTGTTTAATTCCAGCAGTGTAGACACTACTAAGTTTGAACTAAATCTTATATACTTGCACTAGCATATTGTCTATGACAATTTAGTTCAAACTTTGACCTGTGGAGGGCAGTAATACACTTAGTAGTGTCTACACTGCCGGAATTATACAAGAGGACGAGGAAGAAGAAGAGAGCTAGTGCACGATAAGCATTTACATTTACATTTAGTCATTTAGCAGACGCTTTTATTCAAAGCGACTTACAAGTGAGGAAAACAAACAAGCGATTCTTCATGAATTTTCATTTGTGGTTAAAAAGTATGCACTTTTTAAAAAAAAAATTTTTTTTAGAAAATGGCCAATTGCGTCACTAGATAAGACCCTTATTCCTCGTCTGGGATCATGTAGAGCCCTTGAAGCTGCACTGAAATTTAGATTTCCACCAATTGAACCCCAGTGAAATCCACTATATGGAGAAAAATCCTGGAATTTTCCTCAAAAACCTTACTTTTCCACTGAAGAAAGAATGATATGAAGATTTTGGATGACATGGGGCTGAGTAAATGATCATAACATTTTAATTCATAAGTGAACTAATGCTTTAAGCTGTAAAGTATGGTGGCTGGGAGATGTTTGGTACACTTAGATTTGTCGTGGCCACAACATATTAACCCATGAGAACACGATATAGCGAGGCCAAGAGATATTAATTTGTGGGAACATGTTAATGTGTCATGGCCACGAGATCATTTTGTCGAGGTGATGACATCCGTGGCCAAGAGATGTGAAGTTGTGGCTTCAAGATCCTATGTTGAGAGAGCGGCATATTTTTCTCGCGGAAAATATTGTTTAATGCGTAAACAAACCTGCGTGACAATAGCAACCTGGGATTATAAGAAATTAATATTATTAATAAATTATTTTGATATATTAAAAATGTATAAATTAATTTATTATTAATGTATTTTATTTCGAATAAAGAATTGATTATGTTATTATACTATTACATTAGGCCTAAATTATATTGCGCACAACGTTGCCTATAGACAGAATTATATTTAACCTATTATCAATGAATGGTAAAAGAATACGTAAGAACATAAAATAATATAGGCCTAAAAGAAAGAATTTTATCCATCCCATTGCCATTTAAATCCATTCACTGATTTTTTTACTTAATATGTTTATCATCATCATCATCATTATGATTATCATTATTATATTAGGCCCTATAGCCTATTAATTACTAGCCAAAATAAAATGAAATATATAACCTAATATATTAAATTCCTGTTAGTGCGCCTACAGACCCTGGACCACAAAACCATAAGGGTCAATTTTTTTTAAATTGAGATTCATGCATCATCTGACAGTAGTCTTATAAAAATAAATAACCTTTCCATTGATGTATGTTTTATTAGGATAGTAGAATATTTGGCGGGGATACAACTATTTGAAAATCTGTAATCTGAGGGTGCCAAAAAAAAAAAAAAAAAAAGAAAATGAGAAAAATCACCTTTAAAATTGTCCAAATGAAGTTCTTAGAAAAAAATCGATAATTTTGATCCTTACAATATTGTTGGCAATTGCTACAAATATACCTGTGTGACTTATGACTGGTTTTGTGGTCCAGGTCACATATATTGATGATAAACTTCATTCGAATGCCATCTATAGGCAATATAATAATATAACAGTAGGGCTATAATATAGGTTAATATAATAATTTTTAATTTCACACTTTTTTGTTATTCTCAATTCATAATAAAATATAAATTTATTAATAATATCCGTTTCTCATAATCCCATGGTCACGCAGATTTGTTAACTCATTAAACTCATGGAAATAGATGTCGTTCCCTCACCACAACACATCTTATTCCCACAAGTTAATATCTCACGGCCGCAACGAAACTAAGTGAACCGAACACTGTAATAAAGGATGTTTACGGTTTCTCGATCTTACTTGGTCTCCAGCAGCGCCGCCATGTTGAGGACAATAAACTGCAGGCAGGAGAGTTTGAGCTGCTCAGCGTTGTACACCGTGGAGAACTCCAGCAACTCTGCGGCGTTCTTCAGTGTCACTGCGCACAACACAACACTCTGAGTTTACACTATATACTTTCAGCACGTGTCCAGGAATGATGAAGCTTACCGGCCAAAATCGTTTCATTTCGTGTCATGTTGCACTGCAAGAGTTTTAGACTATGCATAGTATATTATATGGGATTTAATAATAACAAACAACAAGTCAAGTGAAAGATAAAAGCTTAACTGTTATAGTTACTCTTCCATGCTATTCAAAACAACAAGCGGCAGACCTTTTTTTCCTTCCCATCAACGGTCTTGTATATTAGTCATGGAACTTTTATTCACATTTCTTAAAAGAGAGCAAGCGCATTACAAGTAACATGAGTTACATAATCAGATTACTTTAAGTAACTAGTAAAGTATTGCATTACTTTTAAATTTACAACTAAATATCTGAACATGAACGCCTGAAAGAGAGACTTACGGTTCTCGGTGATGGTGACCTCACAGATCTCCTTCAGCCTAGTGATCAACAGCTGATCGGCCACCACAAGCACGTTACACACGAACTCCACATTCACAGACTCTGAGAAGTAAAGAGAGACAAGATATGGATTACACCGAAGAGAGGAAGAAACGGCAGGAAATCAGAGTCAAGCCATAACATCTGGGGTGAAACCTCTGACAGTGGGAGACTCGTCGGTGTAGATGTACTCCAGAATAACCTGCAGGACCTCAGAGGTGGTCGGCATTTCCAGCGCAGAGCAGCTGGTGGCCTGAAGAGGGCAGAAGAGATTACATTATAAAAGAGCTCCAGTTCAGAGAGACTATGCTGCTTCATGTTGTTTAATCGTACCTCGATCCAGGGGCTGCCCAACATACTGTTGAAGTACTCTGCAGAGTTAAGAGAGTGAAAATTAAATAATGCATCTATATTAAAACATGATAAGAACAGGAATTCACCTTAGAGGGTTAGTTCACCCTAAAATGAATTCCTCGCCCTCATGTCGTTCTACGCCCGTAAGACCTTCGTTCTTCTTCGGAACACAAATTAAGATATTTTTGATGAAATCCGAGAGCTCAATGACTTCTCAATAGACTTTAAAGAGCCAGAAAGGTACAAAAGACATCGTCAAAATAGTCAACGTGGTTATGGGGTAAGTTGTGGCCTAATGCTGAGGGAGTTGGGCGTGTAACCTCAAGGTTGCTGGTTCGATTCCCATGCAGGCAGGAATTGAAGGTGGGGATTGTGAATAGGGACCTAACCCCTAATTGCTCCCCTTGTAAGTCGCTTTAGATAAAAGCGTCTGCCAAATGAAGAAATGAAATGAAGCAATGAGAATACTTTTTGTGCAGAAAAAAATAAAAAATAAAATAATGACTTTATTCAACATCATATCTTCTGTGTTATTCTCCTACGTTGTTTTTTTACGTTCAGCGCTTCCAGGTTCTACGCCAGAACGGCAAATCATTATTGGCCGGCTCCCGCGTCAGCATCACATGCACGCGTCGTGCTGCTCACGTGATCAGCTTCAGCCAATACTGAGCCGCCATTCTGACGTAGAACCTGGAAGAGCACAAAAAGTATTCTCGTCACTTCATAACATTAAGGTTGAACTATTTTACTACGTTGACTATTTTAACGTAAATGTCTTTAATACCTGAAAGGGTGTGATGACGTTGCTGCCTATGTGTGGATCAGATTTCATCAAAAAATATCTTAATTTGTTATCTAGTTGCGGTAATCGTGGCCTAATGGTGAGGGAGTCGGGCTTGTAACCTGAAGGTTGCTGGTTCGATTCCCACGCATGAAACCCCTATTTGCTCCCCTTGTAAGTCGCTTTGGATAAAAGCGTCTGCCATATGAATAAATGAATAAATGTAAATGTATCTGAAGACGAACGAAGGTCTTACGGGTTTGGAATGACATGAGGGTGAGGAATTCATGACAGAATTTTATTTTTGTGTGAACTAACCATTTCAATGAAACATTTAGCTGTTGCAAAACTGTTTTATAACCGTTACGAGGTAGTTTTATGTTTTCTAGTCATTCTTAGAGCTCAGCTGTTCCAGTTCCTGTCCACTATCAGCTTAAAATCTTAGTTTTGCGTTAATCATGACAGAATTTTGGGGTGAGGTGTACATGAAAGACTAAAATCACTCAGTCAGTAATCACACATAATTGTCAATTGAGTTTAGTCAGAGTAAACATGTACACTACCATTCAAAAGTTTGGGATTTTTTTCATGTTTCTGAAAGACTTCTCATGCTCACCAAGGCAGCATTTATTTATTAAAAAATACAGTAACAGTAATATTGTAAAATATTACAATTTAAAAACCTGTGAACATATTTTAAAATGTAATTTATTCCTGTGATCAAAGCTAAATTTTCAGCATCATTACTCCAGTCTTCAGTGTCACATGACACTTCAGAAATCATTATATTATTTTATAAGCTGATTTGCTGCTGAAGAAACATGTCTGATCATTATTAAAGTTGAACAGAGTTATGCCGCTTCATGTTTATTATTTTGTGGAAAGTATGATACAATTTTGTCAAGATTATTTGAAGAATAGAAATGTTTTATAACATTATAAATGCCTTTACTGTCACTTTTGATCAATTTAACACATCCTTGCTGACGTATTAATTTCCAAACTAGTGTATTAAATCAAATCAAAAATGAGGCTGTGAAGGACAGACATCTGCTGACCTAAGTTCATAATTTTCCTGTTCAATGAAAAAAATAATTTAAAAGACGTTTTCAATGTTTCATCACCTGAACGGTCAGTAATCAGATACACAGCAGTACAATGAAATCCACTTACAGTTTCATTTTCATGAGTCAAATTGAATATGGCATGTGAATTAAAAAATTAAAAGTGTGAAATAAAACATCTGATCTCACCCAGCCGAGCGCACAAAACGCATTTGTGACAGGGAAACTCTTTCCCATCTTCAGAGCGCAGCGTGACATCACAGAGGTACAGGCTGAGGACACACAGAGAGAAGATCTGTATTCACAGACACTCAAAGAGTGTATGACACCCACTGATGTTTCTCAAAGGAACACACACCATTTTTTCTGGTTGAATCGTGGCTTGTTGCCCGTCTTCTTTTGCGCCACACTGATCTTCCCATTTTCAAACTTCACCCCATCAAGCCTAGTCGAACATAAAACACTTATTGATGAATTACAGCGATTGGCAATAATCCTTAAATTTATATACATAAATATTAAAAGGTACAGCAGAAAAAACAATCTGTTTTGTAAATTCTTTTACTGACGTACCCTCTTACTTATATAGGTGCGTATCATAATCTTGTCAAAATGAAACGTTAAATGTCAACCAAATGACCCAAGAAAATTTTGGAACAAGAAGAGAAATAAAGGTGTCGCATTTCCTAAATGGAGAGAACTGCGAGACAAACTTCAACCAGACAGAGACGCAGATCTTGCATGCGTTTTAATAGACAGGGAAACAAGAAAACTTGTGATTATTATATCGATCAACAGTGTTAGTCTTATTCTTTGAATGTCTTGTTCTTATCTATGCATATGATGTGAAAAATGGAGAGGTGATGTTCACTACGAATACTGTAATTTTGTTTTATACTGTAGCTTTAGTGAAATACTTGTCACGTGATAATGGAAATTAATAGTGTTATACATAAATATTAATCAGCCTTTTTGCAAATGATGTGGGTACGTTCAACTGTACTTTTACTATGATTGTTTTGAACATATAAAACTGCGGAGCGTTATCACACTAATGAATTGGACAAATGCATTAAAATCTATGACACCCACTTTAGTGTTAAACCTTGCTTTACTTGCGGCTAATTCATTATAATGAAACTTTATAAAACTACTACTTTACCTCATCCATGAACATGATATATGATTCCCATCTGATTGATTTAAATCAGCGGTGGAGCTGATTCAAGCGACGCCGTTGTTGTTTTGATTGTACGCCCTCTAGTGGCCAAAATTTTTACATACTGCACCTTTAAATATGATTCATCAGTTTCTGTTAGTCCCACCCAAGGTTGTAAAACTTGTAACAGCGATTTGTGCATTTGTGGAGTTGAATTTGTAAATATTTGCGAAGCAAATATCAATCAGTTGATCTTTTAAAAAGCCTAAATTGGATATCACAATTGTTCTGACAATTATGTGAACTGACAGACACTGGTTTATGATGAGTTCATCTCTGTTTTTAACCATAGAATGACATGTAAAGGCTAGCATGTTTATAGTTAAATTTTGAACATTAATTCATATAATGTTTATGCTGACATACTTGATAAAGAAAGAAAGAGCCATTTTGTGTTTTTTCATGTACTCAAAATTATATCATCAATAATTCATGGAAACATATGTTTTTACATTACTTTAACTTATAAAATTAATTTAAGCAATTTCAACTTTCTTTTATGAAGTTATACAAGTGTCAACTTGATTATTAAGTCAGTTTATATAATTTGAGCTAAAAAGATTTAAAAAAAAAAAAAAAAAAAGCCAATTTGATTATACTCAATTTAAAGCAGCAACAGAACTTATTTTGAAACTGTGTTGCATTATATTTTTTCTTGGTAATTTGGCGTGCAGTTTTCACACCCAGATTTATGAAGCCATAGAACATTTCTGGCCTCGCCCCTGATCCTCATATATTATTAAACAGAATTCATTTTTACAGCATTGAAGTCAATTAAATGGGCCTAGTTTATCAATGTTTCATTACTATATTATAAATGTTTCTAAATAACAATGGGCTTGCTGTAAGTGCCATAAACAAAACAAATTGCAATTATTTGTATGACAATTATGTCATGATCATGACAGGCTTGGCAAAAAAATATACTTTTTTTTTTTTTACAACTTAAAGGGATAGTTCACCCAAAAATGAAAATTCTGTCATCATTTATTCATCCTTAAGTCGTTCCACACCCGTAAGACTTTCGTTCATCATTAAGATGAAGATATTTTTAATGAAATCTGAGAGATGTCTGTCTCTCCACTGACAGCTCCACAACTGACACTTAAAAAAAGTTCATAAAGAGATTGTAAAACTGATCTATATGAATTGAGCGGAAATTCTCAGAAGAGACTTGATCACTTTATATGATGAAGGGATTGAATGTACATAAACACTGATCAAAAATCAAACAGAAGCTCAACTGAACCTGCTTGAAGCACCAGAACAAACCTCTTGGGGAAGCTCAAACGTGCAGAGTAACGCGAGAATGAACCTCATTGGTTCTCGCTTGTAAAGTAAACATGCTTGAGCTTCCATTTATCATATCTGATGTGTGAGTTGATGACAGTTTATGTGAATAAAAGCTTAAATTCAATCTGTTTCGTCATTTTAAGCGAAGAAAATTCGGACTAAACCACTCAATTCATATGGATTACTTTTACGATCTATTTATGAACTTTTTGAAGCATCAAAGTGGTCATTTGTGTTATGAAGATAAACGAAAGTCTTACGGGTTTGGAACGACATGAGGATGGGTAATTAATGACAGAATTTTCATTTTGGTGTGAACTAACCCTTTAAACATGCTTCCTCTTAAGATATCTCGTTTTGCCCAATTCATAAAGCAGCACTGGGTGTATCCTTAATGTGGATGGCATATAGGCCAACTATCAGCCGTGTTAAAGCAAATTACATGATTAATTGTAAATTATGACTGTTTTTGGTGCAAAACACCCTGATTAACATTATAGGGAAACTTTAAGGGAAAAATGCGCTATAAAAGTGTCTCACCGTGCTGAGAGACTTCCCAATCCCAGTTTTTTGGCGACTCCTTGCAGCATCTTCACAGGGTTTTGTCCAGGTTCACCAATATTTCCGCTCTTGCCTTTTTTGCCAGACTTAGTGCTTTTGCCCTTCGGCTTGTCTGCTTCCTCACAAGTCTTAGCAGGAAGAGAACGATACACCTCCAGAGCAGACCGGTTCTCCAGCCCCAAAGCCTGTAGACTGTGGATAAGCTGCTGCTGTGGTTCGGGATTAGAGGTCTGGTTAGAGCGTGGGATGATGGGCCGGGTCCCATTCACCAGCATCTCACAGGAGTCTGTGTAGATGAAGTGCAGCGCGTGCTCCAGCATCTCAGGAGGAATTTTCTCTAGAACCAGCAGGTCACAGCCCACCGCGTCTTCCCCTTTCTTCACCTCTCCATCACCCTCTTTGCAGCCCTCGGGGAGGAGCAATTTGCGAAAGAAATCTGACCGCATGGACAGGATGTATTTGTGTGCTGCAAAGGTGCGATCGCCAGCCTGCAGGGTCACGTCATGGATGCTGTCGGTCTCGTCGGCTTCGGCCAAGAGGCGCTGGAAGTGCTGTGAGAATGTGGACCCAGAAGTGGTTGGAATTTCATACAAGCTGAAGAAGGGAGAGGTAAAGTGAATATAGGGCTGCACGATTAATCGAAATAAAAGCACAACACGGCTTAGTTCGGTTACCAAATCACAAAGACTGTGATTTAATTAAATAAATAAGCACTGTGTTTTAGAGTGAAGTGCCATCTGCATCTGCTTGAGAATGAGTATTGAGTATGCATCAGTTTGAGTCTCTTTAATGAGCATTTGGGCAACTATCTACATATATGTAATGAGAATCGTTTATTGACGAAAGAGAACATGAACATAATGAACATATGAACATAAACAACGTCTGCAAAGTTACAACGCTCAAAGGTCAAAGCAAAGAAAGATATTTTACATTTAATCATTTGGCAGACGCTTTTATTCAAAGCGACTTACAAGTTGAGGAAAACAAACAAGCGATTCTTCATGAAGAGGAAATAATAGACACAGGAGGTGCTCACGATACAAGTTTCAGACATTGCTCAGAGTAACATAAGCTAGAATAGGAAGGGGAAAAGAAAGGATAGGATTTTTTTTTTCTATGAAGGGGTTAAGTGCTCACAAAAGAGACGAGTTTTCAGATGTCTCTTAAATATTGGATTCTGCATTCTTGATGAAGGTAGGGAGATCATTCCACCAGCAGGGAGCAGTGAACGAGAATGTTCTGGAGAGTATTTTAGATGTATTTTATAGAGTATATTTTCTTTTACAGAAATCGCTTTTTAATGAGCGATTTTTAAAGCTGTGCCCTCTTCTGGAAAGGGGGCCGGGAGCAGCAGCTCATTTGCATTTAGAGGGACACGCACAAAAACGGTGTGTTTTTGCTCACACCTGAATAGGGGCAAATTTGACAAGCTATAATAAATGATCTGTGGGGGATTTTGAGCTGAAACTTCACAGACACATTCTGGAGACACCAGAGACTTTCATTACATCTTGTGAAAAGGGGCATAATGGGTTCCTTTTAATTATATATATACATATACATACATACATACATACATACATACATATATACATATATATATATAATTTGTTAGTTTGCCCACTTATAAAGAAATGATGGGTCTATAATTTTTATACTTATATTACATAAGTTATATACTTATACTTATAGTTTAGACTTATATTACATCTTGTGAAAAGAGGGATATTAGGTCCCCATTAAGGGATCCCTGTGGAAAAAACATGATGGTTTAATGTTTGAAAATTAAGAAATTAAGATAAATATTAGAATTAAAAATGTTCATTTCCATATGCATATTCCCATCAATGTGATACAATGTTTGGTGGTAGGCTATAAGACATTAGCAAAATATGAGATACGGACTATTAATGCCATTTGTGCCGTCAGATTTGCTAAAAATCGTTCAGTATGCTTGTTTTAGAATAAATACTACATGAAAATATCCATAAAAGCCATATAAAATATTTTTCAGAGAAAACTTACTTAAGTTATTCTCCTTTTCCACTGACCAAATAGTATTCTTAATTGTTTTAAATTAAACAAATTTATGAAATTATTTATTAATTAATTAGGATTTTTATACAGTATTTTTTTATGGAAACCGATAGACCTACTTATTATTTTATTTATTAATTTTTTTGCTGTGTAAATACAATTGTCTCACTCAACTGTCAAAATATTTTTTAAAAAAGCTTGCAAATCTTACTGTTTCCTTCCAATTCCATTCTTCAAACACAAATGTATTTTTCATAACGCTGAGAAGATTACAGAAGGAGTTTTCATTAATCTACCTCGGTGCAGCAGTGGTTATCCAGTATTGTCACTGGACCTATTCAAAACAACCAATGGATCGTTCTACCACCAAACGAAAGTGTGCATCACTGATCATTGTTCTCGTGAGATATATTTTCTGCCATTTAGTTTAATGAGGAATTATCATACACCTAGCACTCCTCGCTGTCATTAAAACATTCAAACATAGCATGTCACAGGAAGTGTTCTCAAAAGCAGCACATCCACTACAAATATCTAAATCTAAATTCATATCATTTTTGTGGTGGTTCTGATGTGTTGATTGCTGTGTCTACAGTGTGCGGACACTGCGCACATATTTTAGCCACGTTTATTTTTTATAAATGCCGATATGTGCAGGGAAATTTGCGTACGCACATTTCAAAGCAATTTATCGGTGACGTGAACTCTTCTGAATAGCGTGGGAATTGAAGTTCGGATTTATACTCGGTTTGCAGAGACACATTTATGTGGAAATGTGGCAGTTTTGACAAATCAGACCAATGCTTCTCAACTGATGGGTCCCAACCCTAAAATGGGCTGCACGTTTGTTCAGGTGGAGCAAGGGAAAAAAACAATGCTAAATGCAAATAATAAGTTTGAACTAACCATATAATTACCACATAGTTAAGATAAGACAAAATAAACAGGTTTATCAAGTTTTAAAAGAGCGGAAAGAAAGCCTTCCATATTTTTATTGCTGATGTCAGAACTCTGCAGTCTATTGGTAATGGTAACACATGACTGATCCTAAAACAGAATTTATCGTCATGTGTTATGTTGGTAAATATTACAGAAAAAATGTAAATATGGTCAAAAAAAAAAGGTCAAGAAATGATTCCTGGTTTTGTCGGGTCTATGTTGTTCATGGTTATTTAAACAAAGTTTATGGACATTTTGTTTACCTTTGCAAGATAAACAACTTTGACGATCAGAAGGAACTGGAACTATTTAGTGACATCGGAAGCTAGAAATGCTAAAAATGTCTCTAGTCACACACATCTGTGATCTTAGTAATCATTATCTGCACCTGGTTTTGGGATCGGCTTGCAGTACTCCGAAATTCCGCCCGTTAGAATCCATGGTGATGCTGACGGCTCTGTGGACATAATGAAGCTTCTCCAGGCGGATTCGCTCATAAACAACCCCTCCATCCGAGTGGCCGGACACCACCATGTTATCTGACACGACAGAGCATATCTAGTTAAGAAATTCTATTTTACTTATATTTAATTAAACTGATGTCTCAGTACCTTTTTTGTCTACAGCTTTCTTGTACTGTCCCAACCACTGTCCACTGAAGCCCTCTCCATCCTGAGAAACAAACATCATGCTGTTCTTACTCAGGGCGATGTCCGACATGAAGACCTGTCGTCCATACGCCCAGCGACACTGTCTCACTGACGTGCCCGTGGAGCGCCAGCAAAACACCTGCAAGAAGAACATCAGAGAAAGATGGAGAAAAAAAAAGGTAAAAATGAATAGAAAGAACACAATACCAGCTAAATGGTTGTTAAAGTGTACAGAGTGGTTAAAGGTGTCTTACTAGCTCAATTGAGCACAAGAAAAAAAAAAATTCTAGGGCCCTATGCAATCTGTTCTGCTTTTTCCCCAAATTAGTTTTTTTCTGGATTACACTTTAATGGTTAAATTAAATTTTAGTAATCAAAAACAATATGTAATTAATAGAAATCATAAAACATACAGTTTAACAATTTGGTAACACTTTACAATAAGGTTCATTAGTTAAAATGAACTAATAATGAACTGCACTTATACAGTTTTTATTAATCTCTGTTAATGTTAATTTCAACATTTAACAATACATTATTAAAATCTTGTTAACATTAGTTAATGTACTGTGAACTAACATGAACAAACAACTGTATTTTCATTAACTAACGTTAACAAAGATTAGTAAATACAGTAACAAATGTATTGCTCATGGTTAGTTCATGTTAGTTAATACATTAACTAATGAACCTTATTGTAAAGTGTTACCAACAATATTAAAAGTTAAACAATTAAATTTAATTTGAGGCCCTATGAAATCTCTTTTCCCAAAAAAGTTCTCTGTTTTCCATTTTAATTTTCTGGATTCTGTTTTAGTTAAGTTTTTATAATCAAAAAGCATGTTTAATCAATTGAATTCATAATACTAAAAATGTAATAATTCATTATCATTTTTACAAAAATAGAGATTATGAAATGTATTTTCTCAGAAATTCTGTGTTGTCCGTTTTCAATTTCTGCATTTATGATTTAATTTTAATAATGACAAATTTATTATCAAATAAAGTTGAAGTTCAAGTCTTCGTTCTCATATAGAGTCGGCAGACAATGAAAACACCACGAGCGTCACGCGTGCTGGAGTACGAGTACCAAATGAAACTGCACAGCTTATGTAAACATAGACATGACAAACATGCGGACTTCATTTTAAATAATAGTCTTTTTGTGCATTAATATTCACAGACACTACTCCATATTGCAATTTGATTAAGTACACATCCTACTTTTGATTTATTCATACAACATTTGTCAAATTCAATGACACGGTATGCTGTAAATTCCATTTTTACGACGAATGTACGAAATTCCATGCATGTTTTCCACATCCCGGAAATCATAAGGTCCATCATAGTCTTAAGTCAGACTACTCAGAATAGTAGTAGTGCATTTCTCAAAAAGTAGCAGTGTAGTAATGCACCTCTCTTCAAACAAACAAGCCACATGATTAGAGGCATTATGATTAGACATTAAATAAACTGATAGAGTGACAAGCTGGAAAGATATAAAAGCATAAAGCTCTGACAAATAGCCAGACGATCAGGCATACATGCTAGGCAAACCAATTGGCAGCATTAGATTAAGTAAAAAAATTTTTTTTAAAAGTAGCAAAAAAATAAAGATAAGAAAACTGGTGCAAAATCAATTAAACATTACTAAAAAAACTTGGACCCCATTCCACTAACTAGCCTGGTGCAGCTGATAGTCTTTTATCAGGCACGTACAAGACAGAACATCTTGGTTAAGCAGACATTACAGCCAGCTAGCTGAACATCACAGTATTTTAGACCAAAGTGCTGCTTTTGATGCTATAGATCAAAACATTATTTTTACAAAGGCTAGGGAATTGTGTTGGCAAACATGGACAGTCACTAGCTTGGTTAAGGTCCTGTCAGATCGTTGCCACTGATTTGTGTAAATGAAAATCTGCCTGACCTACAGTATATGGTGTGCCACAAGGCTCAGTGTTAGACCCTTTGTTGTTCTTGCACTTTAGGTGATAAAATGATAAAACAGAGTAACAGCTGTCACTGTTATGTAGACCACAAACATCTCTATACTTCTTCCAGATCAGATAAAACTTCTCAATATTGGTGGACGCAAAGCATGAGCATTTTTAGGCAGTAACAGGGACAGAACAGACTGTTTCAGGCTTTAACACAAAGCTTAGTTATACAAATAAATAGATGCGTCTTTGGTGTGCATATTCAAGTTTATTTCAGTGTTGTGTATCACTCACCCTTCCAGTTTCATCTAGAGCCAGAATCACCAGCTTCTCTCCTCCACCATCATGCAGAAGCTGAGGATCAATACGATGATCCAAACTACCACCGCTCACTAGAACTTTTTTCAGGTTCATCTGTCTGGAGAACAACAAGGACAGTGTTAATAGTTTTCCTTCCGTTCAACTTGGAATTGGAATATCGCATAGAATATTTCCAAATAAGCAGAATAAATAAAACATTATTTTATATGGTATGTTATGAGATCGGTCCATTGGTTTTTCCAGTTATCCCATCACACGATCTGTTGAGGCAAAGTCACGCAAGTTTTGGGTAGCACTTTATTTCACAGTGTCATTGTTACATATGTTACATGCACTTACTATAGTAATAACTATAAATTATGCATAATTATATGCAACTAACCCTAAACCAAACCAAAACCCATAGTAAGTACATGTAGTTACTTAATATTACTCAGTACTTAAATGTATAATTACAGTGTAACAAAGACAGCGTAAAATAAAGTGTAACCATTTTTTGTTGCACATCCTGGACTTTATTCAGAAAATATGTTTCCATCATAGTTTATGCACAAGTTTTATTACAAAAAAAAATGCATGCATGTTATGCGTATTTTAAATTTTTTTGTGCATTTCCATCTGGATTTTTTTTTACCCAGTACCCCAAACTTTGCATAAAACTCACTTGGATGCCAGTTTCTTGCACTGATAATCAGCCAGCAGGTACACATCGCCCTTTTCGGTCATGCACACAGTGGCCCCATTGCTCGCTGCCACCATAGTGATGGTCAAATCCTTGTGGTGCAGAGCGGACACCTGTCGAGGAACAGTCACGCACTTCTCTCCGTTGGGCTCCAGCAGGTAACCTGAATGTATCACAATGGTAGGACCACAACTTTTCATATGGGAAGAGGCAAATGAAGCAGATGCTCTGATGAAATTTCATGTAGAGGATTTGCTAAACATTCGAGAGATTTTAGATCAGTTAAACAGGAACCGGATTGTTGTCTGTGATAAACAGATCTGAGTGCCTGAGTCTCTTACCAAGTTGGCCACCATTTAATCCGACGGTATAAACTGCATCCCTGGTCCAAAGAACAGTGTGGAACCTGCCGGCTGCAACACCAATCACGGACCTCCCTTTCAGGGACTTAGATGTGACCTGTGGTCAATAGAAAATGCAATTTATGGAACACAAAGGTTTATCAAATTTGTGATACAGCGTGTCATGCATTAGGGTTAGTACTCACAAAAATCTTTTTAAAAAGTAACTCTTTTTTTGTTTAAAAATTGCCATTTATATAATGAGTGAGTACATCAAAAATCCATATTTCAAACCGTGTTTTTGTCTTATCACTACGGTACACCTTTAAGTGTTTATATTTTGATTAATATTTTCTTGAGAACATATTTTTTTTCCTAAGAAGAACGACAGGCTTTAGAGCTATCTAATTGTATAATGATTTGGGGTAAGTCGTGGCTTAATGGTGAGGGAGTCAGGCTTGTAACCTGAAGGTTGCTGGTTCGATTCCCACGCTGCTAGGAATTGAAGGTGGGGATTGTGAATGAACAGCTCTCTCTCCACCTTCGATACCATGACTAAGGTGCGAGTAAATGAGTTTTAAAGGGTTGTGTATTATAAATAGTTCGTTTTAAAGAGCCCGTCTCAAGATGGAGTGGCCTAATGCATTCTTTGTGATCCATCTTTTTGAGTGAATGCATGCTGTGTGAGAGTGTGTGCAAAATTGTTGTAAGTAGAGTTGAATTTTGAATTAAGCAAGGTTAGATCATGCTTATTCATAACTGATAATTTATGGTGATTTTAAAGAAAATTATTTTCAAGAAGGTGAACTCTTAACTTTTGTCTTAAGAACGGTAACACTTTATTTTAAGGTGATTTAAGGTATTTACATGCTACTACACGTACTTACTCTAGTAATAACAGTATATTAAGCATAATTACAAGTGACTAACCCTAAACCAAACCCTCGCAGTAACTCTACAGTAAGTACATGTAGTTAATTAATATTACTCAGTACTTATTTGAGTAAGTACAATGTAACTATGCCACCTTAAAATAAAGTAAGAAAAAAAACATAAGAACAATCTTAAAATGATTTTTTTTTGGGAATACAAAATTTGTGTTTTTCTTAGAGTCCCCCTGCAGTCAATAATTTTATACCTTAAAACTCATCTTAGATCACTAAAATGACATTTAAATGTTTTTTTTCCTCTGAAAAATAAAATTCTAAATGTAACTCTACACCCTAGCTTCATTTAGTATATGCAGATTAGCTCCGCCTCCACTCACTCTCACCAGCTCAGAGATCCACTCGGTCAACCTTACTGTAGTAAATGCTGCACAATGGCAAGTGGAAATACTGGTTTAATTCAGCCATATATATGTTTGAACCAGAAACTGAAGCGGAAGAGTGAACTAACGTATTACTCTCTACAATGTCGGACACATAACGGTAATTGATATGATTAGCCTTTTGCTTGACTACGCTATCAAACAGCTAATAAAGTGTTGCTAATGTCTCAGAGTCAGAGAGCGGTCTTCAGAAAATCAGTATCCTTAGAAACGCTTTGAACAACTCCAAACATCAGT
Source organism: Zacco platypus (assembly GCA_038088235.1). NCBI lineage: Eukaryota > Metazoa > Chordata > Actinopteri > Cypriniformes > Xenocyprididae > Zacco > Zacco platypus. Next base: position 31,684,001 of record CM076077.1, read on the forward strand.
GGAGAAAGACATATAGTTAATCATAACATCATAACATAATTCACCTGCTATATTGCTAAATCTACCTCATTTTTCATAACAATTGACCGGGATAACCAGGTTTCTCTTGAGATTCTCTTGCTTCAGAGCAGTCAGTTAATGATATGCTAAAGCCCGCCCACACCTTGACGTGATTGGTTACAAGGTAGTCTGTGACGTAAGAAACACCGTCGATTTCAAGACGTGTTTTTGAGACTGCAGTTTTAATACTCAATTTAACTCATTTTAAAATACTCAGCAATGGTGCTGACTTATGAATATATTTGCACATGGTTTGTCTTAAAGCCTATTAAAAACACCACATTAAAACATTACATTAAAAACTTGATTTTCACCACAGGGGGATTTTAAGTAAGAAAATGAGAAGAAAACAGCAGTTTTTCTTAAGAATGTTTTGCGAATCTGGCTCCAGATTGACCGACCTGTTTGGGAACTTGGCTGGAAGCAGGAGGAGGTGCCAGACCCAGCTGATGGTGGTTGTTGAGCCCAAAAGTGTAGACGTACCCCTCCTCTGTCAGGACGACGGTGTGATCTCGGGCCGCTGCAATCTGTGAGCAGTGATGGGACAGAAGGCCCTCCACCATTCGGGGAACCTTTGATATGAACATCGACACCAAGTCTTAGAGAGCAGATGCAGAAATACCTGCGTTACCCCACACCAAAACAAACATCTTACCAGATATGTCTGTTCATCACCATGTCCAAGTCGTCCGCCCTGTCCGTGTCCACATGTGTACACCTGACCCTTCTGGGACAGGAAGACGGAGTGGAACTTACACAACACCACCTCAAAAGACACAGAAACACAACTATGTTGCCATCATCATTCAAGATCATGTTTGCACAGGCAGGCATGGTCCTCTTTCTGATCATTTTCTAACTCATAAGCCAAACTTACGCAGCACAAACACGCGTTTCCAAAAGATAAAAGAAAAATAGAACTTTGTAAAAGGAAAGTTAGTGTAGAAGCTTTTTAAAAAAATTATAAAATTCATAAAAAAAAACAAAAAAAAAAACAAAAAAAAAAACAAAGGCTACTTGACAATTAGCATTTTCATTTTTGGCCCATCAAAGGGTTAGTTCATCCAAAAGTGAAATTTCAGTCATTAATTCCTCTCCCTCATGTTGTTCTACACCCGTAAGATCTTCAGAACACAAATGAAGATATTTTTGATGAAATCCGATGGTTCAGTGAGTCTCTATTGACAGCAAGATAATGAACACTTTCAGATGAACAGAAAGACACTAAAACATATTTAAAACAGTTCATGTGAGTACAGTGGATCAACATTAATATTATAAAGCGATGAGAATACTTTTTGTGCTCCAAAAAAACTAAATAACGATTTTTAAACAATATCTAGTGATGGACGATTTCAAAACACTGATTCATGAAGCTTTACAAATCTTGTTTCGAGTCAGTGGTTCAGAGCACCAAAGTCACGTGATTTCAGTAAACGAGGCTTCGTTACGTCATAAGTGATTCCAAATTTCAATAGTTCACGTGTCTTTGGCAGTTTGATTTGAATTGCTGATTCGAAACAAAAGATTCGTAAAGCTTCATGAAGCAGTGTTTTGAAATCATCAATCACTAGATATTGTTTAAAAATCGTTATTTTGTGTTTTCGCCGCACAAAAAGTATTCTCGTCGCTTTATAATGTTAATGTTGAACCACTGTACTCACATGAACTGTTTTAAATGTGTTTTAGTGTCTTTCTGGGCATCTGAAAGTGTTTTGCTGTCAATAGAGACTCACTGAACCATCGGATTTCATCAAAAATATCTTCATTTGTGTTCAGAAGATGAACGAAGGTCTTACTGGTGTAGAACAACATGAGGGTGACAGAATTTTCATTTTTAGGTGAACTAACCCTTTAAGTGCAGAAATGTGGGTTTTGGCCAGTCATTTTCATTTTATTACCTTGGTTAATTTTAATAAAGAAGGTAGAAGACATTAAAAATTTCTGTAACATCCTGTATACTAACATGCCTTCATCTGATCAATTTGAAACCAGGATACACTACTGTTCAAAAGTCTGGGCTCAGTAAGATTTATGTTATTGAAAGATGTCTCTTACTGAAGCTGCATTTATTCATTAAAATACACTAAAATAGTAATATAGTGAAATGATTAGAGTTTAAAATAAAGTTTTCTATTTAATATATTTTAAAATAATTGTGATCAAAGCTGAATTTTCAGCATCATTACTCCAGTCTTCGGTGTCACATGATCCTTCAGAAATCATTCTAATATGATGAATTTCTTACTGGTGTCAATAGCTTTGTTTCCATCTACCTATTTTTATGCGCATTTTGTGCTCTCAAATACATTTTTTGTGCGATATGAAAACATTTGCATAAACTGCGATGGAAACATTTTTGCTAAATAAATTCCTTGATGCGCAAAAAAAAGACATGCGACTTTGCAAATGGGACGGCATAACTGGACCAACCAGCCGCCCGATCTCGTTGCACAGCATCTGAAATGCTGTTTTGGTCATTCTGTAAAATCTATCGTTAAAGTGGTTCGGTTTAATTCCCTCCAAGAAACACCAGGCACCTGGACGGAAGATAACATGACAGCGTTTACTGCGTTTCGTCTGCGCGCTCTGAGGTGCAAATAATGTATTACTTAGACAAATTCATAGAGGTGAGATTATAGGTAAATTAAGAAGTGAGACAGGACAGAATGAAACGGCTGTGTTCTGCTTATCATAAGGGCTTGACTTTTAGCCATGACAGCTCTGCCCTTTCTCTGCAGAGCACGCTAGCTCTGGATTGGCTCGGAGTCGACAACAGCGGGGCAGGGGTGTCGGGGTCAACGTCATCATTAATTTAACACTCCTCAAGGCCAAAACAGAAGCAAGAGATGTTCTGTAAAGCGTCCAAACTCAAAGAATTGACTGGCACCCGCTCTCACTCGCTACCGTACGCACACATTCGCAGCGCTTATTTAATCTGCTGCCGTTATCCCTGAATGAATATTTTAATATTTAACTGAAAGCATCTGCAGAACAGCGTGGCAGGTCACAATGCGCTAAGGGGGCATGGGAGAGCCGATGAAAGGGTCAGGAAACAGGATCCGCCATCATAATGAGCCCTGTAAAATTAAAGGACTGCCGTGCACTTCAGAAATTAATCAGCCGACTGGAAGTACACACAAAAGACTGAACAATTAAAACTGATATGCGTTGCTGGAGTGTCTTTTCGTAGGTGAGAAGGATCTCTAGAAGGTTCCCATCATGCTAAATGGTTGACAGATATGGCTTACTACATTCGTTTCGATCGCGTCCTAAACCCCATTGGTTCTTCTCCTTTCAAAAATGCCCAAATCCCAAATGAAAGGGCTGACAATGGGATCATGCAACACTACTGGATCACATTTCCATTCCACATATGAGCACATGTTGGTTATCCATCCAAAATGCAAATGAGTCCCCGCTATGGCCATGGAAAAAAGGGAAACTTATACGCCGTTTAAAGCATGATGCTGGCATGAGTTGAGCTGTCAGGTTCAAGTATGCCAAAGCAGTGACAATCACCTAAGTGCTCCTGCACATGAGTTCCAACACAAAGAGCTTCTCTCTACCGGCGGGAACATAGTTTTCATCCACAAGGGCATTTCCGAGAACAATTTACACAGAAACAAAGAGGTCCAAGTCTCCTCAGATGGTTTGCAAGGACCCTTGGAGATCTTTGTTTTGAAGGAGGTCCCCCGTGAGAAGCTTGTTATCAAGGCAACAATAGCAGGTCCTCTGTTTTTAACCACGCATAACCCTGGGGAGTTTGAGGCCCTGTTTTCATCCACCCTGAGGAATTGCATTGCAGATGAGGACTTCATAGCATTATGTGCCTCATCAGCAAAAATTAAACTAGAAGTAATATGATGAAAAGAAGTTTGAGAGTGAATATTATCCCTGAAGTCACCAAGAAATAAATAAATCGACAATTCCTGTTTTTTTTATTGCAGTATTTATAATAAATGATATCAGTGCACATCATAATTTTTTAATTCATGTGCCTCATAATCTTACGTTAAGTTTCATGTTTTCGACTGTTTTCATGTTTTGTGATAGTTGTTTGTGAGTCATTTTATTATTCACTCGTCACTGCAACTTTTTCTCACAATTTGTTTTTTCCCCTCACAATTGTGAGTTTGTATTTCACAATTCTGACTTCTTTTTCTCAGAATTATGAGATTTAAACTCACAATTGCAAGTTATAAAGTCAGAATTGGGAGATATAAACTTGCAATACTGACTTTTCTGAATGTAGTACGTGAGTTAAATGTCATATTTTTGACTTTTCTCAATATTGTGAGTTTATATCTCATAATTCTGACTTTATAACTTGCAATTGCAACTTTATATCACACAATTCTGAGGTCAGAATTGTGAGATAAAAACTTGCAATGACCTTTTTTGTGTTTGTTCCACACTTATTAGTATTCCAAAGTATTCTAAAGTACTTAGATTAAGTTACTAAACTTGAGTAATGTAACGAAATACGTTACAAATTACTTTTTTAAGCATGTACAGTACTGTGCAAAAGTTTTAGGCAGGTGTGAAAAAATGCTGTAAAGTAAGAATGCTTTCAAAAATAAACTTGGTAATAGATTATATTTATCAATTAACAAAATGCAAAGTGAGTGAACAGAAGAAAAATCTAAATCAAATCCATATTTGGTGTGACCACCCTTTACCTTCAAAACAGCATCAATTCTTCAAGGTAAACTTGCACAAAGTCAGGGATTTTGTAGGCATATAGTTAGGTGTATGATTAAACAATTATACCAAACAGGTGCTAATGATCATCAATTCAATATGTAGGTTGAAACACAATCATTAACTGAAACAGAAACAGCTGTGTAGGAGGAATAAAACTGGGTGAGGAACAGCCAAACTCAGCTAACAAGGTGAGGTTGCTGAAGACAGTTTACTGTCAAAAGTCATACACCATGGCAAGACTGAGCACAGCAACAAGACACAAGGTAGTTATACTGCATCAGCAAGGTCTCTCCCAGGCAGAAATTTCAAGGCAGACAGGGGTTTCCAGATGTGCTGTCCAAGCTCTTTTGAAGAAGCACAAAGAAACAGGCAACGTTGAGGACCGTAGACGCAGTGGTCGGCCAAGGAAACTTACTGCAGCAGATGAAAGACACATCATGCTTACTTCCCTTCGCAATCGGAAGATGTCGAGCAGTGCCATTAGCTCAGAATTGGCAGAAAACAGTGGGACCCTGGTACACCCATCTACTGTCCGGAGAAGTCTGGTCAGAAGTGGCCTTCATGGAAGACTTGCGGCCAAAAAGCCATACCTCCGACGTGGAAACAAGGCCAAGCGACTCAACTATGCACGAAAACACAGGAACTGGGGTGCAGAAAAATGGCAGCAGGTGCTCTGGACTGATGAGTCAAAATTTGAAATATTTGGCTGTAGCAGAAGGCAGTTTGTTCGCCGAAGGGCTGGAGAGCGGTACACGAATGAGTGTCTGCACGCAACAGTGAAGCATGGTGGAGGTTCCTTGCAAGTTTGGGGCTGCATTTCTGCAAATGGAGTTGGGGATTTGGTCAGAATTAATGGTATCCTCAATGCTGAGAAGTACAGGCAGATACTTATCCATCATGCAATACCATCAGGGAGGCATCTGATTGGCCCCAAATTTATTCTGCAGCATGACAACGACCCCAAACATACAGCGAAAGTCATTAAGAACTATCTTCAGTGTAAAGAAGAACAAGGAGTCCTGGAAGTGATGGTATGGCCCCCACAGAGCCCTGATCTCAACATCATCGAGTCTGTCTGGGATTACATGAAGAGAGAGAAGCAACTGAGGCTGCCTAAATCCACAGAGGAACTGTGGTTAGTTCTCCAAGATGTTTGGGCCAACCTACCTGCCGAGTTCCTTCAAAAACTGTGTGCAAGTGTACCTAGAAGAATTGATGCTGTTTTGAAGGCAAAGGGTGGTCACACCAAATATTGATTTGATGTAGATTTTTCTTCTGTTCACTCACTTTGCATTTTGTTAATTGATAAATATAAACTATTAACATGTCTATTTTTGAAAGCATTCTTACTTTACAGCATTTTTTCACACCTGCCTAAAACTTTTGCACAGTACTGTATTTTGTAATCTGTAGTGAAATACATTTTAAAAGTAACCTACCCAGGCCTGTTTACAACTACATGTCAGCTTATACATACCACTAATCCAAACAGTCTGTTATGATTTACTAAGACTCTAATGAAAGGTTGTTGACAAATTACTTACAGTTAGTAAAAAGTCTAAAGTGGACCAATGAAATAAAGTGTAAACTAAATAAATTATTATTATTATTATTATTATTATTATTATTAATCCTGAATGACATTTACCTGCTTCACATAGATCCCAGATCTGGAAAACAGGTCCACGATTTCAGGATGGTGTCTGCTCTCCTGGTTCCCATGTCCAAGACTAAAATTTGTGTTGCTTCCCCAAGTGTACACTTCAGTAGGGTCTGCGATGAGATCAGAACAAGAACTCAAGTTAATGATTGTTATTCGCTTGTATTTACACATTGCATACTGTTTCCAGTTCCATTTCAAGTATAAATACGATCTTAAGAGCCGTTTATGATCACAATTTATTCACATCACACATTTAAGCTAAGCTTTTAAAACTCATTGTGCACACTACAGACTTCAGGTTCAGGATTATGCTATTTCTGTAGTATTACAGTGTATATTAGCACCATTTATTGTTTGCTTTTGGGATCTGATGGAGTGTTGCACCCGGAAACCGTGACACATGACAAGTTTTGGTTTATTGATTTAAGGCTTTAGCTAAAAATAAACTCCTTTTCTCTCATTTTAAAGTCTCTCTCCTCATGTCATGTCAAACCAACATTTGAAAATGTTCCTTAGATTTAATTTTGAATAATATCCTTGCTGTTCTTTTCCACTGACAGAAAGTAGTCAGTGACCAGGGACTTCGACACGTCAAAAAGGACAAAAGACTACGAGACTGTCAATATCATCACACTAGCAGTTATTCAAACTTGCAGCATAAAGACCCAAAACAGCAGTTCTGACATCAATGACACCAAACACCATTGGTTCTGACAGGTCTCATAAAGGAATCCCATAAGTTAAGCTTGAGTCACTAGTCATATGAGCTGTTATGGTGTTTTGTCGTCATTTTGGAAGCATGACAACCACTGGTCTCTGTACACTTTTACTGCATGAAAATATTTAAATGCGTCACAATTTTTCACAAGATCTAACTTTGTTTTTAACAAAGAATCTTACAGGTTTGGAACAATATGAGGATCAATAAATAAATACAGAATTTTAATTTTAAGGTTTTAATACTGGTACAATCATAAATAAAGTGGGTAAGACTTTATTTTACAGTGTCATTGTTACATATGTTACATGTATTTATTATAGTAATAATTGGAAATTATGCTAAATTACATGCAATTGACCCTAAACCAAACCCTCATCCTAATCCTACAGTAAGTAGATGTAGTTAATTGTCATTACTCAGTACTTAAATGTATTATTACACTGTAATACTGACACCTTAAAATAAAGTGTGACCATAAAGTGTTACCGTTAATATTTCACAGTGTCATTGTTACATGTGTTACATGTAGTTACTATAGTAATAACTATAAATTTTACACAATTGCATGCAACTAACCCTAAACCAAACCCTAATCCTCACCCTATAGTAAGTACAGTGTTACAAAGACATCATAAAATAAAGTGTAACCAAGGACATTACCAGTGTTTCGGAACACAACATGAGCAGGGCGGTCCTTCATGGTGAGGTCTAGGACAGAAAGTCCCTCCTTGTCCTGGACAGACAGTACTCCACCATGCTGGAACACAAGAAATATGGATCAATGAAAGACAACAATGCAAACCAATAAACCGACAAGGAAAAGATTAAGCAGTTCTGGTGACTCACGTTCCTCGGTCCACTGGGTTTTAAAATCTGCAGTAATTTTCAACTGTGATTGACTAATATATCACCCAGGCCAATTTATGAGGCATTATTTACTTATTTTGAGATTACTGGCCTAAAACTATAAAACCAACTTGGCCAAATGAAAAGAAGTGTTATATTACTGGATTGACCAGCTTTGGATGGAAATGCACATTTTCAGTTTTTAGTTCATATTTTAAAAGGTGAAGCATGGAGCTGCCATTTCGTTTTTGCAATTTTGTCCATCATTTAACTTCATTAAACTGCTTTAAAGGGACAGTTCACCCAAAAATGAAAATTCTGTCATATTTACTCCCCCTCAAGTTGCTCCAAACCTGCATACATTTATTTGTTCTTCAACACATACACAAACACACACAAAGATATTTGGAAGAATATTTGTAACCAAGCAGATCTTTTGCCCCCATTGACTACCATAGTATTTTTTCCTACTAATGGTAGTCAATGTGGGGGTGAGATCTGCTTGGTTACAAACATTCTTCCAAATATCTTTTTTTTGTTTTGTGTACAGCAGAGTATAAAAAAAATATATTTCTGTCTAAACATAAGTTTTATGTAATTTAATTACATAGCAATTTTCCATCCATTTGGATTCCATAGTTTTAACATAAACAAACTAATAAACTTAATGTGATTCATATTTGTCAGTCATATGTAAATGAAATAGGTAAGATTTATGTAATAGTTGAGTATATGAATAGTGAGAGATTAAATGTCTTTTGTAAAGTCAGTTGTAGTTCTTGTGTTTCTCTGTCCTTCAGTGATTCTGCTTGTTAACAGCAGGTGTTCATCATTAATGCTCAATCATCACTTAATGATCTCATTAACTCTGACACTGCTTCAATGGTGCTTTAACTCAGTAGTGTGCACACACATGACCACTAAACAGTGTTAATTAACCTGTGAACGATTACATAATCGGTAACACTTTACAATAAGGTTCATTAGTTAACATTAGTTAACAACATTAGTTAACATGAACTAATAATGTACTGCACTTATACAACATTTTTTAATCTTTGTTAATGTTAATTTCAACATTTACTAATGCATTATTAAAATCTTGTTAACATGAGTTAATGCACTGTGAACTAACATGAACAAACAATGAACAACTGTGTTTTCATTAACTAACGTTAACGAAGATTAGCAAAAACAGTAACTAATGTATTGCTCATGATTAGTTCATGTTAGTTAATACATTAACTACTGTTTAACTAATGAACCTTATTGTAAAGTGTTACCCATAAATCTTACCTATTTCATTTACATATGACTGACAAATATGAAAAACATTAAGTTTATTAGTTTGTTTACGTTAAAATTATGTAATCCAAATGGATGGAAAATTGCTATGTAATTAAATTACATAAAACTCATGTTTAGACAGAAATATTTTTTTGAGTGTATACAGGTTTGGAACAACTTGAGGGGGAGAAAACTATTTTTGGGTGAACTATCCCTTTAAAGTGTATATGGGCATCGGTCACCCTTCTCTCAAATATTGGCATTGCTTAAAGGAAAACTCATATTATTGAACCAGTTCTCACCTTGATGAGCGTCATAAGGCAGTGAATTTGCCCATAGAAGGCGCTGCGATGGAGCGCAGTCCACCCAGACTCCTTGTCCTTCGCCAGCAGGTCGGCGTGTTTACAGTCCAGGAGCCACTGAAGCAGGTCACGCTTACCCAGAGAGGCAGTGAGGTGCAGAGGTGTGCGTCCAAACTCGTCCCGCAGCGTAGCTGCATTGTGACAGTGGACAGACAGGTAGCCCCGCAGACGGCCCTCCGAACCGCTGGTCAAAGCGGCTATCACTTCCTCAGCGTGCCTTACAGAACGGCACTTTGGTGTGCAGTCAGGGATTCCCAGACTCATTTTAGCTTCCCTCAAGCTGAGTCACAACACCAGAGTTATCCAGAACACCCACAAGCTTGAGCTTAAATGTCTCAAACGTTCTAGCAATCAATTTCTCAAACAACTGCAATACATTGAGGAAAACAAAATGGGAAAAAAAAGCAGGGAATATGCTCAGCGTTGCTGTGAATTCAGGGCGCTAGGATTGTGCATGTGTTAAGGTTCCACGGCACCCTAGCGGCCCCAGAGTGAAGATCTACCTCATCTCAGTCCACCATGTTAGCAACACATTCGACAAAGCCTTTGAAACAATCATTAGCATCAAAGAAAATACACATTTTTCTGTACAAAATCATACAAATATATTCCAGTTGACTCAAAAAATAAGTTAACTTGTAATCTGTGTATTGTATTTTACAAAAGGCAAATCCTTCAGTTCTTTTACTGTCCATTCAAAGAGTCCATCAATTTTGAGGGGAAAGACTCCTCCCCCCCAAAACTCTCCACCATTTAAGCCTCCATAATTGCGAAAGGTGCCTGAAAAGAGAGAATGGCTATCAAATTAATATCAACTTCATATCCCAACAACACAATTGAAATGAATCTGCACATCATACTAGGGGTTGAACGACCTCAGATTAATCACTGTTTTGTCGAGACTAATCGCTGATGACGTCATTAAAAAAACAACAGAGATGGGAATGCTTTGCAACACGCCAAAATTTTGCAAATAGAGGCTAGAGTTCGTGAACAAACTTTGATGTCTGCTTGAGAAGCATGAACCTCGAGCCGAGACTCGAATTCGGATCGCCTCGCGCACAACTGCGGCATTCGACCGAATGCTGCCCACAAGGCTATTGCTCCGACATAACTGCTTATTTTTACCAGTTATTTTGTCGAGATATGTCGTTATATCGTTGTAAATCAGATACAGTATGTATACATATGAAAACTTCATTTAATAAATTAAAAATAAATTTGAAAATAAATTTAAAAAACAAACAGACTTGTACTTTATATGGCAACTTCCTGATTCTCTATTTGTGAAAAATACTGTAATTGTTTTTTTTGCTGAGTAATCTGGTAAGATTGAGCGCACTGGGAATCATATTTTTTTTTTTCAAATAAGCACAAATATTAAAAAAATATTCCAAATATCGTCTGATAAATCAGCCTTGGCGAAATATCGGTCGACCACTAATTTTAACTGATGAAAACTGAGAGTAAATATTGACTTTTCTTATCACGTGGCCCCCTCTATAGGACAGCATTAATATTACAGACAATACAAATATATGGAATTTTTTGATCATAATTTATGTGAAACTGTATAAAATCACATGATCAGTGACTAATCAACATCAAGCTTATTGCATCATGGCAGAGCATTAAAGTCGACTAGTCTGTCATTACTTTATTAGTGACTAAACACCCTTTGAAAATATTTTATTATTGATTATAGAGACTTTTTTCATTAATTCAGCCCTCCTTTGAAAAAAAAAAACACTTGCTTTTAAACTCACTAGTTTGTCAACAAACAACATCCAACAGTGGACTTTGTTGCAATTAACATAGTAATAAAATATACTAATTATTATTAATTTGGTGGTCATATTTTAAGATCAGGTCTGGTCCTATTATATATATATATTATATTTATATAATAATTATTATTATTTGTCAACAAACAATATCCAACAGTGGACTTTGTTGCAATTAACATAGTAATAAAATGTACTAATTATTATTAATTTGGTGGTCATATTTTAAGATCAGGTCTGGTCCTATTATATATATATATTATATTTATATAATTATTATTATTATTTGTCAACAAACAATATCCAACAGTGGACTTTGTTGCAATTAACATAGTAATAAAATGTACTAATTATTATTAATTTGGTGGTCATATTTTAAGATCAGGTCTGGTCCTATTATATATATATATTATATTTATATAATAATTATTATTATTTGTCAACAAACAATATCCAACAGTGGACTTTGTTGCAATTAACATAGTAATAAAATGTACTAATTATTATTAATTTGGTGGTCAAATTTTAAGATCAGGTCTGGTCCTATTATATATATATATATATATATATATATATATATATATATATATATATATATATTATATTTATATAATTATTATTATTATTTGTCAACAAACAATATCCAACAGTGGACTTTGTTGCAATTAACATAGTAATAAAATGTACTAATTATTATTAATTTGGTGGTCATATTTTAAGATCAGGTCTGGTCCTATTATATATATATATATATATTATTATAATAATCAATATATATACAAAATAGGCATTAGAAGAGCAGAATGATAAAACATTTTCATATCTTTTCATGTGACCTTCATAAAACAAATGTTAACTAATAATAAAAAAAATAATAATAATAATAATAAAGTGCATATAGTTGAAGAACCAGCCCAGCGTTATCAAGTGCCACCCTTGGCAGAGCAGTAGTTTGACACCTCCCAAACACCTCCATCAGCTAAATATGGCTTCAGCCTTCAGTCTTACTGCATCACTTTCTGGATATTTAAAGATAACTTTGTGATCCCAAATCCCAAATTCAATACTTTAAACAATTAAAGCGCACATAATTGAGCAAATAAGTCAGTTGTACCCGTTTGTTTACACTCGGGAGACAGCAAACCTCTCATTCACTCCGTATAATGTCATCCGGGGACAATCGAGCTATACACACACTGATCGAGCTTTAATGTGTCGTGGAAAGAATTAACGCACTGAAGCACGAACAGATCGTGTATATGAATAATGTGACATGAGATCTGTGACGAAGTCTCAGTTCTGAGTCACTGACACATCATCATCATCATCATCATCATTTTATCAGTCGTATTGGGCTGAACTGTGCACTGAAAGACTGCCAGATTACAAGACAAATGCGCTAATATCTCCCGCTCACCTGACGCTAGATGAAAGAAAAGGCCATGTTTGTGTTTTCCCCTATGCGGCAGATCCAAAGACACATCTTTAAACGAAAGCTTGATGTTTTGAAGTAAATATGTTGCAGCAGAGTTAGTCAGTTGAGTAAGATCTAGAGGTGGAGGCACACATGAGTAAAACGAAGTCTGATTGGCCCATTCGACATGGATCGTTCCATTTCATTGGACAATTAAATTTGCAGCCGTGTATCGTTGTTTGTCATTGGACAGTTCTGAATGTAAAAGACTTAACAAGTCTTGTGACACAAACATAAGCCTTATTTTAATGGAGGCACTCTAGTTATTCATATGCATCCGTGGCTTGTTAGACGGACTCCACTTGTTAGTGACACAAACAGTTGGCAAAGGGAGTCCCCTCGCTTGCGTCAGCGCTGTGGGGGCGGGGCTTATAGGGCATACCTTCCACATGAGTCACATGACTGTATATTTAAAACGTCAAGCAAGAAGATAATTGGTGTCCTTTTTAAGAAGAAAATCTTTTTAATTATTTACTGCATGAAGTTACCACTGATTTTCATAGTATGTATAAAATAAATAAATAAATTAGACAAGAATATTTTTTTTTTTTTAAATTTGTACAAGTTTGGAACAACGTGAGGGAGAGTAAATGATGAGACAGAATTTTCTTTTTTGGGGTGAACTATCCCTTTAAATACTTAAAATATAGTACCCTGTCCGTTACGACACCTTGTATTCACAGTGTTTATTTGTTTTGTCAAAACGATATTTATTTATTTAAATTAACGCACGCGCGTGTTTACATTGTTTTATACTAAAAAATGATTTTATTTACTTGAACATTCCCCTAAAAGAATGTACCACTCGGAAAACTTTGGTATCGTGTGTGGTCCTTGTCGCCCCCTGTATGCGTATAATGGTACGGTCCGGTGAATAGCGCTCCGTGTAGATTCTGGGAGCGGCGGGGGAGAATCATTTACAGCGGGAAGAGCAGCGGGACAGAGATGTGGAGCACCGAACACTTCTCAAGAAACACGGCAAAAAACACTTTTATAGATCTCTGGATGTACAGTGTCTTTTTAACATATTAAGACCTTTAAAAACAACTCGGTGTTGTTTTGGACAGGATTCGCTCCTAGGATTGTGTGCTACTTTTGTTGAAACTCATGAAAAGAAACAATTTGGAACTTGGTAAAGAAGAGACGTGATATAAACGTGCGCACAATAAATAAACGCCTCTTTTGCTTTCTACTTCAGCCGAGGAGTTAAGGAGCTCGTCTTGAGTGAAAGAACAAAGAAAGATGTGAGACGTTTGGAGAAGCGCGAGCGCGTTCCTGTAATCTCTGTGGAGAGAATTACTTTCCCGCCGTTTGATTTATATCGCTTCAAAATGTCCGACGTTGGATTATTGCGCGTGTTTCGACTTCAGAGAACACAAAAGAATATGTGTAACCTGACTCTCTGCTTTTTACTCGTCCTGACGTGTTCCAGCTCATCTTCATCGCTATGTCCAGCCCATTGCTCGTGCGAAAGCACAGTAGTGAACTGTGCTGGCCAAAACTTGAGCTCCATCCCACAGCCCCTTCCAGAAAACATCACCACACTTAACCTCAGTGGAAACAATATAACGAATCTGAACAATGAATCTTTCCCCAGGACTTTGGAACATTTAACACACCTTTATGTGTCTGGAAGCCAAGTGGAGGAACTGGACTCCATGGTGTTCAAAAACTTGCCAAATCTGCGTTTGCTCGACCTCAGCAACAACAGCATTTCAGCGTTTCATGTCGAGGCTTTACCTCAAGACAACAAGATTGAGGTTCTAAACCTCAGTGAATCCTTATTCAATCGCTCCTACGTAGGTGTGTTTGCAGATCTTTTCAAACGCAGCCTACCCAAGGTTTCCCATCTTGATTTGTCCAATAATGACCTAATGTTTCTTCCAGAGGGCATATTCACAGATTTGTCAGACCTAGCTGTTTTGGATTTGAGGAACAACACCCTTGTTTCGTTCAGGAATGATACGTTCTGGAACCGGGCACTTAAAGAGTTGGACTTAAGAGATAACGCGTTTAAAGTCCTGCCAAACGTGACCCTGGTGGGGCTCAGTTCGACCCCCGATTTGAGCGTCAGTCTCGCAGGAAACCCCTGGCGCTGTGATTGCGACATTGAGGACATGTTGATTTGGTTGGAGAGATATGACTTTGTGGTGGACAGATTAAACTTGACCTGTTCTGAGCCAACAGAACTGAAAAATGCCCCACTTTTACACCTAGAACAATCCCAGCTCCCGTGCTGGAGCAACGCTGAAGATGTGGAGCGGGCTCTGGAGCCCTCATATGTGTTTTTGGGGATGGTTCTTGCCCTCATCGGGGTCATTTTCCTTCTGGTCCTCTATCTTAACAGGAAAGGGATCAAGAAGTGGATGTACAATATCCGTGACGCGTGCAGAGATCATATGGAAGGATACCATTACAGATACGAGATCAACTCAGACCCACGGTTAGCCAGCCTCAGCCTCAACTCCGATGTGTGACGAGACACATTTGGAAACCTGGCTTGCAATGATCTGACTCTAGCTTTGCATGAAAACATATAACTGTAGAGGTTTGCTGTGACATGCATTCTTTTCTGTCGGATAGGACAGTAACTGGATTCTGCAAGAATCAACCCTGTTATGCTCACCTTCATGTATGCTGGTGTGTTGCTATAATGTTGTCAAGTGATGCATGGAACATCAAGTACATACATTTACAGTTCATTTTCCCCTTTTTTTTATACAATGGATGGGACTGTGGACGGGTTTGTCTTTTCTGACGAAATCTGATTACAGAGTAACCGGTCTTCTTGCAAAATGCAATCTGATTGTGTGATGTTATTTTTATAGCTTATTTAATTTCTTCTGCAAAAATACTGCCATGCATGTATCTTAAGTATTTTTTCATTGATGTAAAATTATGGCAATATCCACTTTTTTATGACGAGAGATTTGGTTTTATATTTGCATTTATTGACTACTGGACATAGATCAACTCTTTTCTCGGGATGCCCTGTTGAATTAAAGGTCTTGCACTGATCTTTTCTCTCCGGCCCAGTGATTTTTAGCTTCAGAGGACGTTATTTACCACTACAAGACTATCACGTATAGCCAGTTTCACACTCTGGAAGACTATTAAAGTATTTTCAAGACTGTTTATCAGGATAGATCTCAGTAAAACAGCACCTTACACCTACTCAAGGTGCTGAAGCTGCAAAGATTGCATAACAATCAAAAACATCTGTTTGTGAGATGCCTGCCTATTCTCGCATACTATTAAAATGACAAACATTAGAGACATTCATGCAACAGTAAACATGCCTGATTATTTCCAGAAGCAGAACTTACAGCCAGCATTTATTAGCTTGTTATTTGTGATGTTTATTCTTGTGAAGCGCTGCACTTTAGTTAGCATGAAATTAAAATGTACTTCTTAATGCACATACCCTGGTTTTGTTGAGCGCATTATTATGAAAAAAAAAGAGTCATTTTTGTCTTCATTTTTCTCTCTAAAACTGCTTTTTATTCAGCTGATGTCACAAAACACGAAGCCCCTAAGGGGACATTTTGAGGTAAAGATAATTGAGATGGAAGGAAACATTTGATCACAAAACATTCACACAAGCACTGAAATAGTTCTTCCCACAAAAGTTTCTTGGGAAAACACAAACGCTTTGCCAGTGGATGCAAAGTTGCTCTGAACACAAAAGCATTGAAATATAACTTCTTTCACCATGTCGCTCCCGCCGTATAAATCCCTCCCTTCTAAACCACCTCATTCCAGTCTTTCACACAACACTCACTTGTCATGATTCAGTGAATTTTCCAATGGGGAAAAAAATCTTATTGAAAATTCTGTTCCATTTGCTAATATGTTGAACTAAAACAGCAATGCACATTGACTTGAGACACAAGCTGTGCTCTCATATGTTGGAATCACTGGCTTTTCTTTCCATAGCACTCAGGCAAGTGTTCGGTCATTAAACCATATGAAAATTTGCTAAAATATGACATTAATGTGCAACTGAAACTTATGCAAAGATGGTTTGATTTCAGATGATAACACTGGTAGTTATAATTATACATTTCATTCCCATTCAGCTTTTGTGTGACCACATCATTTTACCAAAGCAATTTCTCATTTATCTTTGATGATTTTGTGTTCAATAACATGAAATATTTTTGTTTTCTCTGTAGTTTTTTAGTGATTTGCATTTGAACCATATTCCTGTCAAGACATGAACCCAGACTTGGGGTCCATTCTTCGTACGTCGTTGACTCAGTTACAGGGTTGAGGAGTAACGAAATACAAGTAACTTAGTTACGTATTTAAAATACAAGATTTGAGTAACTGTATTTCATTACAGTTACATTTTAAATGGGTGGTAATCAGATTACAGTTACATCTGAAAAGTGTTTTAGATTACCAAAGTGATTACTTTGAATTTTAATGTCATTTAAACAGCGATTGGTGATTCTCTGACTCTGACCGTCTGAAAAAGTGGAGTTAAGTTTCATCAACATTTTAATACTTTTAAGAGGATCATAAAAATGTTGTTATTTTTATTTAGTTCTGTCCTGAACAAGACAAAATGACTGAATTTACTGAAAAAATTGCCCAAATGTCAACTGAACTGTCCTGTCATGACCTGATGATCCACGACTGTTTTCATGTTTTGTGAGTCATTTTATAATTCACTCGTCACTGCAACTTTTTCTCACAATTTGTTTTTTTCCCTCACAATTGTGAGTTTGTATTTCACAATTCTGACTTCTTTTTCTCAGAATTGCGAGATTTAAACTCACAATTGCAAGTTATAAAGTCAGAATTGGGAGATGCAATAGTTACTTTTTTTCTTGCAATTGTGAATAATTCATTAATAATTCATAATTCTGACTTTCTTAATATTGCAAGTTTATATCTCATAATTCTGACTTTCTTAATATTGCAAGTTTATGTCTCATAATTCTGACTTTTCTCAATATTGCGAGTTTATATCTCATAATTCTGACTTTCTTAATATTGCAAGTTTATATCTCATAATTCTGACTTTTCTCAATATTGCGAGTTTATATCACATAATTCTGACTTTATAACTCAAAAGGCAAAAGGGCAAAAAGTCAGAATTGTGAGATAAAAACGTGCAATTACCTTTTTTGTGTTTGTTCCACACTTATTAGTATTTCAAAGTATTCTAAAGTATTTAGATCAAGTTACTAAACTTGAGTAATGTAACGAAATACGTTACAAATTACTTTTTAAAGCATGTATTTTGTAATCTGTAGTGAAATACATTTTAAAAGTAACCTACCCAGCCCTGCTCAGTTAGCTGGATTTGATTGATGACGATTTGGCATTATCTTGGATTGTTCGGTTCTTCTACACTCATCCTGGACTTGCTGTCATGGCAACAGGTCCGTGAGCTCAAACCTGCTCGGGAGCAGGCTTATTTCATGTAAACAGCATTAGATGGCATCTTTTTAAGCTGAAGTGATGCTTAAAGTCTGTCCCAGCCACTTCTGCTTTCTTACAGGAGTACCCTAATGTGAACTAGGGACAATAATAATGATTTAAAAAATAAATGTTATGTAGTCTAACATAATATAGACACAGCCAGTTTTGCTCGTTGAGAGATTTGTTCGTGAGGGTAGAATTATCTAATAATTTTATTGGAGTCTTACACACATGATGTCTGGGCCGAGCGTGCCTTGATTTGAACCGTGACAGCTATTATGAGAGTGGCTTGATGCAGATAACTTGATCTTCACCCTTAAGAAACTTTAATTAATTCTGTCACATAACAAATCTATGGAAGCCCGTTCCCGCCACTGTTGAGAAAAAAAAAATATTCCGTAAGTCATAATAATGAGAAACTTTCTCATAATAATAACTTAGTATCTCATAATAATGACTTAATATCTCATAATAATGACTTAGCATCTTTAACTTAATCAAAAAAAAATTAAAAAAAATTTTTTTTAGAAACTTTTCTCATAATAATGACTTAGCATCTCATAATAATGACTTAGTATCTCATAATAATGACTTAGTATCTTTAACTTAATAAAAAAACCTTTTTTATTTTTATTATTTTTTTATTAAGTTAAAGATGCTAAGTCATTATTATGAGATGTTAAGTCATTATTATGAGATACTAAGTCATTATTATGAGATACTAAGTCATTATTATGAGATGTTAAGTCATTATTACACATTATTACACTTAAACTGGGTTTAAGTCAGGGCTCTGGGCCATTCAAGAAAAGACACAGAGTTGTTGTGAAGCACTCTGGAGAAGGTTTTCGTCCAGGATATCCCTGTACTTGGCCGGATTCATCTTTACCTCAATTGCAACCAGTCGTCCTGTCCCTGCAGCTGAAAAACACCCCCACAGCATGATGCTGCCACTACCATGCTTCACTGTTGGGACTGTATTGGACAGGTGATGAGCAGTGCCTGGTTTTCTCCACACATACCGCTTAGTATTGAGGCCAAAAAGTTCTATCTTGGTCTCATCAGACCAGAAAATCTTATTTCTCAGCATCTTGGAGTCCTTCAGGTGTTTTGATGGTTGACTTTCTACAACTTTCTCCCATCTCCCGACTGCATCTCTGGAGCTCAGCCACAGTGATCTTTGGGTTCTTTACCTCTCTCACCAAGGCTCTTCTCCCCCGATAGCTCGGTTTGGCTGGACGGCCAGCTCTAGGAAAGGTTCTGGTCATCCCAAAAGTCTTCCGTTTAAGGATTATGGTGGCCACTGTGCCCTTAGGAACCTTAAGTGCAGCAGAAATTTTTTTGTAACCTTGGTCAGATCTGTGCCTTGCCACAATTCTGTCTCTGAGCTCTTCAGGCAGTTCCTTTGACCTTATGATTCTCATTTAAGGGGGTCTGAATACTTTCCATACCCACTGTATCAGTATAGCCCCTTTCACACAGAGATTCCGGAAAATACACAGAGAATGTGTCCCGGGTTCGTTTGCTTTTGGCCAAATCACACTGACAGTGATTTTTCCAGAATCTGTGCATGCGTTCACACACATCCCTTAAAGACACATAACATCAGGATGTGGCATGTAATGTCTTCACAGCGTCTTAAGTTTGGCATTGGCACTGCCTTTTGTTCACACTGGGTGCGTTACTAGGTCCCCATCCCGGGATCGATCCTGGGATGTGTTTGTGTCCACACAGAAGGCACTCTGGCAATTTTATGGGATCAATGCGATGTGTGAAAGGGATATATGTGTTACCTGGCAATTGTGCCCATATTGTTAAATTGTGAAAGTTTAAATGTGTGAAAGTGTTAATTGTCTTGCTGTCAATAGAGGGCCATTGGATTTCATCAAAAATATCTTAATTTTTGCAAATTTTCATTTTTGGATGAACTAACCCTTTAACCTTGATATTGCACTTGCCAGTTGATCTATGCAGGAAAACATCTTCCAGAGTAGGGAAATGTTAATCTGTTTCAATTCCACCAGTGACAATAACTCCAACGGAAAGTGTTGCCACTAAACCAAAACAAACAGCATCATGCGCTTGCAATATGTTGGCCAAGCATCCACATATGTATACTTACATAGTATATTTGTGGTCTAGTTTTTTTTTGTTTCATCATAACCTCTGTAAAATTAAGCTCATGTTTGTTACTGGTTTGAAACATTTTTGAGTTATCCTGAGCTCTCCAATTCCATGATAAGCACTGATAACACCATCAACTTTCCAACTGGTTGAAGGATTGTTGACATCGTTTGTCTGCAGAGCTGAGCAAGAGCTTGATGGCTGTATCAAATGTGGCTCTTTGTGTTCCGTTTAATCTGGCAGCCGATGACACTCCAAGGATTCGCCTCACCTTCCCAAGAGGAGAGGACTCGGCCGCCCCTCTCCAGGGAAGGAACAGGTGCTTGCTATCTCATGTTTCCACGGTGACAATCTCGACCTCATGCACTCGCTGTGTGGCGGGTGACTCTCGGCAGACTTTTATTAACGAGTTTGAGCTACGTAGCTCAGGCATGCTTAGTAGGGCAGGAGTAATTTGGATGGAACTATAAAAGCTGGTGTACGAGAGAACCTTTTAAAGGAAGGGTGGTGCTTCACTTTGCAATTGCAGTCTCTTAATCCCTTACGCATAATAAATCTGGACTCCAAATAGATGAGAGCAGCATTGAATATTTCAGGCTTCACCTCTCCAACTTTGTCTTTTGACGTTGCTTTTTGTTTCTCAAAGTAGAAGTCTTTGCTTCTCTTCCCATCACTCCCGGCTGCTTTTGTCCTCACTGTGTTTCCACATGTTTTCCGACTGATGTGTTTACTGTCCGTTTAGTTTGAATGTGCAACCAGGAATACATAGCCTGCAGCATGTGATTCACATTGCCTTTCATTATTTCATTCTAAGGCTTGCCTAGGCTCGCATGGTGGGGAATTGGCGTAGAGTCTGGTACATATCACAGCCTATTCACGCCCACAGCAAGAGGATGTCATCTGACTGATATGTAAAGGTACCAACCACAGTCTATTTATGTCCTGTTTAGAGGTGAGTATATCTGAAATTATATCGCAATCATAGAAATACTTGCATGGCGTGGCATTCCTAACAAATGGTTGTACAGAAACAGAAGATTATGTGTAGACTTTGGACAAAGACTGCAATTTTGGCATCGAAAGTGATAGATACTGATGATTTCACAGATATAACTCAGGCCGTCACAGGTTACTATACCAAGCTAATGATATGAAGTTGACTAGTTCACAGCAGCCAACTGCATCAAGTAGCGAAAGAACTAATAAACTAGTCGGCAAAACCCCAAACTACATTTACATTTATTCATTTGGCAGATGCTTTTATCCAAAGCGACTTACAAGGGGAGCAATTAGGGGTTTCGTGTCTTGCTCAAGGGAACCTTAGTCATGGTATCGAAGGTGGAGAGAGAGCTGTTCATTCACAATCCCCACCTTCAGTTCCTGCTGGCGTGGGAATCGAACCTGCAACCTTCAGGTTACAAGCCCAACTCCCTCACCATTAGGCCCCGACTTCCCCATTAAAAGTAGTCGTAGTGTAGTCGTATCCTGATGGTGAGGGAGTTGGGCCTGTAACCTGAAGGTTGCAGGTTCGATTCCCATGCCGGCAGGAATTGAAGGTGGGGATTGTGAATGAACAGCTCTCTCTCCACCTTCAATACCATGACTAAGGTGCCCTTGAGCAAGGCATGAAACCCTGAATTGCTCCCCTTGTAAGTCGCTTAAGTGTGTGATTTCCAGTGGCATCACTAAACAGAATTGCATAAAAACTTTTTGCAAACTTCACCTCTAGTTTTGCTGTTACTTGCATTTACCGATGAATATACTGATTGACGTTAGTACACTGCAATTTAAATTTAAACTTAATCTCATTACCCATACAATACCTGGGACACAGCTGTAATGTACTCAAAACTCTCTATTTAAATTATAAATACTGATTTGCTGTGTTCCTTGTAAAACTTATAATTATTTAACTACTTATGATTGCAACTTAGTACTTATAATTATTAAAATGTCTACTGAAATTGTGTAACCAGGGATTATTCTGTAAGCTGCTTTGAAAATATATTGTAAAAAGCTACAAAAATAAAATTGATTTGACGTGTCTCAAATGCATATAGTGGCATATATACTAAAATACTCATAGAGCATCACTCGCCCTGATTCTAAATCCCATGCTTCTAATTATGACATTAAGGGAAAAGCTCCTCCTGCTTAATATGGAGTTATGATGCATTTTACAGTGCCAGTTCATCCCTCCCTGCTAAGTTTTAATAAATGACCATACTAACAAATGAAGACAAATATAAGTCGACAGCCATGTCAATCTATTGGGGCCAGTTTCCTGGGCTCCACAGGGATAACACGAGAACCAGATGAGACATTTGCCTGCAGAAAGAAAAGAATGGCCTTCATTTATTCTGATTCATTCTGATAAAACACTGCTCTCAACCCTTTAAATAATATCCTGCAGTTTCCAAGAAAGGTCAGCCATTAATGTGAACAGAGGAGAACTGAAATTCCAATTTGAATGAGTTTTGGGTGATAATGATTGGAAGGCGTATGTAATTTTTCTGTCAAAGTTAATAGTATGTCTATTCCATTTCCAGCCGTTTATACCTGAAAAAAAAAAATTCAGAGGACCTATTACCACAACTTAAATAAATGCTTGGCTGCAAGTTAAAAATAAGGAAATAAGGAGGATAGGTAAATGCTGAAATTAAGTGTTATTTTATGTGTTTAATGCTGTTATGTTTGACAGTTTATGAAAGTTTTTGTGCTGAAGAATGAAGCTTGTGGTTAACTTGTGAGTGGCTAAATGACAAGTCAAGTCATTGATGCAAACACAGTTCAGTTTGTCTGTAAACAACTCTAAAAAAAAAAGTGTCATTCAGTGTGTTTATGCACGTTCTTAAACCGGCAATGCATGTGGTCATTGGTTTTAACCTGAATCATTAATAAAGTCATGTAAACACAGTTTACTTGTGTTGTCGGGATATTGGTTTGCATGTAAACCTAGACTGATTTTTGTCAATTATTTGCGTACTGTCACGGAACGTGTATAGATGACAAGTAGACTTCGGATGAACGATTAACATGCAGCCTTTAATAATACACAACTTCCAACATCGACAATAACCGACAAATGAGAGAGGGAAACACAGGGACTTAAATACAGGAAGTGATGACTGGGGCACAGGTGAAGGGAATGATTACTAAACAGAGCTGAAGACAATTTGGGCCAACGAGTAGCGGGAACAAAACCAAAACAAAGAGCACGTGAGACAAAACTCAGCTTTGCAGTTATCATCTAGCTCAGTTCAGTTCTCATCAAATAGTGTCAGTGCAGTCAGATTAGTAATATTATTGACCACTGCGCTAATGCAGTAAAAAGTTATATCTTACCTGTTCATTCAATTTACATGTTAAGTAAGTTACATTTAGCATGTGCTGTGATAGCTTTGCAATTGAACTGAACTTCAAGGCCTACCACTCAATTATGTTCAAATTAGTTGAAACAACTTATTTTTTTTGACATTTTATGTTAAAATTAGTAAGTTCCACTAACTAGTTTGATACAATATTGATAAAAAAATAAATAAATTAAAAAAAAAAAACAGCCCAAAAATTAGTTTTTAGCTTGTAGTCATGAAACAAATAGAACAGATATGTTGTGAGCTATATTTATAATAATTATAAAATATTAGTCTTGGCTCTTGTAATGAATCCGCTCCGTCATTTTTCACCCACTTGCCACCAGATGTCGCCCTTCCACATCATGGACTCTGTTACACGAACTTCATTTCCCACAAGCCCCTCTCCCAGTCACTGATCACCCTAGCCAGATTACCTTGATCTAATTACATTCACATCTCACCACTATAAAAGCACTACTCACACACACCCACACTGCGAAGTATTGTCTATACCTGTATTGCAATTCTGAGCGTTTATTCCTTGTTTTGTCTGCCCGTTTCCCGTTCTGTTGTGTATCTGCCTGCCTTTTGACCATTTGCCTGGATTATCACTACGAGCCTGCCTGTTCTTTGCCACTCTGTTTGCTGTTGAGTTGACCATTGCCTGTCTGACTACGTCTGTAACTAAAGCTGCACTTGGATCTCATTCGCTGACTCGCTCATCATTACAGCTCTAAAGTCTGATCGGTTTGTAATCTAGCAGTATAGCCACCAATGTGCGCACACATCAGCTGAATAACATGACAAGCATCAGTAATCAGAATAGTTAGTGATATTACTTTGCGAAAGAATTCTTTGTTGTAATTAAATGTAATTATTTATTGAATGTTGCTGTTCACATGATGCTTTTTCTATGGCACGATCGCTGAAATGCACATCTGCTCATCTACTCAATACTGATTTATCATGGCATAGGCCTACTGATGGCTAAAAAGCTATTTATAGTAAAAAAGCACTAAAGCCTGTACACAATGTCCTCTGAAAACTATAATAAAAAGTCTTTATTCAAAGGCAAATTTGGTGTATAGATGGCACATCTGTTCTCATTTATAGGTCTACTTCCAAAACATTTCAACCATTATTTTTCTAATACATGTATATTTGGATTAGTTCACCCAAAAATGAAAAGTCTGTCATTAATTCCTCACCCTCATGTTGTTCCACACCCCTAAGACTTTCGTTCATCTTCAGAACACAAATAAAGATATTTTTTGATGAAATCTGAGAGCTGTCTGTCCCTCCATTGACAGCTATGCACTTACCACTTTCAAGGCCCGGAAAGTTAGTAGAGACATCATTAAAGTAAAACCTGAGAGCAACATGAGTGCTTTGTTTGCTCAAAAAACATAATTTACCGCTTTATTTACAAAATATTAATATCCAATGCACTCACGTAACAACATCTGCGCTTGTGTCCACACAACATGTGGTTCTCTCGTGAACTCATATTGGAGATTTAATATTTATAGATTAATGTTTTATAGAGATTAATACAATTATAATAGTAATAATAATATTACAATTTATTAAAACACAGAAATTCAACAGTCTTCATTACAAACCAAATAAAAGAAATTGCACTGTAAGATATACTTTTAAAGTAATAATAATATTATATAATAATAATAATAATTTAATAATAAATGGTAACACTTTACATTAAGGTTTACATTAGTTAACATGAACTAATAATGATCTGCACTTCTACAGCATTTATTAATCTTTGTTAATGTTAATTTCAACATTTACTAATACAAAAATCTTGTTAACATTAGTTAATGCTCTGTGAACATGAACAATGAACAACTGTATTTTCATTAACTAACGTTAATGAAGATTAGGAAATACAGTAACAAATGTGTTGCTCATGGTTACTTTATGTTAGTTAACACATTAGCTAATGTTTAACTAATGAACCTTACTGTAAAGTGTTGCCAATAAAATGTATTAATATTAACAAAATTATTTGATTACCACCATTTTTTAAAGTAAATTTGTATTTGCCCCTACAATGTTTATATATAAACAATTCAAAATTTGTTTCAATGTTCGTCTCAGTGAGCCTGTGATCTGCACTCTTGGTGTGCCTGGTGTGATTCACTATTAAGTCGGGTTTTTTTTTTTTTTCAATGTCTGGTTCACTAATTATAAACATTGTGTGTTATATGTACGATAGTAATACGGTGGCGGTGTTGCAGCAGGCTTGGAGGCTTGCAGGCTCGGTGAAAATAAAACTGGTGGGGGTAGTTAGGCTTGGTGATGACCTTCCTTTTGGATTGATTGGATTGTGTCTCCCCTCGCCAGCACGTCTCGACAAATTCCCAGTGACTATAATCGGAACTGTGAATCGATGGTGATTACCTGACTGACTACTCTATTTTTCATTCCTGTGTCACTGAATCTCGAGACGAGAACAGCGCGGCGTCTGCGGCCGTGGCGACGCCTTCCAAATTGAGCAACGTTAGAGTTTAGCATTTGATCTTCGGTCGTGAGTACAGTGGCGAACGACTACGTGTTGTCATTTTTTTTGTTTGTCTTTGTTTGTCCATTTTTAAAGTGTTTATGCTTGTATCAGTGCTGGGTGTTTTTTTTAATGTTCCTCATATGATTTAACCTGAGATTACACTCAGAAGAATGCAATCGTTAGGTGATACAGTGTATTTTTGTGGGATTATTGGAGCTCTTCTGTCTGCCTGTGATACTGGTGCAAGTGACCGAATATTCCGTGGAGTGTATATGAATTGTTTGATTGCCTGTTATATACTGTTTTCTTTTGTTTCTTTATTCAGAATTGGGGTGACAGCTCAACGCCAACGTCCTCTGGTGTGGTGGTGGTTTGCGTATCGATCTGCAGTGTTCACGGAGGGTGATTTGTCGTTGTGTGGTGAGAGCACGAGTGATTGCAGTGTGTGCTGGCCAGGCGAGTCGAAACCCCCCCCCCAATCCTGAAGTGTTTTAAATCGTGGGTACAGTATGTGTGATGGCTGATGTATTTGTTTTAATGTGTGTTCATCACTCTTCTTTTGTATTTGTTTTATTTGTCTTTAATAAATGATGTGAAACGTTTTCCCGTTGTCTGTTATCTGACCCAGCCACTGCGTGTCTGTGTGCTTTGCACTTGAAGTATCGGTGGGTCCTGTAGTCGACTCTTAATGGTACTGTAAATGGTATTGTAATTACGCTCTGAGAGTGCACCGCCACATTTGGAGCGTTGTGGCTGTGGTCTAGATTCAGACACGGTGATACTATTTTTGTTTTTCGTGCACTTTTTTTTGTTTCGTCGTGACAACACAGTGGAGATTCGCCTGGTAAGTACTCTTTACTTAACATATATGAGTGCACCTCCATTCATATGTAGGAATTGAGGACGAACCAGACAAATGAGTCTTCCAAATGATTCATTCAAACATAATTCCATATAAACTCATCTCAGCCCAAATCGTCACAGGACCCAAGATCAATGAACGTATTCGTGGCTCCAGTCCGTCTGAAAACCCCCCAGCTAAGTACCTTATGCCCAGCTGAGGTGAAAGACCAAATGTTTAAAAGACAATGCCACTGGAGCCACAAAAAGATAACACCAGAGTGTATGATCCTCAAAGACAGAGATAAAACAGGCCACCTTGCGTGACCCCTGAGTGTCACAGAATCAAAATCCACAGAAAACCCCACAGTGACTCCTGTATATATGAACTGCTTAAATGGTTCCAAAACCATTCTAAACGGACTTGTAATCAAACAGCGTTCGACTGCATAATTCCATGTCATGCATACACATTATACATGTGACCTGTTATGCACAGATCACTCACAATTCATGTAATTGTTATAACTTTTGAATAGTTGATTGAAAGTATGTGTTGTTTGTAATGAAACTGAATCTCCTCTCATAACTCAAAATATGGCTTGAATGAAATCTGTGTAAAATGCATTGTATTCTTCTTAGAGTAATCTAGACTAAACTGTACTCTCTGTACCCCTCTGAAAGTTCAGATAAGAGGCCATAAATGATCAGGGGAGGAGAAAGTCACCTCTGAAGCAAAGGCCGTATCTCATTGGTCAGAACTCCTAAAAGAGGTTGGACAAACCTCAGTTTAAATGCTCAGTACACTAGTAAGTTTCTTCAATTTGTTTTTTTTCTTTTTAGTTAAGTTTTTTTAAGTTTAAGTTATTTTTGGTTAAGTACTTTTCCAGTTGAAGTTTTTTTTCATAGTTTTAAGTTTTTCTTTTTAAAGTTCAGTTCTTTATTATTATTTGAATTTACAGCTTAGCAGAAGTTGTCTCATAGAATAAGATCAGAATGAATTAGTTTAAGTCGAGACAAAGACCAAGAAAGTTTTGTCGCAAAGTTAAACGACTCTACAGTCTTTGCCGCCTCAACTTCAAACTTCTGCCATGAGGGAACCTCCATTCATCTGCCATCACACTAGAACGTGATTGGCCTTCCTACTGCATCAATCCGGACGAAAAGACCTTCAGCGAATCAACGAATCCGGGGAACCCCTTTCTCCAAGCCAAAGGACGCCGACAAGGAATCCCCATTTAAAGACAGACTACAAGCGCAAGTACCTCCAGATTCTATAGCTGGTGCATTTATATAAAATCTAATAACCCCGCCTAAGCAGCGATAAAAGGGTTAAATTAATGATTGATGGTTCGTTCAGATCAGGTCTCATGAAATGCATATATTGCTAGAAACTTTCATCATTTCACTCTCTTAAACTCATTCTTTCCTCTCTTCCTTCCTCTCTGCAACTCGTGTGAATGTGTGTGCGTTTGTGTTAGATATTAGTTCATGTGTTAGTATAGTCAATAAAGTGTCATTCATATGGGCTCGAGCCCACAGGGCATATGCCCCTCTATATGTGCCTGAAGAAAATATCCCCCAGAACATTATACCACCACCATCACCAGCCTGAACCATTGAAACAAGGCAGGATTGATCCAAGCGTTCATGTTGTTTACACCAAATTCTGCCCCTACCGTCTGAATGTTGCTGCAGAAATCGAGACTCGGCCAACGTGTTGTCCAATTAAGGTGAGCCTTTGCATCCTCAGCTTGTTGTTCTCAGCTGACAGGAGTGGCATTTTTCTGCTGCTGTTGCCCATCTGCTTCAAGGTTCGACATTCAGAGTTGCTCTTCTGCAGACCTTGGTTATAACGAGTGGTTATTTGAGTTACTGTTGCCTTTCTATCAGTTCAAACCAGTCTGGCCATTCTCCTCTGACCTCTGGAATAAACAAGGCAATTTCTCAAATTCTTTACTGGCTGAATAACAAGACCTGACAGATATGAGGGGGCAATCCTCTCCGGATAGCTGAGAGCATAGGTTTTATCATCGGCATTAATTACCTCAGTGATGGAAACTAGTTTTCACCACAGTGTTAACTTGCGTTCCAAAATTCAACTCAGAATCAAATAATACACCCACATTTTTTACATATGGCTGCACATTTCTAGAGAGGGCCCCAAGTAATCGGAGATAAAGGGCGAAGGGCCAAGAGGACCAAAAACAACAATCTCAGTTTTGCTCTCATTTAAGTGGAGAAAATTCTCAGCCATCCAGCATTTTACATCTTTGAGACACTTAATACTGGAACAGGATGTATCAGCTGGGTGTAATGGGACATACATTTGATAGCATAACAGTGCTATGCCATCTGATATTTCCTGAAAATAGACTCCAAAGGTAACATATACAGGGAAAATAGAATTGGACTCAAAATAGACCCTTGAGGAAGCCTGCATGATAAAAGAAGAGATGGAGATGTATGTATATATATATATATATACATACATACATACATACACACATCTCCTTTATCACAAAACTGTATTTTCTGCTAAGCCAAATGTAGGTGTCTTTCCAAAAATGGACACTTGGAGACTCCAAAAGGACACCAAATAACCAAATGATATAAGGAGTTCATAGAATTCATAAATTTATGCACACAAAAGCACACATGAAGAAAAAATACAGAACAAAACTTTTCAGAATTCATTGTACAGTAGGCCTATGTGTACAGTGCAACAGCAAAGAGCTTTTTTATGTTTTAGACATGTCAAGTTACAATACTGAACAGGACCACATAGATATGCCAAAACAAACCTAAACCAACCGACTTAACCTGACTGCATTATATGCCTACTAAACACAGCAACATACACAGATTAAAACATCCTGAATGTGTGTGGAAACAACGTGAGTGTGCTGAAATGTGTCTGCATGAATACAATGTTCTATCAATGCGTCGAGGGCAGATACACAGTTTTTTTGCACATCAATAATAACAGACTCACGCATGCTTACTGTACGACTCCTGTACATCACCACTATCATCTTTACCTTGTTTACAGTTCGCATCCATCAAAGATTTACTAGCTAGAGATGCTGGTTTGCTTTATACAGCCTAGAACTGTAGTTTAAATATCATCTGGCCATTCAGCGGTGGGATGCTTTGATGTTCCGTTCTGTCTGTATTTCACACAGCAGTTTTCAGAAACAATCAATGACAGAAACAAACAAAATGACAGTTTGAATTTTAAAGCTAAACAGACAATGGAATTAATAATTCACCAAAAAACTGGCTGCGAGTCACTGTTTTTTCTGCAGTATCTGATGTAATAAGCCTGTTTTTCTTTACACTATTTTGGACTGATTGTTTGAATGTATTCGCTTACTGGACAGTTGGACTAAAAAATTTACCAGAGTTTAGCCACTTAAAATGATCTGATCACAAACAGAGAAGTGAAATCGGATTAAAGGGTTAATATATAAATTTTGGCCTTCCAGGGTTACAGGTGCTTGTGCCATTGTAGATGGCACTCAGTGTCAGAAACTCCCGACTTCTAAGATCATCTAACTGTGTTATGTGAATTACGTTAATAACACAATTTTGCATGATTCATTATATCATTGCTTTAAATTATTTTCCTGTGTTAAGGATTTTGAATTAATAGCATGCATTAGCTTGTTAACATTGACAGCCCTAATATATACACGTGCATCTCAATAAATTAGAATGTTGTGGAAAAATTCATTTATCTCAATAATTCAACTCTAATTGTGATGATTTTGGCTCAAATTTATCAAAAACCACTAATTCACTATCTCAACAAATTAGAATACTTCATAAATTTTAGTGAATTGTTGGCCTTCTGGAAAGTATGTTCATTTACTTTATATGTACTCAATACTTCTTTTGCTTAAATTACTGCCTCAGTTGGCATGGAGGTGATCAGTTTGTGGCACTGCTGAGGTGGTTTAAAAGCCCAGGTTTCTTTGACAGTGGCCTTCAGCTCATCTGCATTTTTTTGTTCTCTTGTTTCTCATTTTCCTCTTGACAATACCCCATAGAATGTCAGGTTTGGTGAGTTTGTTGGGCAGTCAAGCACACCAACACCATGGTTATTTAACCAACTTTTGGTGCTTTTGGCAGTGTGGGAAGGTGCCAAATCCTGCTGGGAAATGAAATCAGCATCTTCAAAAAGCTGGTCAGCAAAAGGAAGCATGAAGTGTTCCAAAATTTCTTGGTAAATGGGTGCACTGACTTTGGTTTTGAAAAAACACAATGGACCAACACCAGCAGATGACATTGTACCCCAAATCATCACAGACTGTGGAAACTTAACACTGGACTTCAAGAAACTTGGGCTATGAGCTTCTCCACCCTTCCTCCAGACTCTAGGACCTTGGTTTCCAAATGAAATACAAAACTTGCTCTCATCTGAAAAGAGGACTTTGGACCACTGGGCAACAGTCCAGTTTTTCTTCTCCTTAGCCCAGATAAGACGCCTCTGACGTCGTGTGTGGTTTAGGAGTGGCTTCACAAGAGGAACACGACAACTGTAGCCAAATTCCTTGACACGTCTGTGTGGTGGCTCTTGATGTCTTGACCCCAGCCTCAGTCCATTCTTTGTGAAGTTCACCCAAATTCTTGAATCGATTTTGCTTGACAATCCTCATAAGGCTGCAGTTCTCTCAGTTGGTTGTGCATCTTTTTCTTCCACACTTTTTCCTTCCACTCAACTTTCTGTTAACATGTTTGGATACAGCACACTGTGAACAGCCAGCTTCTTTCGCAATGAATGTTTGTGACTGTAAAGGGTGTCAATGATTGTCTTCTTGACAACTGTCAGACCAGCAGTCTTCCCCATGATTGTGTAGCCTTGTGAACGAAACTGAGAGACCATTTTGAAGGCTCAAGAAACCTTTGCAGGTGTTTTGAGTTGATCAGCTGATTGGCTTGTCACCATATTCTGATTTGTTGAATTGGTGGGTTTTTGTTAAATGTGAGCCAAAATCCTCATAATTAAAAGAACCAAAGACTTAAACTACTTCAGTCTGTGTGCATAAAATTTGTTTAATAAAAAAAAAAAAAGTTTCACAATTTGAGTTGAATTACTGACATAAATATGGAAAATAACTTTTCCACGACATTCTAATTTATTGAGATGCACGTATATATTATATCTCCTTACACTAACCCTACCCCTAATCCTACCCATCACAGAAAACTTTTTAGATTTTCAAAAAAACTCATTCTGTATGATTTATCAGCTTGTTTCATCATGGGGACCTCAATTTAGGTCCCCACCTTGACACATGTCTCCATGAGACAGTGCATTCAAGTTGAAGTCCCCACCGGGATGAAAAGAAAAAGAAAAAACTCACACATACACATGATTTCAAAAAGCCATGAAACTCCACTACAATATATGAAGTATTTTTGAGTAAACTGGTTTGGTTTGAGAATTATGTGGAGTTGAAGCATTTAACCTATAAGCAGAGCTGTACCATTGGCACAAACCCAGACCAGCCTGTCACACAAGAGCCCTCAAACCGCTGTCAAGTACTGTGCTGATAGCAACATACTGCGGCCACATTTCTGAGGTACGTCATGTCATGGTATTTAAGATTTCTATTTTTAATTGAACTCGATCACAAGAGACCTACATGTTAACCTTTAAAGTGTGGTAGTGCAGTGAATAAAGTTTCCTCTGGTGGTGCATTCATACACACACTGCTCGACATTTAGCGTGTTTACACAAACAATTACATTCAAGTCATTATCTCTCTTTCTAAGTAATCCATTTTGAAGGATTAAATACACATTGTGCATCACCGCTGTCTTTTTGAGCAAGTGCACAACACCAAGTCCAACTCTAATTTGAATAACGTGTACACGTGCTGGATGAAGCTCCATAATCTCTGTCTGTCCGACTTAGCAAAAAACAGACTGATATGATTTCAGTTTGACTAAAATGTTGTTGTCTTAGCGTTGGACTCAGATGATTGGAGGAAATATAGTCGTATGGACTAATTAAAATATATGGTCTTTTTTTGCAGTTTGACAGTAATTCAGCATCCACTTTCTTTCTATGAAGAGCAGCTTACTCATTCTGCTTAGATAAGAATATAATATGCTATTGGAAAAACACGAGGGAGAGTAAATATCTATTTTGGAAAAACGGTCCCTTTAATTAGTATTCTAGGCAAGAGAATCAAATAAGGAATGAAGGCACAGCATATCTTTACTGTCAGGGGTTGTCATATCAAGTTTGACATGAATCATATTAAGCACAGGTTTGTTACTTGTGAATCTTCTCTGCTATATTCGGATCTCTAGGTGTCCATGGAGGTGGTAAATGACCTACTGTTTTTTGTTTTTTTTAAACGTTCTCCTCTGAGAAATCTAATCCTGTCCGGATAAGAATATCTCACTTATTTTTTCACAATCTTATTTATTTCAACCTTGAATACAATAACTTCACTGATTCTTGAGATAAGGGATTAAACATGTTTTAGAAGTTAGTTTTTATTAGTCAATAATATTATTATAAACTTAATATAAAATGTAAAGGCAAAGGACTAACATGTAAGGGAACAGGTTTTTTTTTTCTTTCTTAAAATTTTACATTTATTCACTTCATAACTTAACTTGTGTCAAATCCATTAAAAATAGATTCATCCAACAACAGTGTAAAGTCTTCAATTGACCCTTCGCAAAGCCCCGCCCCCTTTAGTTACTGTTGCTATGTCCGACAAGCCATGCGCTCTCACGCCACACATCATGTTCTCACGGAGTGAAAAATACAAATACAACCAATGTTCTTTGTTAAATCAGATGTATCATATAGTTCAGTTGATATTTTAATATTTTAACACAATAAATGGAAAAAAAAAGATTCAATTGTTTCTTTCAAAATTAAATGAAACCTTCATCTGACGGCGTTAAATACTGAGGGAGTTGACAAATGTCCAACTGAGGTTACAACAACTGATTGACAAGACAACAAATTAAGACAACTCATTTTTAAACTAATATTTAATATAAAATAAAATCATGAAACAGTATTATAATAATTCCCCATATCCAAAATAATAATATCACTATATAAAGAGTTTTGTGAGCTCTTGTCAACTCCATCAGATTGCAAGTCAACTCAGTCTGACATAAAACCTGTCAGAGTTGATGTCTGATGGAGTTGACAACACTGAATATTTTTTCCACCTTAACCACCACATGTTGAACAGTGGAGCAATTTTCTGTCTCAGTTGTAGCTGCCTTAATAAACATCAAAAATGCCAAGATTTGTCCCAAAACTATTTACTGAAACTAATACATTGGGAGTTGACATCCAGCTGTGATTGGAGAGACTTCAACATTGTTTGCATATAATATAAAAAAAAAAATACAACTCTTCCAGGACTGTGTGTCCTAATTTTGAGATCCATAATGAGCAGGAAAAAGAAAAAGGGGTCCTCGGAGTTAAAGATTACCATGACATTGCCTGATTTATAGTGAGGACACATAGTGAGGACACAGCTTTGACAGCATTTTTTTTTTTTTTTCAAGATTTACTTTTTGTATTGTTCGATGTCACAGAACAGAAGGGATCAGACAGGATGAAACTCAGCCTTTATTAAAAAGAGGCACGTAATAACAGGGAATGCTGAAGGGTGAGTAGACACCAGTATGTTGACAGAGAAGATGACTCGGCTTGATGGTAATGAATGTCTCTTTTGCAGATGAAGGATCTTGAACGGGAGGGGTGTGGTAGACGGGAAAATGGAAGGCAGGTAAGGAGAATGTCCTTGTCTGTGCGGACAATATCAGACAGTAAAGTGCAGGGTGAGTGTCTTGTTAGAACTCTGTATGTTTCATGATTACCTGTCATGTGTTCCTCCTGTGACCCAGTTTCCCTTCCCTGTCTTGATTAGTTAATTCCATTCAGCTGTTTGTCTTTATTAGTTATGTCTTTCATCTGTGTCCCTGTCATTAGTGTCTGGATTTATACTCTGTGTTTCCCTCACTCCTTGTCCGTGATCGTTGGTGTGTTTGGTGTTCGCCTGTTCCTGGATTTCTCAATTAAAAGACCTTTTCGTATTTCCTCGTCTTCATGCTTTCATCAACCGGCATGTCACGTAACATGTCTCTTTAGTAGTGGCCTGCCCGACATTTAGCGTGTTTACACAAACAATTACATTCAAGTCATTATCTCTCTTTCTAAGTAATCCATTTTGAAGGATTAAATACACATTGTGCATCACCGCTGTCTTTTTGAGCAAGTGCACAACACCAAGTCCAACTCTAATTTGAATAACGTGTACACGTGCTGGATGAAGCTCTATTATCTCTGTCTGTCCCACTTAGCAAAAAACAGACTGATATGATTTCAGTTTGACTAAAATGTTGTTGTCTTAGCGTTGGACTCAGATGATTGGAGGAAATATAGTGCATGAGTCGTATGGACTAATTAAAATATATGGTCTTTTTTTGCAGTTTGACAGTAATTCAGCATCCACTTTCTTTCTATGAAGAGCAGCTTACTCATTCTGCTTAGATAAGAATATAATATGCTATTGGAAAAACACGAGGGAGAGTAAATATCTATTTTGGAAAAACGGTCCCTTTAATTAGTATTCTAGGCTAGAGAATCAAATCAGGAATGAAGGCACAGCATTTCTTTACTGTCAGGGGCTGTCATCAAGTTTGACATGAATCATATTAAGCACAGGTTTGTTACTTGTGAATCTTCTCTGCTATATTCGGATCTCTAGGTGTCCATGGAGGTGGTAAATAACCTGTTTTTTGTTTTTTTTAAACTTTCTCCTCTGGATTCCTGAATTAAAAGACCTTTTCGTAATCCCTCGTCTTCGTGCTTTCATCAACCGGCATGTCACGTAACATGTCTCTTTAGTAGTGGCTATGGTGATGAGGTGCAGGTGTAGGGAATCAGTACTTTTCAGTACCCTCTACCCAGGTCCTACTCAGCTCGCTCCGAGCGGGCCTCGAACCTGGGTCTTCCGGCATGAGAGTCGGACCCTCTAACAAGGAAGCTAAAGGCTACAACCTATAGAATCTGTCGCTAGAGAATCTCTTGACGTTTACTCGCACAGCAACTACTAGCTGGCCTCCGTTACACTCACCCCCCTAAGCCTCACTCCCATCCGGGTCACGGCACCAATGTAACCCCTCTACCCCTCTTAGACCGTCGTGAGACAGGTTAGTTTTACCCTACTGATGTCCGTGTTGTTGCAATAGTAATCCTGCTCCGTACGAGAGGAACCGCAGGTTCAGACATTTGGTGCGTGCGCTTGGCTGAGGAGCCACTGGTGCGAAGCTACCATCTGTGGGATTATGACTGAACGCTTCTAAGTCAGAATCCCGCCTAAAAGCAACGATACCGCAGTGCCGCGGGAAACCGATTGGGTGAGGAGTGCCTTTCGAGACCGGTGCCGAAAGAGCGCCGTCCCCACACCTTACACGCACTTCACGTTTGTGGAACAACCCGGTGCAAAATGACTCGTAGACGACCTGATTCTGGGTCAGGGACCCTACCCAGGTCCTACTCAGCTCGCTCCGAGCGGGCCTCGAATCCGGGTCTTCCAGCATGGGAGTCGGACACTCTAACAAGGAGGCTAAAGGCTGCAACATCTAGCGTCTGTCACTAGAGCATCTCTTGAGGTCAGAGGAGTGAGGTTTACTCACACAGCAACTACTAGCTGGCCTCCGTTACACTTAGGTGAGAGTGAACGAGTGGGCGGAACGTGACGATCTGGTGACGATGGCGTGGCTTGCGATGGCTGTGACTCCATGACATTAGATCTATTACAGTATACATATATTGTTTTTTAATTTGATCCATTTTAAAACACTTTATTTGGCAGTTTTACATTGTGACCACATTTAGACCTTTAGCTACAGCATTACAGTAGACCACCTACTCCGAATAAAAATGTCACTATAGGACATTACTCAATACATAGATATTTCAATTTGTGCTCATGTATGAATCAAATTCACAGCTTTCGAAACTTTTCTTCCTTGTTTTTCTAGATAAAATGACCTTAGCTCCTCATACAGACAACACCATTTTAGTAAACTTACAGAGATCCTAATCCCGACCGAATAAGTGCAAGCAATGACAAACAAGGAAACAATTGTAGCTCAAATGTTGAGTTATGCTGAGTCAGACTGCGGCAGCTGTGTTTTGTTGTGCTGGAGTAAGACAGCTGTGCTGTGAAGTATGATAACCGATAGTGACTATGAGCTTGTGGAAAGAGAACATTGCCATCAATCTGTCCACTTATTGTCGTATCTGAAACAGAAAGCGGATTTAGTTGGAGATTTGGACGATATCTTTCATACTAAGGCTCTGATGATTCAAAAACTAGTGAACTGCCAAATGTTTTCATCACTCTCAGAAGAAAAGGTTCTATATGGAACCTTAAAGTGTTCTGCCAGGCGCTTCATATATAGAACCTTCGAGGGATTCCCATCATAGGATCATTTTATGGATTTAGTTTTAATGAATTTTAATTCGATTTTAGGAACTAAACAGCTTGTAAACACTAGAAAAAATTAAATAATATATGCATACAGGACCTTATATAGAACCTTTTTGGCTTAAAGCGCTATTTCAAATAAAAAAACCTCTATTGTTATATATATCGAACCCCACTGAACCTTTTTTCTAGTGATATGCGGTCACCTAAGGCATCATCCTAACTGATTTTGAACACTGCAGTGGCATCATGCTCAGAGATGGCATGAAAATGTATAAAAATACATCAGTTGAAATGTAAGAAAATAAAATACCTAATACTGTGGAAACAAGGTGTTTAAATACAAATATGGTATTTTGTATTTTGAAAATACACAAAATACATGTGAAATTGGCCATTCAGTGAAGAACGACTGCTATACTTCACTACCAATATACTGATACACATCCGATTCTCTGTTTACGTTCACTTCAGGCACAAACAGTCTGTTTGCGTGAATGCTCGGATTTTGACATATTTTTGTGTTTTTGACTAAACCTTGCACCCGAGTTAAGCCAAAAGTATATACTTTAGTCAGAGAAGCGCCATATTTCATTTTTGACTGGAAAGGCTGTCATGCTAATAGCACTGAAGTGTACTCGACTTAATATATTTCAAGAGCAAGTTGCTAATCTAATGGTGCGGTACTCTAATAAGCATAAAAATACACATCAGCACACACAAATAAGCGGTTTTAATTAGTTGCATTCTGGGTTTGCCTTCTACATAAATTGTATGCATGTTGCTGCCTAATGTCCATTGACACAAACCCCTAAAATAAAGTAATCTTGATGCTCGTTACCATTTAACTTGTTACAATAATTTCTGCAAAAGTTTTACCTTCCTTTTTCATCAGTAAGAAATTCAAAGTTCAGTTCAAATTCAAAGTGAGGACATTCTATAGGCATAATGGTTTACGTCCGCACATGTTTATTCCACTATATTAGTGAGGATATTGCATAGACTTCCATTGATTTTATATCAGGTTACTGATATTTTCTATGGCCTAACCCATCTCATAAACCTACACCCATGACAGAAACATGTATAAAACACTAGATTTGGATGATTTATAAGCTTTTTAGCTAGTGACGTCCTCACTAGTCATAATATTTCACTATTTCGGTGAGAACATTTGACCCTCGAGTATAGCCAAACCCATACACACTCGCACACACACAGGTTCGTTTTGCTATCTTAGTGAGGACATTCCATAGGCACAATGGTTTTTACACTGTATGTATATACATTCTCTCCCCCTACACTACCCCTAAACCTACATTTTTACATTTTTAATAAAACATATGTTTTTAAAGTTATTTTAAATATGAAGATTCATGAAATGTCCTTATATTTCATGTTTACATCGTAAAACTAGTGTAATACCAATATCATTATACAAATTTGTGTCCGCATAAATCACAAAAATGCCTACACACACACACAGGGCTGGGTAGGTTACTTTTAAAATGTATTTCACTACAGATTACAAAATACACGCTTTAAAAAGTCATTTGTAACGTATTTCGTTACATTACTCAAGTTTAGTAACTTGATCTAAATACTTTAGAATACTTTGGAATACTAATTGTGAGATAGAAAGTTGCAATTGCAAATTATGAAGTCAGAATTATGAGATATAAACTCTCAATATTGAGAAATCAGAATTATGTCATTGAACTCACATACTAAATTCACAATTGCAAGAAACAAAGTCAGTATTGCAAGTTTTTATCTCCCAATTCTGACTTTTGCAATTGTGAGTTTAAATCTTGCAATTCTGAGAAAAAGAAGTCAGAATTGTGAAATGCAAACTCACAATTGTGAGGGGAAAAAACTAATTGTGAGAAAAATATGCAGTGAACTTTTTTACAATTATAAAATGACTCACAAACAACTATCACAAAACATGAAAACAGTCGAAAACATGAAACTTAACTCCACTTTTCAGACTGTCAGAGTCAGAGAATCACCAATTGCTGTTTAAATGACATTAAAACTCAAAGTAATCACTTTGGTAATCTAAAACACTTTTCAGATGTAACTGTAATCTGATTACCACCCATTTAAAATGAAACTGTAATGAAATACAGTTACTCAAATTTTGTATTTTAAATACGTAACTAAGTTACTTGTATTTCGTTACTCCCCAACCATGCACACACACACACAGTGTTGACAGCCACAGAGAGACAGATAAGTCCACCCTGCAAATAATTTAATTTCATGTCCAAACAAGAGCAGGATCGTTTTATGTTCTGGAAGTCATAGAAAGCCAAAAGAATCTGTAAGGGCCATTAAACATGGTGTAAGTAAACAAAGAATGTGTCGAATAAAACTACAATATAGCTTTTCACCAGAACACAAATGGTCTCATATTTATTATCCACGTAATTATTAATACGTAATTAATATGTAGTGCAAAATTAACCTTCGCCACATTTGTGAATTTGGAGTGAATTGACCCTTCACAAAAAGTTTGATTGACAGGCCAATCATAATCCGCCATTTTGTCCAACAAAGCAGTCAGGGGAGTTAATGTTGCTGAACTTGAACTTGAAAAATTGTGTGTCCTCACGTCTTTCTGCGCTTGAAACAACATTCCTTCTGATGTTCATTCATGTTTATTTGATGCTATAAATGAACTAGTATGAAGAGATGATCGGTTCACGAGGAGCTACAGCGATCTGTCACCACACATTAAACACACACTAGACGCTATTTATTGATTAAACTTCTTTAAAAAAATTACAATATGGTAAATATTAAACTGTTTCATACGTCTGTCGACGCGTTGTCAGTGTCCTCTTTGCTACAGGATGTATTTACTGGACAGAAATATTTATCACCGGCCAAAGTATATATCTTATATATATTGCTTTTCATTAAAAATATATTTTGTTGTTGCCATGACAAAGTTTTTATTTATCTGCAGTGAACAGTACAAGGTTGTGTCCAAGGAGGTCCATGATCCCTAGAGAGAACAGTCTGTTAGCTTTCAAATTCATCTTCATGACAGAAGGTTGCCAACTTTGCTCATGGGCACATTTTGAGCCCGTTTAGTAAAATGCCACGCAGTCGCTTTGGAACCACAAGTAATAACGTCCTGACATGCTAACAAAAGATGGTCCACAAGAATGATCCTGCTTGGTAATTGTTTCCCCTTAAATCTACTTTTAATCTTACTCAATGCTTTATGTACAAAACACCTCATAATGTAGCTTTCTGTGTATGGCAAGCCGTTTTGACTTTTATTCATTCTCAGGATATGAACTTTCACTAGTTAAAATGTTCATTCTTGATATCAGGAATTCAATTTCCACTAGTATAAACTATAATTGTTGATGTCAAGAATTGTATTTTTACTAGTGAAATCTCGCCATAGGCTGCCATTCAAATTCAATT
The DNA here is from genome assembly GCA_038088235.1 of Zacco platypus. Taxonomy (NCBI): domain Eukaryota; kingdom Metazoa; phylum Chordata; class Actinopteri; order Cypriniformes; family Xenocyprididae; genus Zacco; species Zacco platypus. The sequence goes on from CM076077.1 coordinate 31,725,113, forward strand.
GTTGATATCAAGAATTCATTTCTTACTAGTTGAAATTCCAGTTTCACATTTCAGGAATACAATTCTTACTAGTAACAATGCAAATGTCTGATATCAACAATTACATTGTTACTAGTGCAAATGTCTATTCTTGATATCAACAATTGAATTTGAATGGCAGCCTATGGCGAGATTTCACTAGTAAAAATACAATTCTTGATTTCAAGAATGATAGTTTTTACTAGTGGAAATTGAATTGTTGATATCAAGCATTAACGTTGTTACTAGTGGAAATCTAATTCCTGATATCAGGAATTAAGATTTTAACTAGTGAAAATGTAATTGTTGATATCACAAGTTCATATCCTGAAAATGAATAAAAGTCAAAACGGCTTGACATATTCTGTGACCATATTCCACTTTGGATTAAAGCCAGCATGAAATCTTAAATAGGTGACTTTTAAGACTAGTCAAAGCAGTTTATGCAACTAGCAATTAGTTAGGGCAAATCTTTAAAAAAATGAATGAAATCCAAGTCCTGTCCTATGTTAGCTAGCCATTTTAGCCTCAGAAATCACAATATATTACTAAACAGGGCTGGGTCGGTTACTTTTAAAATGTATTTCACTACAGATTACAAAATATGTGCTTTAAAAAGTAATTTGTAATGCATTTCGTTAGATTACCCAAGTTTTGCAACTCAATCTAAATACTTTAGAATACTTTGGAATACTAATAAGTGTGGAACACACACAAAAAAGGTAATTGCAAGTTTTTATCTCACAATTCTGACTTTTTTTTCTAAGAACTGCATGATATTGTCACGTAACATGTAGTGGGAAACAGCAGGCAGACGACAGAGAACAATGAAGATAGAATTTAATGATAAAACGGTGAATACATACACTTGCACATCTAACATTGACGAGAACGGACGAGGAATGAGGGAGAACACAGGGTGTAGATACAGGTGGCAAACAAAGGGAGAAACAAGGTAATTAACGAGACACACATCGAACAATCAGACAGACTGGGAAACTAAGTCACAATGATGGGGCAAACCAAATGACAGAAAACACACACATTACTGTTAGTAAAGTAGGTTGCAAAATCCGTCTGATGCCTACATTTTGCTACTGTGGCTTTAAAGTCAAGTATACACTATGAGACTCAAGCATTTGATGTTTTCAGTTGCTGACTAGTCTGTTCTAGTGTGCACACTTATCGTAGACAACTAGTTACAGACGCCATGACAGATTGGACATGTTTGTAACAGATCCATCATCAAGTGTGCAAGAGAAGCACCAATGAACAGCGGCCAATGACGCAAAAGGAAAGAGTTTGGAAAGAAAACCATCCAAACCAAACCAAAAAAAAAATGATCTAACTGCAAGTTTCCCCAAGCTCTGTCTCATCCACATTTTCATTTCTTTTTTTTTTCCTGTTCTGTGCAAAAAAACATCTGCAAGCCCTGCTGTCTGTTGGCATGTTGTCAAGAATCAGCTCTCACGCTGCTGTTTGTGTGAGAATGCATTCGCAATCGGGCACAGAGAGGAATGATTGTAGTTGACTATATAGTAATTTAATGCACCTAGTCTGTGATTTGTTGTCTAGCGTGTGCACCAACATGACAGATTTAAGTGTGTGGTCTGAAGCGCATGGCGCAGGTGCACTTAGGATATATCCGAATGCAATTTTGCTAGTTTAACGATGGAAAAAATGGTTGGTGCGCGAGGCGCATGGTCTAAAAGGATTGTACCTATAGTCTCTTAAAGAGTCATGGGTGTGTTTTGGCCATAACGTGCAATGAACCAATCAGAATGTAATATCCCAATCCATTTAAAAGCCATGGTGTGCTCTCACCATGGCAGATTCGCTATTTACATGGCGGAATACAGACCACAATTGACCCTTCGCAAAGACCCGCCCCCTTTAGTTACTGTTGCTATGTCCCACAAGCCATGCCCTCTCACGCCACACATCATGTTCTCACGAAGTGAAAAATACATCACGGAGCAAAGAGGACACTGACAACGCATCGTGAGATATATGAAATAGTTTCATATTTAAGAAGTTTAATCAATAAATAGCGTCTAGTGTGTCTTTAATGTGTGGTGACAGATCGCTGTAGCTCCTCGTGAAGCGATCATCTCTTCATACTAGTTCATTTATAGCATCAAATAAACATGAATGAACATCAGAAGGAATGTTGTTTCAACCGCGGAAAGACGTGAGGACACACAATTTTTACTAACGTTAATCTACTAACTCCCCTGACTAATTTGTCAGACAAAATGGCAGATTCTGGGTTATGATTGGTCAGATTGCCTGTCAATCAAACTGTTTGCGAAGGGTCAATTGGTCAAATAATTAGCCAATTTCATTCATCATTACTGCAAATAGGTCATTCTGATACATGCAATGGCTATCCATTATGACATTTAGGCATTTTTATCTTTATGTACACAATAATTTTTTTCACTGTAATCTGTTTGTTTTTAATATTTGGCATAATTGTGTGCTGCGTGTCCCTGTATGTGTAAAGTGTCGATTATACTCCAGTTCGGACACGTACACGGACAGCACAGACTACTCGCATTTACTGTATACATCTGAAATGTGTATGCTGGACGTGTTCCACACAGATCGGCTTGAACAGTCAACAAACATGGATTATTTCACATCATTATTAATGCACATCTGGCTGACAGATTGTAGAGGTACGGGTAGCAACGGACTTGTTCACACAGAAAATACGTCATCCACGTTGTTTTTCCAGCGTATGCGCATTTGCCGGTTTTGTAGCCTAGTGACCATGTGTACTTGTCACAAAAAATGCGAGTCTGCAAAGTGCCTCCATGTACACCCTCCGAAGATGATTTTTATGATGACCCCCAACAAACCGTCCCATACCGGCGTGATCAAAAAGATCTTAAACTAGATGGATCTGGATTAAATATTTTGACTGTTATGATTCCAAATCGGTTTAATGACCTGTAACTCTACCTGAGTATCGGACAAGTGTTCACTGTTGGCCAGAGGAGAACTGGCCCCCCGACTAAGCCTGGTTTCTCCCAAGGTTTTTTTCTCCATTTGTTGGAGTTTTGGTTCTTGTCGCTGTTGCCTTTGGCTTGCTTAAGTTGGGGACACTTGCTTGATATTCAGCAGTGTTTTTGATATGCCTGCATTGGCGCCGTTGTACAGTTGTGTTCAAAATTATTCAACCCCCCAATGCTGTAAATGGTTTTAGAGAATTTAGAGTACATTTGTAATTGAATTCAGAATGAAATCCTACAAGGACTTCTTAAAGAAGCATATGCAACTAAAATGACATCAATTGGTTTTGTAATACAGTAGTAAATGTTTCTTTTGTGAATTCTTCATTGACACAATTATTCAACCCCTTAAAGACTACCACTCTGAAGAACAGAGGTCCATTGAAGTGTTTTCAATCAGGTATTGAAAGCACCTGTGGATGTCAGGGAGCAGCAATAAAGCCTAATAAGCACCAATTAGGCAGCTTTAAAATGACTGTGATACTCAGCTCCTTCTAGACATTTACTGGTGTGGTTACAAACATGGTGAAGTCAAGAGAATGGTCCAGGAAGACAAGAGAAGAGGTGATTACTCTTCACAGGAAGGGCAATGGCTATAAGAAGATTGCAAAGATGTTAAACATACCAAGAGACACCATAGGAAGCATCATTCGCAAATTCAAGGCAAAGGGCACTGTTGAAACGCTACCTGGTCGTGGCAGAAAGAAGATGCTGACTTCGACTGCTGTGCGCTACCTGAAGCGTAGAGTGGAGAAAAGTCCCCGTGTGACTGCTGAGGAACTGAGAAAAGATTTGTCAGATGTAGGTACTGAAGTTTCTGCTCAGACAATACGGCGCACCCTGCGTAATGAAGGCCTCCATGCCAGAACTCCCAGGCGCACCCCCTTGCTGTCTCCAAAGAATAAGAAGAGTCGACTGCAGTATGCCAAAAGTCATGTGGACAAACCACAGAAGTTTTGGGATAGTGTTCTGTGGACTGATGAAACAAAATTAGAACTGTTTGGGCCCATGGATCAACGCTATGTTTGGAGGAGGAAGAACAAGGCCTATGAAGAAAAGAACACCTTGCCTACTGTGAAGCATGGCGGGGGGTCAATCATGCTTTGGGGCTGTTTTGCTTCTGCAGGTACTGGGAAGCTTCAGCGTGTGCAAGGTACCATGAATTCTCTTCAGTACCAGGAGATATTGGAGGACAATGTGATGCAGTCCGTCACAAACCTGAGGCTTGGGAGACGTTGGACCTTTCAACAGGACAATGATCCCAAGCATACCTCCAAGTCCACTAGAGCATGGTTGCAGATTAAAGGCTGGAACATTTTGAAATGGCCATCGCAGTCACCAGACTTAAATCCGATTGAGAACCTCTGGTGGGACTTAAAGAAAGCAGTTGCAGTGCGCAAGCCTAAGAATGTGACTGAACTGGAGGCTTTTGCCCATGATGAATGGGCGAAGATACCCGTAGCTCGCTGCAAGACACTTGTGTCAAGCTATGCTTCACGTTTAAAAGCTGTTATAACTGTAAAAGGATGTTGTACTAAGTATTAAGATTGAATGTCACTTGGGGGTTGAATAAAACTGATAATGATGTGAGCAGAGAAAAGACATTTGTGGTTATTTCATTATAAATGTTATGTTATATTTGTCTGACCTACACGTGCCTCTTTGATTTAATTGTAAGCAGGATGACTGAATGATCAAAATCAATGTCAAACCGGCCAAAACAATCAATTTCAGTGGGGGTTGAATAATTTTGAACACAACTGTATGTGAACTGAGCTAAACCGGACGATTACGTCACTGTTTTCTCCAGTGCTGATATACATAAATTAACTAGACTAAAAACTATTGATCTTTGCAACGGAATGAATCAATAATATATAGAATAAGATGGACAATGACACCATTTTCTTTGGGAGCTGCTGTGCAAAAAAAAATATTTACCACTTATTAATCTAATGCTGCTTTGCCACAATTTGCATTGTAAAAAGCGCTACATAAATAAAGGTGACTTGACTTGACTTGACTTGACTTGACTTGACTTGACTTGACTTGACCCTCGGGCAATCACACGCAGAAAGTATTACCGAGGCTTAACAAGCAGTTGTGAGCGCATTGTGCACCCGTGTATAGGCACATATTACCAACCTGCCCTTTAAATAACAAAAAATACTGCTCCACTGACTTTAGACCAGGTTTTTGTTGGTCGATGGTGCAGTCGTTTTCATTGCCTCAAAATAGCAACACGCCAACAGTGTGCCTGAACACACCTCATTTTCAGACCAGCACACCTGTGGGCGAACAGATAGGCATGAGTGCATTTACTATTCAAACAATGTGCTGGACGTGAAAATGATAACTTGATAGCTGAAATTAGCAAAAGCACATTGCGCTGAGTGTATGATAGGGTCCACAGTCTTTATATGTGTGTGTGCTTGTGTTTTGAAATGGTAGTATCCATCCATGTCCTCCTCGGTGTGACGGGATGGGCCACGTTACCGATGACTGATATTTTAATCTCTGACATTTGTTTTAAAGTTTGTAAATTTGATTCCTGATGATATGAGCCCTTAAAATGAACTATTCATTAGAGTGCAAGAAATATTACTGGCAAACAGATCAGTCATTTACTAGATTTACTAGGCAAGTGTTAATTTTGGCCCTACTTATAATCAATAACCACAGAATAAATGTTTTGCTGAAGAACAAATGAGTCGAGGTTCAACTCATAAAGAAAGGAGCGTCTCTGGAGCGTCACTACACACATTATGAAGCATCCGGTAATGAGATGTGCATCAGTGGTGCATGCGGGAGAAAATAATGATTGCACGCGGCCCATACAGATACACACTCTTATATTACCACTTATTTTTCAAGATTTGTATTTTCCTCTTATTCAAATACTCAGTGGAGCTTGAAGTGGCAGCGTGACTGAGCTCCCCCAAGATGTGAACAGGGTCTCTGTCGTCTGCTCCTGCCCTAGGGACACGCACAGACACACACAGGTTTACTCACCCTGACCCTGTCGACTGGGAGATAAAGCAGTTTTCTTCGGGATGCACAGTATGTGCGAGATATATAACGAACCGCTTTTAATTACTTCAATGTACCACTTACGTTCTGTTCTCAGGAGAAATGAACAAACAAGCTCCACTGCGGCTCTTTAAAGAGAAACTTTCACACACCTGTATACATGTTTAGACCGTACAATACCTGTACCTTTTAGTGAAAGTATACAATAAATGAACTGATCAGGGGCGTGTTTCCCAAAAGCATCGTTAACCAACTGTGGTCTCAAGTTCCGTTACCAACATAGTTGAACAATTTGACGTTTCCCGAAACCATAGTTCCTATAAACCTAAAAAAAAAAGTGTTTTTCTGCATGTTTGTCACACTTAAATGTTTCAGATCATCAAACAAATTTAAATATTAGTCAAAGATTATACAAGTAAACACAAAATGCAGTTTTTAAATTAAGGTTGTTATTATTAAGGGAAAACAAAATCCAAACATATATGGCCCTGTGTTTGCCCCACCTGTTAAAACATAACTGTGGTTTATCACACCTAAATTCAATTTCTCTAGCCACACCCAGGCCTGATCACTGCCACAGCTGTTCTCTTTTAAATCACTTAAATAGGACCTGCCTGACAAAGTGAAGTAGACCAAAACATCTTCAAAAGCTAGACATCATGCTGAGATCCAAAGAAATTCAGGAACAAATGAGAAAGAAAGTAATTGAGATCTATCAGTCTGGAAAAGGTTATAAAGCCATTTCTAAAGCTTTGGGACTCCAGCGAACCACAGAGAGAGCCGTTACCCAGAAATGATGAAAACATGGAACAGTGGTGAACCTTCCCAGGAATGGCCGGCCGGCCAAAATTACTCCAAGAGCGCAGCGACGACTCATCCAGGAGTTCACAAAAGACCCTACAACAACATCCAAAGAACTGCAGGCCTCACTCGCCTCAGTTTAGGTCAGTGTTCATGACTCCAACATAAGAAAGAGACTGGGCAAAAATGGCCTTCATGGCAGAATTCTAAGACGAAAACCACTGCTGAGCAAAAAGAACATTAAGGCTCGTCTCATTTTTCCCAGAAAACATCTTGATGATCCCCAAGACTTTTGGGAAAATGCTCTGTGGACTGACGAGACAAAAGTTGATCTTTTTGGAAGGTGTGTGTCCCATTACATCTGGCGTAAAAGTAACACCGCATTTCAGAAAAAGAACATCATACCAACAGTAAAATATGGTGGTGGTAGTGTGATGGTCTGGGGATGTTTTTCTGCTTCATGACCTGGAAGACTTGCTGTGATGAATGGAACCATGAATTCTGCTGTCTACCAAAAATTCTTGAAGGAGAATGTCGGGCCACCTGTTTGTGACCTCAAGCTGAAGCGAACTTGGGTTCTGCAGCAGGACAATGATCCAAAACACACCAGCAAGTCCACCTCTGAATGGCTGAAGAAAAACAAAATGAAGACTTTGGAGCGGCCTAGTCAAAGTCCTGAATCCTATTGAGATGCTGTGGAATTATCTTAAAAAGGCAGTTCATGCTCGAAAACCCTCTGAATGGGGCTGAATTACAAAAATTATGCAAAGATGAGTGGGCCAAAATTCCTCCTCAGTGCTCTAAAAGACTTATTGTAAGTTATCACAAATGTTTGATTGCAAGTATGACAAACATACAAAAAAACCCAAGAAATCAGGAAGGGGCCAAACACTTTTTCACACCACTGTATGTTGTAAATACAGCTCTTAACCTGTAATTAGAAGCATACAGTGCATGAAATTAAAGATCCAGCAGTATATTTCACCGTGGACATGGGGCACTTTTTATCTCTGTTTGCACCAAAGCCATCTGGTGGATTTGCTGCCAAAAATCTCTTTTTTTAGTTTCACCTCAACCAGGTCCCGTTTGAAGTTCCAGTCGTGTCTGACAACTGAATATGCTGGATTTTGGTTTTGGATGTCAAGGATGATTTTTCTTGAAACCTTCAAATAATTTGATGGTGATGTAGCTGCTTTTGGACATTTTTTTAAGGCTTTCTGAGACTCAAGACTCAACTAATCTCTGCAATTCTCCAGCTATGATTTTTGGAGAGTCTTTAGCCATTCAAACTCTCCTCTTCATCATGGATTAAGACGATATAGACACGTGTCCCTAATACTCCACCACCTGCATATGATGTCATTAACTACAGTCCTTTATTGTTGAACTAAGTGCAACTGGTTTGGTGTTACGATGATGTTACGTCGTTGTATGGGAAAAGCACACCAGTTTAGTTAAATCACAAGCAAAGGAATAGATCAAAAAAAGAAAACTCATATTTGTGAAAAACAAATGGAGAAATGTGAAGAATCTACATTCAACTGTTTCATACAACAACTTTAATTGCTTTAAAAAGGCAAAAAGTAGTCTATACTTTCATGTTGTTTTATATTTATTCATTTTATTTTATTAATTTTTGGACGCTGACATTTATGGTCACTAGGAAATTGTCATTGTTTGGAAAAGAGCAGTTTGAAGCATCTTTTTAAAAAAAAAATCCAAATTTGAGTTTTAGTTGAGCACGTCTTTTAAAATGCTTTCACAGTAAATGCATGTCACACTGATCTAAGAGCCGATTAAAACGATGGCTTCCAAAATGGTTTGCAATATAATCTTGTTAAGATGCTTTTAAGCAGGACCCATGCTGACACTGAAGCATGGTACTGTACGCCTCAGCTGTGGCATTACGACTAATGACTTTTCTCAGAATAAATCATGGACACATTCATTATTTTGCACTTGTTCAAGAACACAGTACAGAGAAAATGGATACCGCTCTCTCAAATCATTGAGTCTCATTCACGAACCAGTGTAGGCATGGTTTTGTGTGCGATATCTGCGCGTGAACGTTTTCACGAGCTACATTTACATTTATTCATTTGGCAGACACTTTTATCCAAAGCGACTTACAAGGGGAGCAATTAGGGGTTAGGTGTCTTGCTCAAGGGCACTTTAGTCATGGAGAGAGTGCTGTTCATTCACAATCCCCACCGGCATGGGAATCGAACCAGCAACCTTCAGGTTACAAGCCCAACTCCATCACCATTAGGCCACAACTACCCATGATCTTCAATAACTTAAATAAAAAGTGGTGTAGGATTTACTTTGAAACGATTTTCAATCAGAAATTGCTAATAAATTCCACATGTAATTAAAAAAGAAACTACAAGAAATACTGTTTTTACAGTGTACAGTTTATTCTAAAAATCCATCTTAGGCTTCCTAAGATCTGTTACAAAATCTAATGAAATGGTCGAGGAAGCAAAGTAGAATATAAACCAATATTTCACTCTGAACAGTACTATTGAAAATATTTCAATTATAGAGTACAATATTGCTATCTTAACAACCAGTGTTATTTTACTTTTTCATTTTAGTTTTATTAATATTTTGAATTGGCTTTTACAATTATTTTTATTGATATTAAATATTGATCTTTTGGTTTAATTTACTTTTATTTAACATTTATTTTTTTAGGGGTTTTATTTTATCTCCAGTTAATTTAGTGTTTCAATTTGAACTTATTTCAACTTATCACGTCAACATTTCTAATTTTCCTTTAGTTTAAGTTTTTCAACTAATATATATATATATTTTATTTAAGCTTTATTTCAAGTCACAGAAATGTTTTTAATGGACCCTTTTCACAGACTGTGACGACGCATTTTAATAGTCATCAATATCGTAAATCCTGCAAAGTGTTTTATATTTTCATTTTTACAAAAATGTATGTACATTCATAACACTATACACTGTATTAAATTACCTTTACATCAAATTACAAAAAAACCCTACTTAACGCTGCTGTGAGGGTGTTTCTAATACAGCAGCTATGGGAGTGACAGTAAAAATGACATCTTTCTCTTTTCTGACTGCCGTTATCAACCGCTCTCTAATTTTTTCCTCTTTTTGAGAGTTGTGAAAACACAATTGTGCAGCTTTTCTTTTGCTACTTGTGCAAATGGAAACACAAAAAATATATATTTAATGAAATCTCTCATTCACCGCTATAAAAGTTAACCAAACTTTGACGACTTCCGGTTCTGAGAAACCCGGAAATGTGAAATGGGTCTATAGTTTTAGTTATAGTTAACAATAATAATCTCGTTAACAACATTCTAAACTAGCAACTGTTTAAATAAATTGAGACTTCATTGTAAATCAGTCAATAGATATTTTCTCACTAGCTCACTAGGTTTGACGATAAAACCCTGTCTGTAGTTCTCCGTCCTGTTTGCACAGCTCGACGAGCCTAGCGCAGTCTCACAAACGCTGGACGCATCTGGGGGAGCCACGATGGACTACTGCTCCGTGCAATTTGAGCATGTTTTGATATATTATCAGCCATCCTCTGGTTACAATCACACTCTCCTGCTGTAAAACGGCGAGTGCTTCTCTTCAACAAGTGTGCTGTAATTTACTTCAAAATCAGAACTCAAAACTGCCTTGTAAGTACAAAGATGAGCTTTATTGAAATGACTCACTCTGTACTGAAACTTTCCAGTGTTAGAAAACCAAATTCATTGACATATGACTATTCAATTTTACATGTCAACAATGGCTATTCTGTAATCTGAAACTTGGCCTGACCACTCATGGTGAGGAGGATAGATACTATTATTAAATGGGGAATTCACTGCTGGCAAGATGGGATTTTAATAAAACTTCAATGCAGAAAAAAAGAAATAGGTGCTTCATGACTTAGAAAATAGAGAAAAAGGGCCATGTTTCCTTTTGCAAAAAACTTTCACTTTTGATTATACCACCACAACCCTGTTGACTATAATAGTTGTGTCCCAAATAACGCACTATACTAATAATTTACATTTATTCATTTGGCAGACGCTTATATCCAAAGCGACTTACAAGGGGAGCAATTCGGGGTTTCGTGCCTTCATTCACAATCCCCACCGGCATGGGAATCGAACCAGCAACCTTCAGGTTCCAAGCCCGACTCCCTCACCATTAGGCCACGACTACCGTAATGATGCTCTTATAGTATACTGTATGTACTCTAGTTGTAATGATGCTACAAAAAATGAAGTAGATGAAGATGATGGTGAAGTGCAGATTGTATACAATGAACCTAAATCCAAAAATGGGAGAAACTCAATCCTAACGTGAAAGAAAACATTATTTGCTTGACAATAAATAATGGTCTGGCACATGGAACATGGAAAAGCGTAACTTCAATACACAACAAAGTAACATGGCAAACATAAGGGCTCAAATATAAGAGACGTGTTCAACTTTGGCTGCCAATCGTGAAGAGTTGCCGCTTGCAGTCGAGGAGGATGGACACCGCAACTGCACCTCCTCATCAGTGCACACTATAAAGACACTCTGAACCTTCTTTGTCTCGTCCCATCTCTATGTACACGAACAGACTCCTTCACTATATTCACCTACCTGCCAACTGCCTCCTTCTGTCGTGTGACAAATGCTGAAACCTAACTATCAATGTAAAAATACTTCAAAATCCATTTGACAGAAATTTCTGATGGGACATGTGCGAGTTTGAATGGCCACGACGCCTCTGCACGGCTGGGTGTACATTTAACAATTTTAATGCATGACTAGCAGGCAAAGAACCACGCAATGGGGAACTCTTGGGAATAGTTTTAAAAGTCTAAATTATGAATGGCATGAAAACTTTCTCAAATAAATGGGAAAATAATGACTAATATGACTCTATTGATGTTTAAACATGGCCAGTGTAATTTGTGCTAACAGAGACAGGCCCATCTGAAGCTTACCATAATTAACCAGTGCATGCTGGCATGTAACACGAAATGTAATATTGCTAAAGTGCCGTGAAACCTGAGTGAGCAGGATAGATAGCAGATGTGTGGCGCTCAACTGTAACACTTACCTTCATCATGCCGCTGATAGAGCCAATTACTCTTCTCTGGTTACACTGGCTTTCTGAGTGGGGGGTAATTCTGATAAGAGCTTATTGATATATGTAGTGAGTGACCTGACTCAATCGTCTCCAGTCAAATTCATGGGCTCATTTGTCCAAAAAGGACAAGAAAACCCAATAAAAGCACTATAAAAGTAGTCCATGTGAATCTTGCAGTCTTTCAAAATCATGTGATGGCTTTGAGTGAAGAATAGACTCAAATTTGAGTCATTCACTGATAGTCTTCCCTTCTTTCAAAGGTCTATTTCAATCGAATTACAGTGGTGTGGAAAAAGTGTTTGGCTCCTTCCTGATTTCTTATTTTTTTTGCATGTTTGTCACACTTAAATATTTCAGATGATCAAACAAACTTAAATATTAGACAAAGATAACACAAGTAAACACAAAATGCAGTTTTTAAATGTAGGTGGTTATTATTAAGGGAAAATCCAAACCTACAAGGCCCTGTGCGAAAAAGTGATTGCCCCCTAAACCTAATAACTGGTTGGTCCACCCTTAGGAGGAAGAACTGCAATCAAGCGTTTTCATTAACTTGCATTGAGTCTTTTACAGCGCTGTGGAGGAATTCTTCCCCAATCATCTTTGCAGAATTGTTGTAATTCAGCTACATTGGAGGATTTTCTAGCATGAACTGCCTTTTTAGGATAATGCCACAGCATCTCAACAGGATTCAGGTTGGGACTTTGACTAGACTACTCCAAAGTCTTCATTTTGTTTTTCTTCAGCCATTCAGAGGTGGACTTGCTGGTGTGTTTTGGATCATTGTCCTGCTGCAGAACCCAAGTTCGCTTCAGCTTGAGGTCACAAACAGGTGGCCCGACATTCTCCTTCAGCAGAATTCATGGTTTCATTTATCACAGCAAGTCTTCCAGGTTCTGAAAAAGCTAAACATCCCCAGACCATCACACTACCACCACCATATTTTACTGTTGGTATGATGTTATTTTTCTGAAATGCGGTGTTACTTTTATGGCAGATGTAATGGGACACACACCTTCCAAAAAGATCAACTTAGTAGTATTTTCCCAAAAGTCTTGAGGATCATTAAGATGTTTCCTGGCAAAAATGAGACGAGCCTCAATGTTCTTTTTGCTCAGCAGTGGTTTTCGACTTGGAATTCTGCCATGCAGGCCATTTTTGCCCAGTCTCTTTCTTATGGTGGAGTCATGAACACTGACCTAAACTGAGGCGAGTGAGGCCTGCAGTTCTTTGGATGTTGTTGTGGGGTCTTTTGTAACCTCTTGGATGAGTCGTCGCTGACCTCTTGGAGTAATGGAGTAATTTGGTCGGCCGGCCATTCCTGGGAAGGTTCACCACTGTTCCATGTTTTCACCATTTCTGGATAACGGCTCTCTCTGTGGTTCGCTGGAGTCCCAAAGCTTTAGAAATGACTTTATAACCTTTTCCAAACTGATAGATCTCAATTACTTTCTTTCTCATTTGTTCCTGAATTTCTTTGGATCTCAGCATGATGTCTAGCTTTTGAAGATCTTTTGGTCTACTTCACTTTGTCAGGCAGGTTCTATTTAAGTGATTTAAAAGAGAACAGGTGTGGCAGTGATCAGGCCTGGGTGTGGCTAGAGAAATTGAACTCAGGTGTGATAAACCACAGTTATGTTTTAACAGGTGGAGCAAACACAGGGCCATATATGTTTGGTTTTTGTTTTCCCTTAATAATCACAACCTTAATTTAAAAACTGCATTTTGTGTTTACTTGTATAATCTTTGACTAATATTTAAATTTGTTTGATGATCTAAAACATTTAAGTGTGACAAACATGCAAAAAAAAAAAAAAAAATCAAGAAGGGGGCACTTTTTCACACCACTGTATGTTGTGTAGACATCAGGTTTACTTCACTGACATTAAACCTCTGTTGTGTTGCAAATGTACATGATGCAGTTTAAATATGTTGAATTGAGAATGAATTTGCAAAACATACAGTGCAACCAGTATAGTCTGATTCCTAAATAAATGACTCTTTTTAGCTGGTTCTTTGTTAGGGGTTGTTTAGTATTGTTTTTTAATAGATAAGGCCAATTGCTGGATTGCATGTACAGTTGTGGCCAAAAGTGATGGCCGGCCTAGAAAAATTGACATCTTCGCCCTTTATTCAAATGTTATTAGGAATGTGTTTATGATTTTGTAAGCATATTGCATAGTTGTGCTTTGAGACGATTGTTTTATTTGTGATAATGCAATGAAACATGCAAAATTCTGCAGACATAATTTTGAACTGCACAAAGAAATTATGAACCAATGGAATATTAATAACTGATTATGTTGTAGTCCCTTTTTTTGTTTTTTGTCTTTTAAAATAATAACTGTAGCTGTATTTTACCCTTTTTTGTGTTTTGTTCTTCCTTCATGTTTACAATATTAAATAATAATAAAATATTCTCCTCATATTTGATGGTTTAATAGAATGTGTATGGTCCTTAAAAGCAAATATTCCCTCTGGACATCACTTTTAACCACTACTGTGTGCAACCTCTAAATAGACTGAACATTCAGCTTGTGAAAACTCACCTTTTTCAAGAAATTTATAAGATTATTTATTTTTATTCAAATATTGATTTCTTAAAAGCACTAAATGAATCATGGAACCGTTTAGGAAACAGAATCATTGCGATTCTTCAAACATCTTCAGATGTGAAGGGAAAAATCTGGACTGTGTTACCCAAAAGCATTGTAACCCCAAGTTGATTATGAACACCATTGCCACCAATGTTCTCTAGAATCAACTTGGCTCACAATGCTTTTGGCAAACGCAGCCCAGATCGTTTTAAATGTGGCCTGTCTTCCCTGTTCATTTATCTCCACTAGTCTCCATTGTGCTGTTTTGCTCTTCACCTTTCAGCAGTTCTCTGTGTTAAATGGATACGGACCATTTTACACACAAAGAGGAGAGAAACAAAACCTTCCGTTGGCAAATGTGGCAGGTGAATGGTCTAATTAGGGAATACGGCAGAAAGGGAGAGAGGGAAAAGTGAGTTACGGAAGCAGCCATTAATTATAAAAGAATGGAGAGAGGAGAAAGCCACATCTGGTGTAATAAATGGAATAAAATGTTAATTGGACAACTGAATCCACTACTGACAATTTCAGGTTGTGACCAGGGTTATTATAGTTAATATAGTTAAATAAAACCATAAAAAAAATTCCATTACTTGAAATAAAATAAACGTTAAAGTCTGTTTTCACAATCAGGTTCAGTTTGTCTTAGTTATCATGGACTTTCAATTTATTTTCATTCGTCACATGTTTCTTTGTTCTGTTTTCCCGCCACAATCTGTCACCATGGACACTAACCTAATCATCACAGCTGTTTGTCATTTGAGTTAATCATCTCTGTATTTAAGTTCCTGCTTTTCCTCAGTTCAGTGTCTGGTATTGTTTGTGTATTGTGCACGTTGTCTCACATGTTGGCATTTATTTAATAAAACTCATATTATTGTATTTATTTTCGTCTTCCTTGGAACCTCTAAGCATTACACGAGTAAATTAATAAGTTAATTACCGTGCAACCAAATTTTAATGATTAATAAACTGGCAAGTAAATGAATTAAGTTATCAAAATCTTGAAAAAATAACGCTCTCAAACGCTGGGGGGCGTGTCCGCCGTCTGTGCTGAAACCACGCCTACTTGCGAGAAAGTTGTCGTCTCAACTTACTTGTCTAATGAGTCAAACATACGGATGCATATAAACAAAAGAATCACATTAAAGGGTTGCAAAATCCAGAATCCCAGGTTATACGTCGTTTTTTTACGCGTACGCTAGTGTATGCACACAGTCGAACTCACAGCCTTGCAAAGTATACTTCACTTGACTCGTACGCATACACAGGCATTCAACTCATGCGCAACTCTCGCCACGAGTTACAACCCATGTAAACATCTTTGTATTTTTTCATGCTAGAGTTGTACAAATGAGGGTAAAGCTCTTCACACAATCTCTCGTGTATGTAGGCCCTCATTGTCGCTGTAGCTTGCATGCGTTCTGGTCTGTTCTGTTCTACTACCTTGTGAATCGACGCCTCCAGGGCATGTTGCCACCTTGTGGATAAACTAATTACTGCAAAAAAAAAAAAATATGCATGTGTGACAAAAAATCCGGCATGGCACATACAGTAAGCTCGTACTCTTCTGATGACGAAATTCGTGTCACGCTGACCCTTGTGTGCATGAAAAAACTGAACTATATTTTGGGCTTTACACTCATTGGTGGGCACGTACTGCCGAATGTGGCACCAGATGTTGGCACCGTGAGATGGGAGGATGAGGGCGGTGCAGGAGATAGTTGGTTCAGCCCCATAACAACGGCTGTCAGCAGGACGGGAGGATGAAGGTCGAGGAGGGAGATAGTCGGTTCAGCCCCATTCACCAATAATAGCCGATTATCAGTGAATCTCAGTTGTAAAAAGTTTGTAAAAATATCCAGTGAAAAATGATCACTTCTGAGGCGGGTGATGGTGATTGACAGCACTTTATCAAGATAGCTCTTCAAAAAATACACCTTTTCTTCATTTCATCATTTTTAGGAAATTTAAATTGGGAGACCAAGGGGCTGCAGTGCATCACTGACAGTTATTATAGTTATATCCAAGTGAAACGGCTTCTAGAATTAGAAAAAAAATGTAGGGAGGGACTTGATTTCATCCTCTGAAATTGATTGGATCGTAGGAAGTTGTGTGTTGCTAAATACTGTATATATGGAGGCAGATCTGAATGACAGTTTGTGGAGGATATTTACACCGAGACACACGACATGAAGAGAACAGGTGTCGTTTCAAAGCAGAATCTCTCAGTAAACACCCAGACTGTGGCAAAAATGAAGCCCAAGAGAAGCAAAGACAACACTTTCAGTGACGTACATCATGAAATTCATTCATGACTTCAAATTTGTTGGCCATGAAACCCACGAACATCCACAAATGCATAAACAGTGGGAGAATAGAACCCTACGGCCATATCCGCTCAATCTTATTTGATTTCATGTGGAGCTCTTATGAAATAATCAAATGAGTGAGATATTGCTGCTGTGTCCTCAGGCTCTGTGTTCTACATACAAAACAACACTCATTTATTTCTATAAGAGAAAGAGGAGGGAGAATAGGGGGAATTCAGAGGTGAACTATAAGGATGAACTCGTTTTTCTGAAGATATTAAATCACACACAGCCGCTTGCAGAAAGTATTCAGGCCCATTTCTCTCATTTAGTGAATTACAGATCCGCAAGTGAAACGCCGTGTTCTCTGTGATGATTGTGTTTCAAAGCACTAAAATAGCTGAAATTATTTTAATATTTCATTTTCTCCTAGAGAGATATTTGAATAACCTCATGTTTTGAGCATCAGAAATTAAAGAAATTAAAAAGTATGTCTCCTGTGTTTGCTGGATTTGCAAGTGTGATTTTGCTCAAGGTTGTTTGAATGGACCATCGAGATATAATGTGTTTGAGAGACTTAAGAGATTGTGTATGATTGTGTTATTACTCTCATGTCTTGTCTGTGGTGGTCTTGGAATGGGCAGAAAGCCACGAGGCAGGTGGCAGGAACACTTGACTGGTTTAAATTGGGCTATTTATCTTGGCCGCGTGGTGGCAAACGGATTGGCTCCTGCCTTAGTGTCCATCTATCATTATGACTTCCCTCTGTGGAGGGCAAAACAGCAATTCTATTGACCCCTTGAGTTTTGAAGAGAGCAGGATATTTTTGGAAATTTAGATGAACTATAGCGTGTAATGCAGGCTTCATGTCTTATGGAAAAGCTACAGGGTACATTTAAAGAAAGTTATTGGATGTCAATTTAACACTTTAAAAGGGTATGACATGGCATTGGTTTCAAGGGCCAGCTCCTTTAAAGGGTTAGTTCACCCAAAAATGAAGTTTCTGTCATTAATTACTCACCCTCATGTCTTTCCGTAAGACCTTCGGAACACAAATTAAGATATTTGTTTTGTTATTTTATCTCCCATAGAAAGCAATGAAATTACCACATTCGAGGTGCAGAAAAGTAGTAAAGAGATTGTTAAAATAGTCCACGTGACTACCGTTTTTTTGCACAAAAAGTATTCTCGCCGTGACATAACATTAAGGTTGAACAAGTTGCAGTCAAGTTGACTAATTTAACGATGCCTTTACTACTTTTTTGGACCTTGAATGTGCTAATTTCATTAAAAATATCTTCATTTGTGTTCTGAAAATGAACAAAGCTCTTGCGGGTTTGGAACGACATGAGGGTGAGTAATTACAAAAAAGTGTTTCGAAAACTTTATTCATATAAAACTTTAATTTTCAAACAAAGCATTATGAAATTGTTTACTTACAGTTACTTACTGTCTTCTTACTTACTGTCTACTTACTTACCTCTTGTTCCGAACAAAGTCTGAACAAAGACGCAAACAAGCTGTTTAAACTGAACGCGCCAAAGCAAACATTCCTTTACGCTTCGACAATATTTACTCTTCCACTTGTCCTCTTGTCGGCAGACTTCAGTGGGTGGAGCCTATGGTACAATGATGTACAGTGGGGAGAACAAGTATTTGATACACTGCCAATTTTTGTAGAAGTCTGTAATTTTTATCGTAGGTACTCTTCAGCTGTGAGTGACGGAATCTAAAACAAAAATCCAGAAAATCACATTGTATGATTTTTAAATACTTAATTTGCATTTTATTGCATGACGTAAGTATTTGATACATCAGAAAAGCAGAACTTAATATTTGGTACAGAAACCTTTGTTTGCAATTACAGAGATCATACGTTTTCTGTAGTTCTTCACCAGGTTTGCACACACTGCTGCAGGGATTTTGGCCCACTCCTCCATACAGTCAATGCTCTTACTGAGGGAAGGAGGTTGTTGGCCCAGATCTCGTCATACATGGCCCCATCCATCCTCCCCTCAATACGGTGCAGTCGTCCTGTCCCTTTGCAGGAAAGCATCCCCAAAGAATGATGTTTCCACCTCCATGCTTCACGGTTGGGATGGTGTTCTTGGGGTTGTACTTGTCCTTCTTCTTCCTACAAACACGGTGAGTGGAGTTTAGACCAAAAAGCTCTATTTTTGTCTCATCAGACCACATGACCTTCTCCCATTCCTCCTCTGGATCATCCAGATGGTCATTGGCAAACTTCAGACGGGCCTGGACATGCGCTGGCTTGAGCAGGGGGACCTTGCATCTAATGGTTTTCTTTGAGACTGTGGTCCCAGCTCTCTTCACGTCATTGACCAGGTCCTGTCGTGTAGTTCTGGGCTGATCCCTCACCTTCCTCATGATCATTGATGCCCCACGAGGTGAGATCTTGCATGGTGCCCCAGACCAAAGGAGATTGACCGTCATCTTGAACTTCTTCCATTTTCTAATAGTTGTTGCCTTCTCACCAAGCTGCTTGCCTATTGTCCTGTAGCTGATCCCAGCCTTGTGCAGGTCTACAATTTTATCCCTGATGTCCTTACACGGCTCTCTGGTCCTGGCCATTGTGGAGAGGTTGGAGTCTGTTTGATTGAGTGTGTGGACAGGTGTCTTTTACACAGGTAACGATTTCAAACAGGTGCAGTTAATACAGGTAATGAGTGGAGAACAGGAGGGCTTCTTAAAGAAAAACTAACAGGTCTGTGAGAGCCGGAATTCTTACTGGTTGGTAGCTGATCAAATACTTATGTCATGCAATAAAATGCAAATTAATTATTTAAAAATCATACAATGTGATTTTCTGGATGTTGGTTTTAGATTCCGTCACTCACAGTTGAAGAGTACCTATGATAAAAATTACAGACTTCTACATGCAAAATCGGCAGTGAATCAAATACTTGATTTTACTTGATTAAATGCTTTAATTGTTTATAATGAGAAGGACGTTTTATGTTCTGAAACATCCAGGATGTTTTCATGGTACACTCTAAAAAATGCTGGGTTAAAAACATTTACATTACATTTATTCATTTGGTAAACCCAGTGATTGAGTTGTTTTAACCCACCAGTTGGGTTAAATGTTTACACAACCTGCTGGGTAGTTTTATTTAACTCAACTATTGTTTAAAAATTACTGTATTGCTTGCTTAAAATGTACGGAGCCCTGCACATGACACGCAAGAAAATTCATTCATTTTAAGCCAGAAATATAGTAATTTTTAAACAATAGTTGAGTTAAATAGAACTATCCAGCAGGTTGGGCAAACATTTAACCCATTCACTGAGTTAAAACAACCTAATTACTGGGTTTGTCCTTTTTAACCCAGCATTTTTTAGAGTGTACAAAGAACCAAGGCAAATTTGACTCCTCATGTCATGAAAACACAAAAATAAAGTGCTGGATTTAAGTGCAGAACTCCTTTCTTTATTAAACAAAACAAAATACTCTTGCCTTGAAACAAGAACAGAACAACCAAAGTTCATGAGACAAGATCGAAAAAAAAAAAAAAAACCCTAATTAAAACTGAGGGCTATATATACACAAGACAGAACACTAGGGATGAAACAACGCAATTGATTAAACACAGTTGTGAAACATTAGGGTAAATCAAATGCTGTGGCAACAGAACAACAGAAATCAAAGAAACTGAACTGAGAACAGTGCAGATCTAACAGGAAAGCTCTTCATTTGGACTTTTTCTCTATCTAAAGCTATATGCTTTTAAATTTTAAATTTGATATGATCATTTTCATTAATTAATCGGAATATTATGTAATTAATTTTCAAAAAAAAAACTCCTTTTAATCAGTTGACAGTCTTAAATTTGACCATTATTGATCATGTGATTTAAATGCCTCTCTTGTTTTCTCTTTTTAATAAACTTCACACAGAGAGTCTGCAGGTGGAAATACGTTTGAATTAAAGACACAAATGGGCTATATCGGACAGGAATGTTTTATTCGCTACAACAATCTTAACAGCTATAAAGGTGAATTTTCCTGCTGCATTATCAAGGTTGCATTTCAATAAACTCAGTGTCTTTAGATGAGACAATAATGCGCTGCTCGCTGCTCGGTCCTTCAGAGGTTGGGCATAGAAACGATCCACGAAATGGAATTTGCCTGTGGACTAATTCTAAAGATAGCATTCATAAGAATAGGGTCGAAGTCAGATTCTGTGTTCAGAGATCATTTTATCACCTGTAATGTAATAATCACTCTTTCTGCAGGACTCTCTTTATACTTCAGGGTGAAACTTTGTAAATCATCATTTGATCTTTCTTCCTTGACAGCTCTTTCATTTTCTTTGTAAGCTGTTTTCTCTGGATGCATCGCAGACACCCCGAAAGGCCTTTTAGAGACAGATTGTGAAAAAGATGAAGCACCCGAGCCAAAAAGTTCTGCAAAGCTGATTCGTATTTATTTGCTGAAGTAAGAAATTGGAAAGTTCTCACTATGGTGCTTCTGCAAACCCCCGATGGCGACTCGACCGGCATGGGTCTAACTTCACACTGCTTCCACTGCAGGTTTGTTTCATTATGACATCTGTTAAAGAAAAAATTCCTCGAACCGCTACATAACAAAGCTGGATTCGCCGGCAGACTTTGCCCGCAGGCTTGGCCGCTCTGCAGGTTCAGCTCTGGCAGTCCTAATGAGACACGAGGGACTCGACGCTTAGAACCAGAACCTTCTCCATCATGAGAGAGAACGGCTGGAGACTTTCGTACAGGATCTGATTGATGAACAGGACAAGATGACAATGCAGCAGGAAAGTGCCATATAAGAAGTCTAAATCTAAACTATCTGCACTGGGGAACGTTCTCGACTCCAGAAGCACAAACAGGAACACATGAGCTCCGTTCCAAAACCTAGTGAGCCGCCTTCCTAGACAGCATGTTTAAGCATCATATACAGAACAAACAAAGCTTATTTTAGAAGTTAAACCGAGGGACAGTCAAAACGTTTACCAACAAAATACATCACACTGCAATATTTTGATAGTCCACTACTAACTATAAGTAACTTTGCAACTACATGTCAACTAACCCTCATTAGAGTATTAGTAAACTGTTAGGTTAAGTGTCTTTTGGGTGCTTCAAAATAAAGTGTTCACACAAAAATTCTGTCATTAATCATCATCCTTATGCAGGTGACGCAGTAAACACAGCGAAGGCTTCCGTGTTTATGTCAGAATGCCGGCTCAGTATTGGCTGAAGCTGATCACGTGATCGGCACGACGCATGAGTGTGATGCTGACGCAGGAGCCGGCCAATAATGAGTCGGCGATCCTGGAAGCGCTGGACATAAAGAGCATACGAGAATGAGACAGAAGAGATGTGTGACGAGCAGGGCGGGCGAGAGCCGTGAGGGAACGGCGCGAGGCCGGTGACGCGAGTGATGATGAGCGTCAGCTGCTCACTACACCGGTCTCGTATATCTCACGGAGGAGCTCCGGAAGCATAAAAGAGGAGTGACAACAGTGAAGGACGAGAGAGGACCAGGCCTGGATTTTACTTTCATTTCGTTCGCCGGTTCCCGCCTCCTTCTTCCCGTACTTATGAACTGTGTTACAAGATGATATTGTTGAAATAAGTTATTTCTGTTTTGTTTTTGCACACAAAAAGTATTCTTGTCGCTTCATAAAATTAAGGTCACGTGGATGGTTTTACCGTTGTCTTTACTACCTTTCTGGACCTTGAAAGTGTTGATTATGTTGCTGTCTATGGACGAGTCTTTTACCTTGCGGATTATATCAAAAATATCTTGATTTGTTTTCTGAAGATGAACGAAGGTCTTATGGGTTTGGAACGACATGAGGGTGAGGAATTAATGACAGAATTTTCATTTTTGGGTGAATTAACCCTTTTAAGCAGACAGTCTACCGTATCTACACCGGACGCGAGTGCGATGTGACGTGTCAAAAGACAATAGAACCCATTATAATCAGTGATATTGTCTACACTAGATGCGACACGACGGACGGTTTGTCGCGTTCAGTGTAGACAGCTAGCTGTTGCGGCGCGATGCGACGTGACAAAAGTCGCATCTGGTGTAGACACGGTGTAATACTCGAATGAGAGTTAGTAGTCAAGCATCAGAATCTCATCTTACTTTTTGGACATATAAATATCAGCATCTGTACCAAATTGCAAATTTTTCCTTAGTTTGGGCCTCTGAACTTTTTTTTACTCCTCAACTATGAGCTCCTTATTCTCACTATTTTATATATGACAGGCTACTCACCAATATGCAAACTTTTTTTCCAGATTTGGTCTAAAAACGTGGCTATCACCAGACGTGTCTAGATATAAACTCGCAATTGCGAGCTATAGTCAGAATTGCGAGATATAAAAAAAGTCAGAATTCTGACTTTATATCTCGCAATTGCGAGTTTATATCTCGCAATTCTGACTTTATAACTCGCAATTCTGACTTTATAACTCGCAATTCTGACTTTATAACTCGCAATTGCGAGTTTATATCTCGCAATTCTGACTTTATAACTCGCAATTCTGACTTTATAACTCGCAATTGCGAGTTTATATCTCGCAATTCTGACTTTATAACTCGCAATTCTGACTTTATAACTCGCAATTGCGAGTTTATATCTCGCAATTCTGACTTTATAACTCGCAATTCTGACTTTATAACTCGCAATTGCGAGTTTATATCTTGCAATTCTGACTTTATAACTCGCAATTGCGAGTTTATATCTCGCAATTCTGACTTTATAACTCGCAATTCTGACTTTATAACTCGCAATTGCGAGTTTATATCTTGCAATTCTGACTTTATAACTCGCAATTGCGAGTTTATATCTCGCAATTCTGACTTTATATCTCGCAATTCTGACTTTATAACTCGCAATTGCGAGTTTATATCTCGCAATTCTGACTTTATAACTCGCAATTCTGACTTTATAACTCGCAATTGCGAGTTTATATCTCGCAATTCTGACTTTATATCTCGCAATTGCGAGTTTATATCTTGCAATTCTGACTTTATATCTCGCAATTGCGAGTTTATATCTCGCAATTCTGACTTTATAACTCGCAATTGCGAGTTTATATCTCGCAATTCTGACTTTATAACTCGCAATTCTGACTTTATAACTCGCAATTGCGAGTTTATATCTCGCAATTCTGACTTTATAACTCGCAATTGCGAGTTTATATCTTGCAATTCTGACTTTATAACTCGCAATTGCGAGTTTATATCTTGCAATTCTGACTTTATAACTCGCAATTGCGAGTTTATATCTCGCAATTCTGACTTTATAACTCGCAATTCTGACTTTATAACTCGCAATTGCGAGTTTATATCTCGCAATTCTGACTTTATAACTCGCAATTGCGAGTTTATATCTTGCAATTCTGACTTTATAACTCGCAATTGCGAGTTTATATCTCGCAATTCTGACTTTATAACTCGCAATTGCGAGTTTATATCTCGCAATTCTGACTTTATAACTCGCAATTCTGACTTTATAACTCGCAATTGCGAGTTTATATCTCGCAATTCTGACTTTATATCTCGCAATTGCGAGTTTATATCTTGCAATTCTGACTTTATATCTCGCAATTGCGAGTTTATATCTTGCAATTCTGACTTTATAACTCGCAATTGCGAGTTTATATCTCGCAATTCTGACTTTATATCTCACAATTGTGAGTTTATATCTCACAATTCTAAGAAAAAAAGTCAGAATTGTGAGATAAAAAGTCGCAATTATCTTCTTTTTATTTTTTTTCAGTGGCGGAAACGGGCTTCCATAAAAAACAGATGCACTCTGACTTCTGAAATAATTAGTGCTCTGTTCACACTGGCACTGAAAACAATTGTTTTACACATGAAAAAGACACACTTTGTCAGAAGTGTAACGTGGTGGATGCGTGTGAAAACTGGTAGAAACAGATGCTTCAGGAGCAAACAAACTTGCTGTGAATGCAGCATTTCTATATATTGAGGAATTTGTGAAGATTATAGCAACATACACATTTACAAAAGTGTTTCAATGAATCTCATGAAGCTGGTTGATGAGTGACGATGGAATCTAGACCAAGAAATATTTAATATTTTTGGTCACTACATAATCTCCATTCCTCAGACATGTAGAAGATAACCACACCAAATGATGGCTAATGTTTAGACATGCAGAAAATATTTGCACCAGAAGGTGTGTTCAAAGTTTTTTTGGTAGTGTAAAAAACAGAGCGTAAAAAAATACTGCAAACTAGTTCCCGTATCATTTTGCAGGCGTCTGTTGGAAGCACTAACTTTGGCTCTGGGCTGTTATTTGTCAAAAACACAAGTGCTGTCAGAGAAACAGTGCAATGAGGAAGCTGAACTAACTATGTTACTCAGTGGAACTGAACACCCGTCCAGCTCCCCATGGCCGGCACCGGCAGCGTCTCCACAGACAGGCAGCGCGGCTTTGATGGAGTGCAGCCTGCTGGCAAATTCTGTTTCCCCTAAATTAGGCACTGAGTGAAGCGGGCGCGCTGCATTTGTACAACAGCGCAGGAAAAAGGCCAAGGTGGCAGTGGTCAACCAAAAATAAGATAAATGGGACTATAAATAAGTTCGAGCATCTTCGTGTCATTCTTCAAAATTTTGCACAATTAAAAAGAGACCTTTATACATAGGAATGGAAATACCTGCTTGGATCTTTGGACATGTTTGAATGATAGGGCACTTTCTGATAGTTTCATGCTACTTTTTTACAGTTATTTTAATATAAAGTATTGTAGTATAAAGTTCAGTCTTGAGTAAAGTAATGCAATCATCCAGAGTGATGTTTGAAACACGGCACTAGAGCGATACGATTGAAGTGCTGGTGCCCTAGAGTGAGTTTTCTTATGGGACCATTTTGTTTGCTCAAGTTCAGTGGTGCAAAGCAGATTTCATCTCTCTTGTTTAAAAACTGGAGGATCTACTTGAATAATGGTGCAAAATCCATCTACATGAAATTCAGAACTACACTCTAAAAAATCTTGGGTTATTTTTTCTACACAAGTCCTGGGTTGAGTCTTTTGGGTTCATTTTTAAGGTTATTTTTCCAGTGTTTGGGTAGTTCTTGTGTTACCCAGATCCTGGGCCAGACGTAACAACCCAGGAGTTATTTATCGCGGGCTTTTTGCGACCTCTTCAGGAGAAAGCATTGCAGCTCTGTCAAATTTGTGCATGTCTTCGGTAAAATATAGGTTTGTGTACATTTTATTTGATTTAAAAATCCATTATTATTCTGTATATCGTTTATTCTTATGCAAAGCAACATACAGGGGCACGATGTGAGTCGCCTAAACGAGTGTCGGTCTTTTCGCGTGATGGAAATGTCTGATGATTTTTATTCAAATAGATACAGAATATAAATACTCAGGATGTTAAAATAGGTTCTCAGAATTGTACACTGATTATTCATGGACAGATTAAGGAGTCAGTCACAGCATATTTCGACTACGAGTGAAATGCAGGGCGGCGGTCTGAAGTTAGAAGTTTCCCGCCGAGCGCGAGCCATCGCCGCTGTTACGGTGGAGACGCGACAACAGAAACTTGTTGATTAAACTTGAGTTACTTCTAAAATGTTTGATTTTTATTTGTAATATGTTTTAAATAAGCTTAAATGCAGGCAATGTGTATTAAAATCAATATAAAATATGCTATACTGTAAAATATTATCGAAAGTAAAGGAATTATGCAAACCAGTGGTTGTGTGGAATATCTATTAACATTCATCTGTAAACATTAATTCATAAATGAAGTAAAAAGTAAGCTGGTATTATACACAGTAAAAACCCCAGAGTTAAATCAACTCTGCTCAGATAACATTTGGTCCCTCTCTAAATAGTGTTAAAGTAACACTCTTCAGAGATTGAATGTCTTTTATCTTCAGTTGATTTCATCTAAGACTGTGGCTGAAGTCAGTTGTAGTTCTTGTGTTTCTCTATTCTTTAGTGATTCTGCTTGTTAACAGCAGGTGTTCATCATTAATGTTCAATCATCACTTAATTAATTGCTTAATTATCTCATTAACTTTAACTCTGCTTCAGTGTTACTTTAACACTATTTAGAGAGGGACCAAATGTTATGTGAGCAGAGTTGATTTAACTCTGGGGTTTTTGCTGTGTAGTAAAATGAATCAACCCATCATGCAGGGGTAAATAAACAACCCAATTTGCTGGGTAAAATTAGCCACACGTGTCTGTCCTATATTTACGCAGCCCTTGAGTTGAAAACAACCCAAATGTGGTTGTTTTTACCCAGTGTTTTTTAGAGTGAATGAAAGCATTCAAGAAGGAAAAAGCCAAACTGTTCCATTAACTTCCCTATCTATCTATTGGTCTGTCTCGTTGGTGTTTTCATAGCTTTGTCCACCATATATGGTATGCTAGCGGTCGTAATAAAATGTCAAAGAACAGTTTGTGCCATTTCTCATACAATTAGTAAAGTAGTGCTATTCATAGGCTTGAGAAGAGCCCTGTGACGCTCACTAGCACATGTGGTTAATTAGCTCATCCCTTCAGTGCCCACACCAGCTCTATGCAAAATATCACCTCCACTATACTTATAAATCACACTCACCTCACACAGCATGATTTACCCGAGCAGAACGAGTTCCTGCATCATCTTTTGTTGGTCCTTGAACAACATTCTCATGAAAAACAACCACCTGCACCTCCTCTAACACTGAGATGATGGTGGATAGAGGATCAGAGGGAAACAATGGTCTATAAACCTCGAACCAACCAATCAGCAAAAAAATTGATCAAAAATTTCTTTGAATGTGTGTGTTACTGTAATAATAACAAAATGATGTTAATGGTAAAATAATTGGCACTACAAACCACACATCTTATGATTGTTTTTTGTTATTTTGATTATTACCTCAAACCTATTTGTAGTTTAGCACCTTTCTGGGCAGTTGTGGCCTAATGGTAATAGAGTCAGACTGGTAATCTGATGGTTGCAGGTTTGATTCTCAATACTGGCAGGAAATGACTGAAGTAGTAATGGGCGCTTTCGAAACACCGCTTCATGAATCTTCAAAACCTTTATGATATTTTGTTTTAAAAGCAGTGGTGTGTTTCAAACTGTTCAGGTCATGTGATTTCTACGGTGGCCGAGAGAGCTCAAAGCGCTGCAAATAAGAAAACACATGCAAATAAAAAAAGCACATGCAAATAAAAAAAAACATCCAAATAAAAAAAGAAATATATAATATTAAATCATATTAAATGCTGGATGACTTGTGTTGATAAATGACATGCAATTCATTTTAAAACGTATTGTATGATGGAGAAAATTCTCTATTACTGTTACTAAAAATAAAGCTGCATCTGATTATGCTATGTTAGCTAACGTTACTTGACAAAATAGTGTTTTTCTCTGAGGCATGGTAAAGCATGGTACTTTACCGCAAAAAAAAAAAAATCAAGAAAATTAGATTTAAACAATACAATAAGACTAAACGTGTTGATAACAACTAATACAATAATTAGTTTTCTGTCAATAAATGTATCAAAACAGATGTTCCCTTGTCAGTATTCCCACATGTAATATATATTAAAGCGTCTTTGGTGTTTCCATAGTTTCTACAAAATAAAACCGGATATGACGCCATTGAAAGGCGACTCACTCACACGTCCCGGATCTTTAGTTAAAATTGTAATTTTCCTCACGATTTTCAAACAGTTGGAAAAATTTAGGATATTGGAAGTACTCAACTGAACAAAATATATAACACTTGCCCAGTGGTTTTAGATATTTTACTGCAAAATTTGACATATTAGGTTTAAGTTATTCAGACTGCTTTAAAAACTGGCAATTTTAATCATTTAAAGTTTTCTGCAGGAAAATGTGAGTGGTGTTTGCCAGGCCTTTTTAAAGGAAAATTATGTTCTCACTTGTCATTAGAAATTGACATCATGATGTGTTTTTAAGCACAGTGAGCTCTAAGCATATTCAGAAAGCTCTATGAATACGTTTACTCAGTAACATCTAAGAACACTGTTTCCTGGCACTCTCTGGACCGCACACTGCTGCTAACTCATGAACTCTGACAAAGTGCAATAAGATAGTGAATCAAAGTACCGGTAACATGTTTTTAGAGTGCATGGAATGATATTCAATGTCCTTATAATGACGCATGATGGGTATTTACACTGGTACAGACTGCAAAATAGGATGACAACAAAATCCCAATTAAAAAGATATACAGGCCACTTCCTTCTCATATCATGCAGACCTGAGTACAGACTGTAGAACAAAACACAGTTTCAAACGTTTTTATACAAAAAAGTTTTTAATGTTTTGTATTTAATAGGTTTTTACAGCATATAAGAGCATGACATTGCAATGATAAACTGGGTTTATCCACTGGGTTCTGAGCTCAGTACATCACATCCGCATGTAGGCCACCTGATGAGAGAGGATGAACAGACTATGTTTAGGATAGCATACTTACATACTGCTCTTACAATATCTGCAGAATGGAGTACAGTATCTACACGGTGCAAAAATGCATAGAGTATGTGGATGACCAACTACATAATAAAATACTAAAATAAACAGAATAAAACAGCTGACTGCATACTGTATCCCACAATGCAATGCACTCAACTACTAGACCTTACATTTAAACAGGAATTAATATTAGCCATGTTTTTTTTAATCCCTTTCTTAATTCATCTCAACTGACTACCAAATGTACTTTTTTTTTTTAAACCAAACTGAATTAAAAATGCAAAATAGTTCATTTCTAATATAACAGCTGGATGCCACTCACTGAATTAAACTCAATAAAATTAAGAGTTTTACTGTATTGAAGTTGCAACGCTTTGCATTGTTTCACACAAAAAAAATTAGTTCACATTCACAGCAATATAAAAGTTTGATGCGGTTTTTGAAATAAGGCTGCAAAATATAGAAAAACTGTAATATTGTGAAATGTTACAATTTAAAAGATCTGTTTTCTACTGTAATTTATTTTAAAATGTAATTTATTCCTGTGATCAAAGCTGAATTTTCAGCATCATTACTCCTGTCTTCAGTATCACATGATCCTTCAGAAATCATTCTAATATGATGATTTGCTATTTCTCTTAAACAGTTGCTGCACAAAAGTTTTGTGGATACATTTTATTTTTCAGGATTCTTTGATGAATAGAAAGTTCAAAAGAACAGCATTTATTTGAAATAGAAATCTTTCGTAGCATTACAAATATGGCTGCCCTCGACCAGAAATTTTTCTGGTCAAGGGCAGGTCTGCTATTGTTTGTTGATAAGCCATATATATCATAATAAAAAGCCTTTTCCTGTCCCCACTTCTGGTTTCACTCTCACTTCTCATTTTGTGTGATTTGTGTGTTTGTTAGTTTAGTTATGCGTTCGTGATTTAGTTAATAAAACTTGTGCACAATACATATTTGGTTCTGACTCCCTGTCTGCTAATAAGTTGTCACTTAAATGATCGATCTGGTTACATGCTCTACCTGCTGTAAATGCTAAGAAAGAATTATTCTTCTGTGGTCAGGAAAAGTACCCTTCTCTTAGAATTAATTAATAATCAATACTGAATGTTCACAGAATGAACTGATTGATGGTCATGTTAATGCTACATCAAGTTAATCTGATTCAAATATCAATAATGAATCATAATTTATGATCATAATGAGTTATGAATAACTATTAACAACTAATTTAGCTACATTGTGAATGCACACAAATAAAAGTAGACTCTTTAGAGATTCAAAAGATGTATTACTCTTTCAGACCCAAAATTACAGAGTATTTTAAGTGTGAGTGATCGCAATGGCGCCCTCATAGCCGTCATGCAGTAAGCACCTTACTATTCGGCTTTCACATTCTACACAAACACTTAAATTGTGAACTAGGTTAACGTTAAAGCGAGCGGCCATGTAAAAGTTGCTACTACCATGTTTCAGATGACAAATCATATTTGAAGTCGATGAAAGATAGGTGAGTGTTTAGATGTCCTGCCTGATGTACTGTAATTACCACCTAGACCAGCTGTTAACGATTTGTCCGTCACTGACTTTGCCAATTCCTGTGGAGTTTTTCCTCCTGCAACTAATAAAATTTTGGTCAACTAAGCCTCGTCTCGTCGACTAACGGTTAGCCAACTATTAGGGTGCAGCCTTTATTACAAATGTATTTACTGTCACTTTTAATCAAATTAATGTCCTTGCAGAATTAAAGTTTTGATTTCTTAAAAAAATATCTTAATAAGCCCAAACTTTTGAACAGTACAAGTCAAAATTCTTGTGAGGCCCACTAAAACTTCTATGAATCATAAACGGTGATCATTAGGTGTGCATTAGGCTGCAAGTTTAAGCTTACTTCAAAAACAGTCCACCTGCTGAGAAATGACAAATTCTGGGATCTTTCATTTACATTAAAACTAAATAGAGGACAAAAATGGCCATTAAAATTTGATAGGATAATGTAAAACATGTGCCAAACAGAAATGTGCTTCACGCCAGCCTTGAGTCCTGTGATGGACGATGTTGAACTCTCGCTCAAGGATTCATCCCTGCTGTCGGTCCCTCATGGCCTTCAGTGTGCTTTACGCTGCCAGTAACTTGTGCACATCATAAACTAGGCTGTCAAACCGGCAGCATTTCAATTAGATACAGAGCTATAGGGGTGAGTGGTAATACCAAAATCTTATCATAGAAACTGATGTACACTACCATTCAAACGTTTCTTCTCAAGTTTTTTTTTTTTTTTTATCTACAATTCATACTGTTACACAACATTTGTAATAAATGCTGTTCTTTTGAATTCATAAAATAATCCTGAAAAAAATGCATCTGAAATGTTTATTGGAAGGATTTCTGAAGGGTCATGTGACACTGAAGGCTGGAGTAATGATGCTGAAAATTCAGCTTTGATAACAGGATAAATTACTTTTTACAATATATTCAAACAGAAAGCAGTTCTTTTAAGTGGTAATATTTCATAATATGACTGTTTCTACTGTATTTTTTGATCAAATAAATGTAGTATTTGTGAGCATGAGACTCAAAAATACACAAAAAAATTGTACCGATCCCAAACTTTTAGTTGGTTTAGCTTAAATTAATTTGTCATTTAATTTCAAATTGGACACATATTATAATATATGAATGACAACTCTGGCATCAGTGCAGAAAAAGGGTTATCTGAAGCTGTGTTTCTTTCTGATATTAGCTTGATCAACTTCCATCTGAACACTGGAAAACATCTATTCGTGCAAACCAGTTCCACTCAAACAGCTTTATCTATATAGGTCAGGTGTTTGCGTGTGAGTGGTTGTTCTCAGCACAACAAAGGCGTTGAATGAACAGTACACAGAATTCCCAGAGGCACATGTACTTGATGATGTCTGCCTGCCATTTTATCATCAGAGCACTACAAAAATTGGCAAGATGAGTGATAATTTTCCACTTGATGGAGAAAGTTCAATGTCTCCAACAGCTACAGCAAAGAAAACACGTTGCTAGCAAGAGAAACAAGTCCATTATCTGATTTAAATCACGGCTACAAAAGAAATCCCAAAAAGAAGCTTGTTTAATGTAGCGCTAAGCTTCTGGGATTTAAATCGCTCTGCAAATGATCTGAGCTCAACAGGCTGACATTGTTGATTGAGTTTCTGCCTATGTAGAGTGTTCCAAATTGTCCACTTATTAAGTTCCATTTCAGTTAGGATGTTCCCTTAGAAGGTTGCTGCCTATATAGACAACACATTCTCACTGCCAACATGTGAAAAGCTATTTTGTAGGCCAATCTGTAAGCTATCACTATTAAGATGCTAAAGAGCACTATAATTGAACTAGGAACTCAATTGCTTTTAATTTAAATTTCACTTTAGATGTTTTTGAGCAGCTAACATGACCCCTAAACCTAACCATATTTCAATATAAAACAATACAAAACACAGGATATAACAAGATGATGCAACAACAGTCACAATTTATTTAAAAATGTGCCTTTGAACCAAATGATTGATTTGTGTGAGGAACAAACCCAAAAGCAATTATAGTCTCCAATCAACACCGTCTCGTAACACTTGAATCACAAACACATTCAAATACTGCTGTCTGAAGAAGTGTTACATCAGCTTTGATTGTGAAGAGGCATTGGCGCGTCTAATGAACGATTGTGCTAAAGTTTGGATTTATCTTCTGAATGAGTTACGCTGTGATCATTTTCAGTGGGTAAAACAATGATATTGTATGGCTTCAGAAGACTTGCAACACGTGTCTTTTGTAATTCTGCTCTTTGCTCTATTTTTTGCAATAAATACATGTCACAATACTTTTATCTGCCCGTTACATATTTTATATCATTGAGAAGTGGTTAGGTTTAGAACAGGGGTGGAGTTAGGTGCTCAAAGACATCTATGAAATTCTAAATTTATATATAAAAAAAAATCAAAGCAAAGCAAAGAATTAAATGCATCTTAAACTGACGCATGAGGCAAGCAATTAAAAGCAAAGGAGTTCCTAGTTTGTTAAAATCAGGGGCTCTCGCACCGGAGGAACCTTGTCATAGTTTCTAGAACTATTGGCGGCAGTAACCGGATTTTGCCGTGTTCGCACCGCAGGAACTAGAAACGATTTTAGTTCTAGGAACTCCTTTTGGAGGAACTATAGGGGCTTTTGCACCAAATAGGTGTGTGGCTTTCCTAATCAAGTCCAGTCAGTATAATCAAACACAGCTGCACTCAAATGAAGGTGTAGAACCATCTCAAGGATGATCAGAAGAAATGGACAGCACCTGAGTTAAATATATGAGTGTCACAGGAAAGGGTCTGAATACTTAGAACCATGTGATATTTCAGTTTTTCTTTTTTAATAAATCTGCAAAAATGTCAACAATGCTGTTTTTCTGTCAATATGGGGTGCTGTGTGTACATTAATGAGGAAAAAAAAAAACTTAAATGATTTTAGCAAATGGCTGCAATATAACAGAGTGAAAAATTTAAGGGGGTCTGAATACTTTCCGTACCCACTGTATAATAGATCCTTCACAAATACCCAATTTCCCAGGAATTTCCTGTAAAATTCTCCTCTTTATCTGCTTTTTTTTTCTATCAGTAAGAATGTAAATGGTAATACAGACTCTTTTGCTGAGGATAAAGCTGCACCTCAGCATCAGCACTATTTTCCATTATGGGTCAAGCCCTGAAACTCTTCACAGACAGTTGGGGAAAATAGACTGCCAAGAGACAGATGTTTTATCTCTTTAATTGGGGGCAAATTTGCTGGGGAAACAACAGAAACTGAGGCAAGCATTTAAACCAGGCTATCTGCCTGATATCAATGCACATCTGCTTCAAAGAGAAGTTGTTTTTTCTCATTAGTATTCTTCTTTTCCACTGAAAGGAATTTCATCTTAAGCAGTGCAGATGAGATTTACTAATGTCAGTTTAGCTGAGGGTAAGCAATTAAAAATGCCATCAAATGAGGTGAAGGACAACAAAACTTTCACTTATTAGCACTTTTGTCACTATTGTCACTGAAACTCATCCATCATTAATCTGCTGGATTTGTCTGCATCCTTTAACACTGTAAATCACCAGGTGCTCCTGTCTACATACAGTGGACATTATAGGAAGTGCACTTGTCTGTCTGAAATCCTACTTCATAGCAGAGCATGTGAGCGAGGCAAAGCGGTGTGATGCTCTGTTCAATATTCGACTCTATGCAAGTACACTTGGACCTAGCGAACGCTCCACTTATGTACGGCTTACGCTCACTGGTAAAATGAAGTTCACTTCTATTTAAGCAGTTCATCTCTGTCCAAAATACTAACATTTCTTTACTTTAAACTGTTGTTCAATTTGGAGGACACACATGACAATGTTCCTTTTAATACACTTCACCAAACCCACACTACAAAAGAATCGTGTAAAACCCAGTAAACCTTGAAATTAATACATTAGATTAATAATTGATTATTGACATTAGATCAAAATATGGATATAGGAATATATGTATAAAACTAAGTGAAATATTTTCTAATTTCATTAAACATTTTCATTTCATGAACATTTTTATTAACCCTTGTGCATTGTTCAAATTCACTACCCTTTCGTTATGTTCGTGGCTGAAAACAGCCACGATTTTAACTGCTTTAAAAATGTATCAGATAAATATTTTTTTCAAAATTTTTTGCTTAAATCTATTAATCAACCTCAGTCCTGATCAAAACTACTAAATTTAAAAAAAAAATTCAGGATTTTAACTCTTTAAAACGTTAAAATCTGATGCTGCACAAAAACTAACAACGCATCAAAGCCAATGTTGTTTCTAATCTTTGACACGTTTTTTCCCAAATCAGTGACATCATTTATGAATTTGGCAATTAAAGAGTTAAAATCCTGATTTTTTTTTTTTTTTAAATTTAGTAGTTTTGATCAGGACTGAGGTTGATTAATAGATTTAAGCAAAAAAATTTGAAAAAAATATTTATCTGATACATTTTTAAAGCAGTTAAAATCATAACGAAAGGGTAGTGAATTTGCCCACAGAGTACTGTTGAGTTTTTGAAAATTTTCAAAGCATTTTCCCAAAATATGTGTCAAAATAAGATTTGTCACCAAAAATCATTCCATTTGCTGAAACACGGAGAAAGTTATGGCCAAATTAAGACTCAAAAATTCCCCATAGTGGATGAAAACATCCCGAACAGCACATAAGGGTTAAAACATGGGTAATTATTTTCTTTAAATGCTTATTTCTAGGCTCAATTTGTAAATGTAAGCAATTCATTTTGGACAAGCGCAAACTGGGTGCCAGATAAGATGCTGGTACAGACGTACCTGTTCAACCAGAGTCCTGCATCTTCAGAAGCAGAGCCGCGTGTACAAAAAATACTGTGCACATGACACTGCGAACTGGGGTTTTGAGCACTTAACGTGCACAACCGCCCACATTGAGATGACGTAATTTTTTGCCACACACAGAGTATAAACCAGGTGTACAACTGCGTAAGCAGTACACCACTGCAAAGGCATTTCAAACTTCTTTTTACCCCTAGGCAAAAAATGAAAAAGCTGTGACTGGGTTTCTCTACACTCCCTCTCAATTTCTTAATCTTCATTCTTAATTTTGATGTTTACTGTGCATTTACTATTATTTATAAGGTTCACAACTTCATTAAAACAATATCTGAACTCTATAACTGTTGCGTTGCGTGAACCAGGGAAGCCCGAAGGTGGAGTAATTCAAACAAAGTCCTTTTAATGGTTATCCAGAGATTTAGAACACAAAACATGTCTTTGCACAAACGAGAACAGACCAGGACTGAGGGAGAAACAAGGTAATTGACAAGACACAACTGATGACAATGGACTAACGAGGGTAACCAAAGGAGGAGCGGGAGGTTTAACCGAAGCACACATGACAAATGACAGGACCGGAGAACAGATACACGAAACAATAACCTTAGACCTATTGCTTATTTCACATATTCTCGGAGCAACAAATCAAAAAGGGCATTCTGGGGTGAGCGAGTGGCCCTGCGTGGACTGAGTGAGCAGAACGAAATCTTCAAAAGGACGATCTCCACTCCGGAGGAAATATTACCACTCTGCTCCTGCTGTGCTCACATGCTCTGCCTCATGGCCAGACATTTCAGAGTACTTCTTTAGGAAGAGGTGTCCAAGCCACATCAATTAATCACTGGAGTAACTCAGGGTTCGGTGTTTGGCCCTTTCCTTTTCTCAATATGCATTACATCGATGGGACTTACTGACACAGCTGTACATGTTTTCGTGGTCTAACGTTTCTCAACCAGTGGGTCGCGACCCACTAGTGGGTCGTGGAACATTCCAGAGGGGGTCGCGAGACTTTTACTTTGTTCTCATATTTTCGAATGTCGAATGTCGTTCGAATGTGTTTAATCATTATTGTCCTAACTTTCTAAAGCTATTTATAAACCGTCCTATCACAATAATGTATCACTGCAGCGAACGGCTCTTATTGGACAAGGTCCTACTCTCTTTGCGTAGGCGGTTTACTCCGTTGCTTGGTAACAACGGCGCAATCGCATTGCATCGATATTCCAGAAATATTGCACGCAGCCACGGCCTGTTAGTTGGACAAAAATGCATCCTTTTTTAAAAAGAAAACAAGCAGAGGATTCTGAAACTCCTTCCACTTCAAAGACAGCAAAATGTAAGTAACGCAAGTACAACCCAGACTATATTAAATATGGATTTACTACGCTTTTCGCAAGACAGACCTGAACTCTTTCTGGATTCAAACCAGACACGAATACCCAGAACTCGCAGATCGTGCAACGAAGTTTCTTCTGCCATTTAGCACTACCTATCTTTGCGAGTCGGGATTTTCGACAGTGACTGCAACGAAAACAAAAAGCAGGAATAGACTGACAACTTCTAGTTCGAGTGCGACACTACGAGTGGCCCTTTCCCCAATTCCACCGCGTCTGGATATCATCGTTTCAGAGCGGCAGTCTCAAATGTCACATTAACGTGTGTGAACGTGAGTGAAAATAAATAAATCAGTTCGTTTCATAGTCTACCTAATTTTTGTAAATATGTTTTGTGAAATTAATTATGAGCACACACGGTATAGGTCTAACGAATTATTTCATTATTTTTCATTACTTATTATTTACTATTTTTATTTATTTATTTCTAGCCTTAGTGGGTCGTAGGACTGGCATACAAAAAAAAAGTGGGTCGCAATAGGCAAAAGGTTGAGAAACCCTGGTCGAACGAATGCACAGAAACTGTACAGATCTCAGGGCTTTTTGCTTTCTCATCAGCCAAGCAGTTTAACCAGAATTCCTCCTTTACCTAAATCATTTAACAACAAAGACACAACATCACTAAACTCTCTTTATAGAGTGCTGCAGGGATGATGTATTTTGGGGCCAAAACCCAAAAACACATTAGCACTTCCAGTTTAATCATCCTAAAGTCAATGTTTTTTTAATGGGTTTTTGGTTAAATACCTGAAATGAGGTATGTGATTAACACAAGCAAGATATTTTCAGGTATTAAAAAACATCAGCAATACCCCCCTTGTGATTTTTACTTGTCTTGATTAAAGGAAGCTGCTAACAAATGGGAATACAGTGGTTGTCGGACATTAAACATCATGCCGAACAAGTAAAATCTATACGCTAGTGACTTTTACAATTTATAATTACGGTCTTGAAAACTATTCTAACTCAAACTTGCTGTTTTTTATACAAAAACTGAAAGGGTTGTCAAAAGCTTCGTGATGATGACAAATAAATCATGCAACCATGATGTAGTTTGTTTATAGCCTACATTTAGCTTTTTACTTCTGATCAACATATTTAGGCTTCAAAATTCATAAATGTTGTGTACGTTTGAGATCATCATGATGAACAAAACGTTTAAGCATAATAAAGTCTTACTGGTTACAGAGCTTAATTTTTACCATAATCCAAAAGCCAATGGAAAAATCCTACTTGTTTTTCCCCCAGAGAACCAGGGTGACGCAAACTTACAGATTGGCCAACAAAAAGCTCCATTTCATTTACTGTCACACCTACAGGCAATTTTGGGACTTTGTATTGTGTTTCTCACTAATGTCTCTTTAGAATGAATAGCTTTTTTAGTAGTCCTCCATTTTATGTCACATTAGATAAAAGCATCTGCTAAATGTAACTAAGAGTTAGAGATGATGAACTATAATGACTCAGCAGTCTAGTATGACTAAGTATGTGACCTGATATGAGTTCATGCAGCGCAGGAATGCAGGCAGCCTGAAGGTGCTGGACATCAGAAGCTTCTGGAGCTCCTCACATGAGCTCTGAGGGAGGGGCAGAGGGTGCACGCTAATGTCCTTCTCCCAGACATCCACAACACTAGAAAGAGAGAAAGAAAAACAGAAGACATGAGAGAGGGAGGTTTACTGCCTTTTCCAACACAGTAGATCACCCGCAGAACTTTTCTAGGCCCTTAGATTTAAATTTTTCTTTGTCAAATGGCACACATTTGGCATGAGTCTGGTCCATTGAGTGTTTCTGCTCAGGCTTCTGAAGACTGACCAATAAAAATAGGTTTTGCTCATCTAGAACAAAAAATGGAAGGAATATTAACTGAAGGTGAGAACAGAAAGTGTTACTACCTCTGAGCAATATCTCTGCACCCGCAGAAGCAGCTGGAACCTAAATTATATTAATCTGACAGTTTGAATTTTTAATCACGTCACAGCAATCTGTCAATACGCCGCACTGAAGACAGCCCGAGCGAGGGGCAGGGCCGCAGAGAAGCGGAGAGACTTATGTCCTGACACACATTATGGTGATGATCTATTCAGGACATTTCATTGACATTTACCCATCTGTGCTGTAATTCCACAGAAAGCGCACACGCAGCTCTTAAAGTGGAAATGCAGGAGAAGCCCAGAGAGAAGCATCATGCAAAACTACAACCAGGGAACCAAACATGTTTTTCGGTGGATGTTGGTCAATTGCATAACTGTGTTAATAAGTAAATATTGCATTTGATGTTGCAGGAGGATATTTAAGTTGATATTTGAGCATCTGGAGCCTTTTGAACTAAAGACATCATCTAATTCAAAGTGTTACGGGAAGTCTGATCTAGGACTGGGCTGCGAAGTAAATGTTTCTTTCCTACTCTTGAATAGACATTGTTTTAATTTCTTCAGGGTCTTTACGATTCAAGTCATCTCTTAAAATACCTGAGGGCAAACAAACCTGAGCTTCCTCTCAGGACACAACTTAATTCATAGAGGCCTCAGGTCTTTGTGTCTTTTAATAAAGCAAACTATAGTATTTGTTGTGGAAACAAAAAAAGTTTCTAAATTTGTTTAGGCTATAATAACTAAAATTTCAAAACTTTCAACAAAAAAGTAGAACTCTACATTCTCTAAACCAGTGTGTCCCAACCCAGCTCCTGGAGGCACACCAACACAACACATTTTGCAACTCTTCCTAATCAAACACACCTGAATCAACTCATTAGCTCATCAGCAGAAACTCCAAGATAGAAAATAAAGGGGTCAGATGAGGGAGATATCCAAAATGTGGACTGTTGGTGTGCCTCCAGGAACAGGGTTGGGAAACACTGCTCTAAACAGATCAGTGATTTTGATTATGATTTCACTTTTTCAACTTTAGTTAGTGTTTAATGTTGCTGTTAGAACATAAACAACATCTGCAAAGTTACAACACTCAAAAGTTCAATACAAAGGGAGATATTGTATTTTACACAAATCGATTTTTAAGGACCACAACAAACAGCTGGTAGGGACTAATGAGCTTCTTTCCAGGTTGGAGTCATCATTAACCCTCAAATTTACATAAACTCCGCCCCCGAGAACACGCAACAAAGGGGGTGAGGCCATGTTGGGCTGCTTTAGAGAAGAGGAAGAGTTTTTGTAGTAGAGTTTTATTACCATGCCTTCATTTTTCTCTGGACTGCTTCACAAACGAGGGTCAATTCAACACTGGATTTGCACAAAAGATTAATATGACGGCACATGCTAGTCAGCATGTATGTCAGCAACTACATAAATTTATCCACTAACCACTCAGAAACGTCCAGTGTCATTCTAAAAGTTGTAACTTCTTCCTGAGTCTCTCCATCAGTGTCGACTCCAACTTGAACAATGTAAGGCTGAACACTGTCACTAACAATCATCATTTTAACTGCGTGAGATTCTCCAGCTTTGTTGTTGTTGAGCAACTGAAGCGTGAGCTGATAAAACTCCGCCCTCTTCTGGAAAGTGGGCTGGGAGCAGCAGCTCATTTGCATTTAAAGGGACATGGACAAAAACGGCATGTTTTTGCTCTAATACAGCCATGAGTCTTTTTGGGAAAGATGCAACAAGTTTTTCACACCTGGATTTGGGGATCCTCTGCCATTCCTCCTTGCAGATCCTCTCCAGTTCTGTCAGGTTGGATGGCAAACGTTGGTGGACAGCCATTTTTCATTGTCTTGTTGGAAGGTAAACCTTCAGCCCAGTCTGAAGTCCTGAGCACTCTGGAGAAGGTTTTCGTCCAGGATATCCCTGTACTTGGCCGCATTCATCTTTCCCTTGATTGCAACCAGTCGTCCTGTCCCTGCAGCTGAAAAACACCCCCACAGCATGATGCTGCCACCACCATGCTTCACTGTTGGGACTGTATTGGACAGGTGATGAGCAGTGCCTGGTTTTCTCCACACATACCGCTTAGAATTAAGGCCAAAAAGTTCTATCTTGGTCTCATCAGACCAAAGAATCTTATTTCTCACCATCTTGGAGTACTTCAGGTGTTTTTTTAGCAAACTCCATGCGGGCTTTCATGCGACTTGCACTAAGAAGAGGCTTCCTTCGGGCCACTCTACCATGAAGCCCCGACTGATGGAGGTCTGCAGTGATGGTTGACTTTCTACAACTTTCTCCCATCTCCCGACTGCATCTCTGGAGCTCAGCCACAGTGATCTTTGGGTTCTTCTTTACCTCTCTCACCAAGGCTCTTCTCCCCCGATAGCTCAGTTTGGCCGGACGGCCAACTCTAGGAAGGGTTCTGGTCGTCCCAAACGTCTTCCATTGAAGGATTATGGAGGCCACTGTGCTCGTAGGAACCTTAAGTGCAGCAGAAATGTTTTTGTAACCTTGGCCAGATCTGTGCCTTGCCACAATTCTGCCTCTGAGCTCTTCAGGCAGTTCCTTTGACCTCATGATTCTCATTTGCTCTGACATGCACTGTGAGCTGTACGGTCTTATATAGACAGGTGTGTGGCTTTCCTAATCAAGTCCAATCAGTATAATCAAACACAGCTGGAAGGTGTAGAACCATCTCAAGGATGATCAGAAGAAATGGACAGCACCTTTTGTTAAAAAGGTGTTAAATATATGAGTGTCACAGCAAAGGGTT
This sequence comes from Zacco platypus, assembly GCA_038088235.1. NCBI lineage: Eukaryota > Metazoa > Chordata > Actinopteri > Cypriniformes > Xenocyprididae > Zacco > Zacco platypus. The sequence continues at coordinate 31,766,931 of CM076077.1, forward strand.
TGAATACTTAAGACCATGTGTGACCATGAAAAGAGCCATAATAGGTCCCCTTTAAATATTCTTTGCACACCTGTATATTCCACCTCTGAGGTTTAAGTTTAAGCACCTCTTAACTAGGCCTGGGCGATGTATACAGTGCAGCTTGTCAACCAGTAGAAATTCTGCTTTTCTGTTTATACTTGTGTAACCCCGCCACCCGGGTCCCACTCTACCCGCTCCGAGCGGGCCTAGAACCCGGGTCTTCGGGTATGGGAGTCGGACGCTCTACCAAGGAGGCTAAAGGCTGCAACCTCTAGCGTCTGTCGCTAGAGCGTCTCTTGAGGTCAGAGGAGTGAGGTTTACTCGCACAGCAACTACTAGCTGGCCTCTGCTACACTTGCATTTAATGTTATATCGTTTATATCTGACAGCTCTGTTGATTATAATGGGAGCAATTTAGTTTTGTTTTGTTGTGTAGAACTGCTGCCGTCCCGAGTAGAGACATGGCTAGGTATTGACGAGTCTTGCGATTTGATTTCCACAAGTTAGTGATCTGTCGCGCCAAAATGGTATTGTTTGAATTTCGTAATAAAAGGACCGAATTTGAAATCTTGAAGACTTTGTTTGATATCAAAAGTAATAAAGCGCAAAGTAACAAAGCATTCTCTGTATTTAAAGGATTTGTTAATTTCAGAACTAAAATTTCCTGATAATTTACTCACCACCATGTCATCCAAGATGTTTAGGTCTTTCTTCAGTTAAAAAGAAATGTTTTTGAGGAAAACATTCCAGGATTATTTTTATTCATATAGTGGACTTCACTGGGCCCTTTACAAAAAAAGGTTAAAAAAATAATAATAAAACGATGTCGGACGATTTTAAAGTTGAAGAAAATTAGATGGAATTTTTTCACCCTACCACGGTACTTCCGCCAACATGATTAGGAAATGCACGGTGCAAGACGAGCATTTGTGGTTAAAATGTAAATACATTTTTATTTTATTTTATTTTTTTAGAAAACGACAGATAGTTTTTCTAGATACGACTCTCATTCCTCGGTTGGGATCGTGTAGAAGCCTTTGAAGCTGGATTGAAACTGCAATTTGGATCGATATCTTTTCATAAAAATGTGAATTGATTAAACTCGAGAAAACTTTTTCTTTGTACCCAGCCCTAATTAAGACCATTTAAAAGCTGGATTATATACAGTTACCATGACACAAAAATATCCTATAAACACTTCATGTAAAACTGCAGTTAGTCTTTTCAAAGTCAGTCAATCACTTGTTGTCTAAGTAAGCGGTTCTTGGCTGCAATGTGGAGCAGACATTATGTGGATAGTCAAAAGTCTGGTTCCTGTGAGACTATGCTCTAATTAACATAACGGCTCAGGGCCTGTATACGAGCTCCATGAATCATGTTTGATCCCACCACCTCTACATACAGCGAGGAGGAGACATGCTCAAATGCATCTCTAAGCACTGGGAAGGAAAATAGGCAGAATTAATGTACACTTAGAAAGGAAGCAGAGTGAGACGAGGTAAGAGTGTAGAGAGTCGTGACGACCTTCTGGTGTCAGAGAGACAATGAAGTGCAGAATGCCCACCCACAATTCCTCTGTGATTCACTCGCTGATTCCAGCACATCTTTGGCTCCTCAAGCTCTTACAAAGGGAACATTTAACATTTGAAGAAGGATGAGAATAACTGTGCAGACATATCTCTGAGCTTGCGGATTTATAGTATATTTTTGGCTACTAGCTGTCATATTGTCATGATTTTTACAGTTTATTATTAATTTGTTTATAAATGATTAATTTATTATTTCTGATATTGAAATTAATACTGCCATGCAAAGGCAAAATAAAGTAGCTGCACATTTTATTAAAACTTCATGATTCAAATAGTGTCTCTTTTTATATGTAATTTTTACATTAAAATATTCTGTGTGGGGCAGCTGTGCGTCATATTGTTCATGTAGATAAAACAAGTTTAGAAACATTTCTTATTTACTCGAAAGCTGTGTTAAGTAAATCAAGACCGTGACTACAGAGTCAACATCACTTTGGTTCTATTAGCAGCATGATTAAAACATTTGAATAAAATATAAACACAGAAAGCAAGTAAAGAGCAGCCACTTTCAGTCCAGTGGATGTTTGTAATTTGTGGTTTGGATGTTTGTAACTTTGTAATAACACTGACATAATAAATTAAATAGCATTAATTGGTCAAGCACAGCATCCAAAATGTTTACTGAAACATACTACAAAAAAATATGATTATTATTAGCCAGTTAACATGTTTGCTGTTTGACCTCTGATGCTGAAACTGAGAAGAGCTTGTTAAAAGTTTCTGCGACTGTATAAAGTGCCTGAAAGTTACACATTGTTTAATTTGTGATTGGCTGTTGGTTGGTACACACTGAAAAATTGTTTTCTTAGCCCTATAAAGCTAAATAGCGACTATATTATATTTGATACACAAATTTCTGGCATGATCAAAACTTTGCTGAATGATGTCTTTTTATTGGAAATCTTTACTGATTTTTTATATTTTTGAAGTGTAAGAATAACATTTATATTGTTAGTAATATTTCAAGATGAACACTTACAGGACGCAAGTAAGGTTTACTTGATTATCCATACATCATTTTTTAGAGAACTCATGTTCAATTTTGATGGTATGGGATTTTTTCATACCGAGGTGAAGCAGCAACAAATCACGCGGTTTGGTGGTAAAACCACTCAAATTATTCAAAGAATAACAACCTGAGAAAGCTGTAGAAAGAACAAGCCGAGCTCAACATGAACCAACATTGCCTAGTTCTGGTGAGTTGTGCTAAACTTCGATTTCTATTTCTTTAGACATTGTTTATCAGGTAACACTCCATGGATATAAACGCACTCGTCCAAAAGCAACTTGTTGAAACTTTGAATAATTTGTTGTACAAAAAAAATTGGTTACAAATGATGACAAAAACTGTTTCATAATTCCTATTAAACTCGAAAGATATAAAAAAACAACAACTAAGTAATAGAAATTAATATTATTTCATGTTATTATTGTTAATATGTTTGTTTACATTTACTTAA